>JAMWET010002136.1:47500-70000 GCA_024036415.1 Prochilodus magdalenae
AGGTCATTAAAAGTGCAACAAAAGTACATACACATACCTTACACCTCTACTAGAGCTCACTCACTGAAGTGCATTACGAAGAGACGGGTCTTCAGTCTGCGTTTGAAGACCGCGAGAGACTCCGCTGTTCGGACAGCCAGTGGGAGTTCATTCCACCATCTGGGAGCCAGGACAGAGAAGAGTCTGGACGCTTGTCCTCCATGAGTCCTCAGGGATGGTGGTTCGAGTCGAGCTGTACCTAAAGCTCGAAGGGCTCGAGGTACAGCTCAACTCTTCACTATTGCCATAAGGAGGGGAAGGCGCTGGTCCATTCTTGGCTTTGTAGGCCTCAGAGTTTTAAACCTGATGCGGGCAGCTACAGGAAGGGGAGCGCAGCAGTGGAGTGACATGGGTGAACTTTGGAAGACTGAAGATGAGACGGGCTGCAGCGTTCTGGATCAGTTGCAGTGGCCTGATGGCCCGAAGAGGAAGACCAGCCAGGAGCGAGTTGCAGTAGTCTAGCCTTGAGATGACCAGAGACTGGACCAGCAGCTGGGTGGCCCCCTGAGAGTCACTGGAAGATGTTGTTAGTTCTTCCTTATAAGGAGCATTTTTATAAAATCATAGGACATAAAAAAGCTCACAAATATAAATATCTGAAGCTCTTGGATGTAATGAGTACTGTACTGTTAATCACTAATTCATAAGTGTTTTCAATGTCAATGAAGCTCAGGAGCCAGGAACAGTCAGGAGCAGCGTTGATTTCATATTCACAGGGAACACGTTAGAGCTGGGACTCACCACCCAGAGCTGAACATACAGCCTCACACTTCATAAACCACATAATCTCACTTTATATTTCTTCATAAAACCATACAGCTCACTTAGCACTGCGCTTCCTCCGGTTACCCAACGCGCGGATAAGTCTTACGGATCATTCAGAAGGCTTTACATCAGCACTTTCCTTCAGCTTATCTGATTTATGGGAACGCTCTTACATCACGGTGCTGTGCGGTGTATTCCAGGGATGGAGGGAAGGTCAGGGCAGTACAGACGGACGGACGGACTTCTGTTTGTTTGGTATGGATGGGTGTTTTATTGCTGTATAGGATCTATAATAATCCGTGTTTACGTTATTAAACTAAAGGGCCCGTATCCCGGCAACGCCCAGTATACACACCTATACAGCCGGCAGAGGTTTAGCTCCGCCCACTGATACAGAAGTTAGTAGTGCTCCAACTTTATGTCCTGTCTTTCGCTCTCTCTCTCTCTCTCTCTCTCTCTCTCTCACTCACTCACTTATCTCTCTCTCTCTTATTAATCTCTCACTCTCCGGCTCTCTTTCTTCTCTTGCTCTTTCTCTCTCTGCTATCTCTCTCATTTTCACTCTAACTCTTCCACTCTTCCTCACCCTAGTCTTTCTCTCTCTCTCTCTCTCTCTCTGTCCCACTCTTTCTATTATTATTTTCTCATTCTCACCCTTTCTTTCTCTTGCTCTTTCTCCCACCCTCTCTTTCACTGTTCTCCTCTCACACTCTTTCTGTTATCTCTCACTCTCATTCTCTCTTTTTTCACTCTCCCACTACCCCCTCTCTTTCTCTCTCTCTTTCTCTCAGAAAATAAATTCTGCATTTTTATTTTTTAAAGTTGACTTCTGACTTTTTTGTTGAACCCAATTACAGTGAAATACCCCCCCACCCTTCTCCTTGTGTGCCACTATGGCTCATCCTCACTTTCATCTGTTCTTTTCCACCTTCTGTTGTTTAACGGGAGGTGATAGCCTGACTCAGCTTCCTATAATCGGTCTGAAAGTCCGAAAAGTCCAAGAAAGTCTTCTCACACCGCAAACAAACGGGACTGTCTCACTATACTGGCAGATAATCTTATTAATAATAATAATAATAATAATAATAATAATAAGACTAATAATACAGAAAAGCTAAATCCTCTGCCATCACAGTGAGATGACCGGGCTTACGACAAGTCGAAGACTACTCAACTTTCAGGTCTCGCTTGTACTTGTTTAAAGTTAAGTTGTTTAAAATAAAGTTATTAGATGGTCATAAACTGTTAATAAGGAGTCTTCCACTCTCTATTCTTCTTTCTCTCTCTTTCACTCTTTTTTAAAAACTTGATTCAAGCAATTTGTTACCCTTAATAAGGCAACCCTTAAAAGAGTTTCTGAATCATTTAAAATAAGTTTATTACTAAAGTCATAAACACTTTACAAAGTATTAGTAAGCAGTTATAACCATGGCTAGCATGACCTCTTCTATATGGTGGATAGATGTGTGTTCTGAGGCTGACAGCTTTGATGTTGACTGATGGACAAGGCAAGGTAAGATCAGTAAACATCAGAATCTGAGTTTTAACAGTGTCAGTAAATGTGGGTTCAACACCAGGCCTCTATTCCCCATCTTAGTTATGTGTAGAAACTTATTCATGTGTAGTAACTGTGTAGTAACTGTGTGGTAACTGTGTGGTAACTGTGTGGTAACTTATTCATGTGTAGTAACTATGTAGTTATTATTAATATATTAATTAATATATTATTAATATAATTTCAATGTTCTTATGATCTATTTAATAACCATTAATTAACTATTTTTATCTATATATATATATATTTTTATCTATATATATATATTTATCTTTTTTGGCTTATAAAATCACAAATAAAAATAAAATAAAATGAAAAATAAATAAATAAATAAAAATAATGATAAATAAAAATGACACACCTGCCAGATATAAGGCCATTCCCCTTCCCGAGACCTCTTTGTTGGGAGTGTAGTAGTATGTAGGCTGTATAAAGAGGGGGTGGGGCTAGCTTCCCAGGGGTCCAGCACGCAGTCTGTGTTGCTGTGGTTCAGTTTCTGGTTCTTTTGTGTGGAAGTCTCCATGCTGGCCATCCTTAAACCCGGACCCCAACAAAAGAAACTTCCACCTGCATCCTGCCCCCCGGCTTACATACACAAGCAGCACAGACAGCGCAGCACAGCAGTGAGTGTATCCTGTCTGAACCTAAAGGAGAGGAAGATTCAATCAACTGAGGAGAAGTACAGAAAGTCAGGCCGCAGGTATTTCACAGGTGTCTGTAATTGCTTTGATCAGGATCATCAAACGACTGGAGGAGATCAGGACTGAGCAAAGTCGGGGAGGCCAAAGGTGAGCTCAGGAACAGAGCTCGTTCAAGACCCAGGTCGGCAACAGCAGCTGCCCCTGATGAATGATGAATGAGAGTGAGACAGTTGTACTTCCTGCTGGAGGAGAAGAAGTTGAAGACCATACGTCTTTATGGACACCTGGTCCTCCGGCAGGTCTTCTGGAATGAAGAGAGGTCATAGAGAGTTTGAGGGATGAGTAAACGACACAGTTTGGGGATCTGCATGTGGATGTTAGTTAAAGGTAACAATATGGTTTGGGTAGGGCCAAAAATGAATGAGAGAAAGAAGTGAAGGAGAAGGATGTTTACTGGCATTTGTAAGAAGAAGAGGGAGGAGAAGAAGAAGAGGGAGAAGAAAAAGAAGGAGAAGAAGAAGAAGGAAAACAAGATGAAGGAGAAGAAGAAGAAGAGGAAGAAGAAAAAGAAGGAGAAGAAGAAGAAGAAAAACAAGAAGAGGAAGAAGAAGAAGAAGAGGAAGAAGAAGAAGAAGAAGGAGAAAAAGGAGAAAAGGGAGAAGAGGGAGAAGGAGAAGAAGAAGGAGAAGAAGAAGAAGAAGAAGAGGAAGAAGAGAAGAGGGAGAAGAAAAAGAAGAAGAAGAGGGAGAAGAAAAAGAAGAAGAGGGAGAAGAAAAAGAAGGAGAAGAAGAAGAAAAACAAGATGAAGGAGAAGAAGGAGAAGAAGAGGAAGAAGAAGAAGAAGAAAGAGAAGAAGAAGGAGAAGAAGAAGAAAAAGAGGGAGAAGAAGAAGAAGGAGAAGAGGGAGAAGGAGAAGAGGGAGAAGAAGAAGAAAAACAAGATGAAGGAAAAGAAGGAGAAGAAAAACAAGATGAAGGAGGAGAAGAAGAAGAAGAAGGAGAAGGAGAAGAAGAAGAAGGAGAAGAAGAAGAAGGAGAAGAACTTGTAGATGGACAGTCAGAGACGATAGCTCATCTGCTGCTGCACAGTGCAGTGTTGGTCATCCTCTAGTCCTTCATCAGTGGGCACAGGACGCTGCCCACAGGACGCTGCCCACAGGACGCTGCCCACAGGACGCCGCCCACAGGACGCCGCCCACAGGACGCTGCCCCACAGGACGCTGCCCCACAGGACGCTGCCCCACAGGACGCTGCCCCACAGGACGCTGCCCACAGGACGCTGCCCCACAGGACGCTGCCCACAGGACGCTGTTGCCTGGATAATTTTGGTTTTGTGGACGATGCTCACTGAGGTGTCCAGCAGCACTGCTGTGTCTGATCCACTCACACCAGCACCACACACACTAACACACCACCACCACGTCAGTGTCACTGCAGTGCTGAGAATGATCCACCACCCACATCATTCCTGCTCTGTGGTGGTCCGGTGGGGGTCCTGACCATTGAAGAACAGGGTAATACAGTACACAGAGAAACAGATGGACTACAGTCTGGACCTGTAGAACTACAGAGTGTCCTGTATATACACACACACATATATGTATGTATATAGTATAAATATTTATAAATGCATCATCAATAACATGTACATATTTATTCTGGTAATGAATATTCACACATTAAACACCCAAATGATATTAAACAATATAAAATTAGAATCAAACCTCAAATCTCTACAGTCTACACCATGCCTGTTCCTGAGGAGCTCCTCACATAATTACAGCTCCCGCACACACGCACACGCTCACCACACACACTCTCACACACACACACACACACGCGCGCACACACACACACACACACACACAACCGCACACACACGTACACACCCCATACTAATGCAGACTCACGCTGTGAGGTGAGGCTACCGCTTCTTCTCATTATTCCCTCCACACAGGCTATGGTCTACCTGCGCTCAGATATCAATAAGCAAATCATACATTGTTCTAACGAGAGCGAGGCTGTAATGTTTGATCTATAATGAATCAGACGGAACTTTTTTTGAAGTGGAATTAGATTTGCCTATTAGCCCACAGGACAACAAGCCTAGCACCGGACCAGACGCTTTGATTAAAACCAGAGGCTGATGCTCACGTCTCTCAAAGCAAACCGAGAGTCTGAACGTGTCCTCAACCACCAAGGCCAGGAGGATGGACCTGCAGCTTTCCCAGCAAAGAATTAAACAACAACAACAACAACAACAGCAACAACAACAACAGCAACAACAACAACAACAACAACAACACACAGAAAAGCTGTGAAGCGTAAATGGTTCCTACAGCTGCTAGGATGTTGCTAGGCTGTGGTTGCCATGGGAGGAACAAGGGATGAATAAAGAGACCTGATGAAAAGTGCCTGGTTTGCCAAAAGTTATTTTATGGTTCTAGCTAATGGAACCTGTTCTCTTTCAGTGTTCTGAAGTTAAACTGGCCAGGAGCTGGCCGCACTGCTCTGTCTTACGGCTGTTAACTGAGACGTGCTCCTCTGTGATGCTGGAGAGACACAACCCGTCCTGTCATTATCCAGATTCCACACGCAGCCGTTCAAAAATCCTAATCCTAAAGAAGGAGGAGATAAAGAAGAAACAGTAAAAAAGAAGAAGTAAAAAGAAGAAAAAGGAGAAGAAGAAGGAGAAGAAGAAGAAGAGGAAAAAGGATAAGAGGAAGAAGTAGAAGAAAAGGAAGAAGTAGAGGAGGAAGGAGAAGAGGAAGAAGAGGCAGAAGAAGAAGAAGAAGGATAAGAAGGAGGAGAAGAGAAAGAAGAAGGAGAAGAAGAAGGAGAAGGGATAAGAGGAAGAAGTAGAAGAAAAGGAAGAAGTAGAGGAGGAAGGAGAAGAGGAAGAAGAGGCAGAAGAAGGAAAAGAGGAAGAAGAAGAGGCAGAAGAAGGAGGAGAAGAAGAAGATGAAGAAGGATAAGAAGAGGAAGAAGAAGGAGGAGAAGAGGAAGAAGGAGAAGAAGAAGGAGGAGAAGAGGAAGAAGAAGGAGAAGAAGAAGAAAAAGGAGGGAGAAGAAGAAGAGGAAGAAGGATAAGAAGAGGAAGAAGAAGGAGGAGAAAAAGAAGAAGAAGGAGAAGAGGAAGAAGAAGAAGAAGATGGAGAAGAAGGATAAGGAGAGGGAGAAGAGGAAGAAGAAGAGGAAGGAGAAGAAGAAGGAGAGGAAGGAGAAGAAGAAGGAGAGGAAGAAGAAGAATATGGAGAGGGAGAAGAGGAAGGAGAAGAGGAAGATGCTGGAGAGACACAACCCGTCCTGTAATTATCCAGATTCCACACACAGCCGTTCAAAAATCCTAATCCCGGCTGACTGATGAAGCACTCAGCTACTTGTGTGACATGTTTTGAAGCACGTAGTCAATCTATAGGCCACGCTAGCGGCCCAAGCACGGTAATCTCAGGCCTTCCCGCAAAAACATCTGCTGATTTTAACCTTTAACCGTAAGTCATGATCTCCTCTAATCCACACACTCAGCAGAGGCCCAGGCCAGGATGAAGGCGAGGAAACCGAGGCAGCTGAGAGGTAATAACACCCAGCACGTTTTCCCGTTCCTCCGTTCGTCTGAACAGCCATTAGCGACACTCATGACGTCTGTAAATGGGTTACAAACAAGCCCCTCCTCTCACCCGCAACTCAGAAACGGTCTGCGGGTCCCACGAGGGTCAAGATTTCTATCTCCACATTATTCTGTAATGCGAAGGTTTAAATTGTTAATAGAAATATTCCGGCTGCATATTCATGTCGCAGCGGGGGGCTAACGTGCGTGTCAGGCTTGCCGTTTATTCCTCCTGAACTTCCCTCGCCTTCAAAACGGAAGTGAGGTCAAAGCCATGGCAGCCTCACGCAGGGCCGTCCTCCCTGGACCCCGCAGTAGAGTTACGCAACGTTCAGGATGAGAGAGCTCAGCAAGACGATGCCGGAGCGGTACACAGACTTCGTAGGCAAGCACGTGGAAGACTCTCCATGGAGGTTTTGGAAAACTCAAGTTTCCACAGTATGAGAAACGAGAAGTCAGCTCAACTTACAACTGCACCTATCAGCATATTACAGCCAGTGGATGGCGCGCGTCGGACGCTGTGGCATGGGCTGGTCTGGGTGACGGGTGCCCAGATGTGTGAGATTGGGCGAGTTGGCAATCCAAAGAAGGACAACAAAGTCGCTGTGGTGCTCCTGAAATCACTCCTGCTCCACCCTCGCAGGGTGAGGTGGAGCGTTATCCTGTTGATTGGTACCATCATGGAATATACGGAAACACATGATCGGCTAGGTTTGCCAAGGTTTGCCATTTATCATGTCAGACCATGCCAGGCATGCCCACTGCCACCACCAGCACCCCGCGTTTGGCCTACAGTTGTCTCTTTGCGGCGGTACACACCACAAATCATTCACTTCATGCAGCACAAACCTGGATTCGCCCGAGAACGTTTTTCCAATTCCCTATCCTATTTATGTTACTACTGTGCACACTGGAGCCAACACAGACCATGAACCGCGGTTAACACTGGCACTTAACACTGCTTTGCAGGCCCAGACGCAACAGTGTTTGCTCAGTGGTGAATTTGGGAGAGCTGGACCTACGAAGTGGGGTGTGATTGGTGGATTCGGGACATGTGACTGTGACGCCACTGGGAGGTGAGCTCTGAGAGGTGGAGTTTGGGAGATCGGAGGACACGCATGACAGGTTATCATTTTAGGGAGTCCGGTTTTAACACTTTTCACCAACAGCGGGGCTGCGAAATAAAAATAAACACAAACATAAACACACTAACAAATAAACAAACAAATAAATAAATAAAACCACAAAAATAAATAAATAAATGAACAAATAAACACAAAAACAAGTAAATAAATAAAAACACAAATAAATAAATAAATTAATTAATAAAGTGTTACCAGACCACTGCTTTATTCTGCTTCTTCTCACTATCCAGATAACCCCAAACACATTCAGTGGTGAGGTTGGGGTTCTACACTCTGGGGTAATCAGTCCATTGTTCTGGGAACACCAGAAGCTTCTCTGTTGGATGTGTGGGTCTCCTTTTCTCAGTGAGCAGCTTCTTGAACAGCTACACCTCCTTTCAGACCTCCATAGGCTTGAGGTGTCTTCTCACAGTGGACGAAGGATGGACAGAAACACCTGTGGATGCTCTCAGATCTTGATGTTCTCCTCCCTCTCAAAGACGAAAGCTCTAGGTGCTGATTATCACACTGGGACATTGGTGTTGCTGGGTCTACCAGGTCTTCCAGGTGGTTGTTAGTAGGCTTATTGTCTCTGGAGCTTTTAACCAGGTCTCTCTTTTTCTCTCTTCCTTTTCATCAGGTACGTGAATTCATTCGCATCTAATCTCCTCAGAAAGATCTCCAACAAAAATGAAGAACATCTGAAGGGTGGTCTTTTGCATCAGCACAGTATAGCCACACAGATCGTTGTCAGTGAGGGAGCTACAGAGTTCAGGTCTTATCTCCTCCATATTTGAGCTGAACGGAAACAGATGGAGAACCGGAGACGGTTCAGACACCAACATTTGAAAACGTAGGTAACATGACTGACCTGACCTGGTACGCTTAGCTCTGAATTATGAGGTTCAGCACCCCTCACGAACCTGGCTGGGGGCGGGGCTAAGGGCGGGGCAGGTAAATAAAAAAGTGCTTCCAGACTTCAGCTACTTTCACTGCTCTGCGTGCTTCATGCCTAACACCACCCCATAACTATAACCACTGTTACGGGGGCTTTGGGTGGACTCTTCAATCTGCAGACTCTTCATCCTTTTCTCCCAGCAGTGGAACTCTGAGGGAGCAGACTCCTAATTTGAGAAGACAATGTCATTTCTGAGCAGTGTGGTTTTAAACTCACCGTGACGGCTTTCATCAGAGCAAGCAGGTCCCTGATTCACAGTGTAACTTACCATCACCGGCATAACCCTGGATATGGACACAACGGCCTGCTCTTTGATAAATGGGAGCGTTTTGAAAAATTATGCAACACTGAGAAACGCTTAGAGAGCAGTCTGTAAAGTAAAATCAGTATTTAGAGGAGCTCCAGCAGAGAGTGACCGACTGTGTAACTGTAGGCCGAACCCATGCGGTGATGAGAAGAAATACGAATGCCACGATTCATTACAGAACCAACAGAGCTTCAGTGACGTACTGTAGAACGTGCAGGCTTGATCTCAGCACCTGGCAACCTTCCTCAAGACTACTCCCTAATCATAGTCACATATTACTGCACTGAGAACCCGAAAGGAATCCACCAACAGGAAGGAAACTTGGTGTGTAGGTTTGACATCATGAGGCTGATTCAAGTTTCACGCTCGGCCATGAATGTGATGTAATCAAGGACGGGTCTTATCTCTGTACCTGACTGACCCAACAGCCACCATTACAGACCTCCAGCGAGCAGTGGTGTCCTCCATGAGTCGTCATGTTAGTGCAGCACCATCGGCAGACGGCTGCACCACACAGGACTACATGCACACAGACCGTTACCACGACTGTCCTTAACACCACGTCACCGTCACCAAAGACTGCAGTGGTGTCGTACCAGACTGTCATGGAGTGACTCAGAATGGCAGCGGGTCATCTTCAGTGACGAGTCCCGCTTTAGTCTTGGTGGAGACGCCCAACGAATCCGTGTGTGGAGGCACCGTGGTCAGCACCAAGATGGACAGTCTGTTGTCACACGTCTAGAAGGTCTGGTGTCCCTCCACCTCCACCCCTACCGCACCATATCCGGTGTTTTCCAGTATTTTGTGTGCCCAATCCTTATCTTCATTCCAGCTTCGGCTCTCTTCAGGAGACTCACTTTCAGTTCCTCACAGAGACACGCGTTCAGACGTTCAGTCTTAGAAGCTGGTTCAGCATTTTCTGCTTCTACCCACCATCCAGATAACCCCAAACACATTCAGTGATGAGGTCAAGGTTCTAGACTCGATCTTGGATGTGTGTGTCTCATTTCTCACTGAGGAGCTCGAACAGCTACACCTCCTTTCAGACCTCCATAGGGTTGCGGTGTCTTCTCACAGTGGAAGGAGGGATGGACAGAAACACCTGTGGATGCTCTCAGATCGGAGGCAGGAGTGGAGCTTAATGCTCTCCTCTCTCTCAAAGACAAGCGAGCTGTTTATCTGATGAAGGACCGTGCTGGCGAGTTCACCCGGTCGACCAGGTGGTTGCTAGGAGGCCCATTTTCTCGGTAGCTGTTAAATCTGGTCTCTCGTTTTTCCTTCGCTTGTTGACTTTCTTCTTCATTATGCAGGTGAATCAGTTTGCATCTAATCTCCTCAGAAAGATCTCCTCCAAAAATGAGGAACATGTGATGGGTGGTCTTTCGCATCAACAGAGTATAACCATACCGGTCGTTTTCAGTGGGGGGGCTACAGAGTTCAGGTCTGTTCTCCTCTGTATTTGAGCTGAACGGAAACAGACGGAGAGGCAGAGAAGGTTCAGACACCTACAGAGAAGGGTTTTACCCCTCCTCCATGTGTTGTAACAAGGTGCAGGAGAGAGAGAGAGAGAGACAGCGAGGGAGGGAGGGAGAGGAAAAGCCCCCCGCTCACAGATGGGCCGTGCTGCTACTGAGTAAATGGAGTTTGGCCCTCTGCTAGGGATTATAAATCCAAACATGAAATTGTCTTACGTAACACATTGTAGTTCCACTACAGACGATTTAGCGTCCGTCCAGAGAGGAGCAGCTGTTACATCAGCAGCTCTAACCTCATGAGCTCCTCACCAGTCCTCGCGTGGAAGTAAAGGCACCCTCCGGGATTACCCCGGCCGCTAAAACCCCCTCCCCCCCGCCGAGTCCGACACACTTACTGCCACGCAGGCAGCCCACTGAAACCTGTCTGCCGACACGCCGGGCTGGAACACGGCCATATCTGCATGTGTTCTCTGAGCAAAGACGTTTAGCAGATGTCGCTCCAGCTAGAGGTTGCAGTTGATCCTGTCAGGTCTCAGCTGTGACTGGTGTGAAGACCAGGACAGGCGAGTGCGTGCGCCAGCAGATCTCGGAGACACTCTACAGCTGCCTGCTGTTCTAGCAATCAGGAAATGAAAAACACAACAGCAGAAAATTAACAGGACAAGATGATGGTTCCTCAAGGGTTCCTAAAGACAGTGGTTACATATGACGGAGAATGTGCTGGACATGGTTTTATATAACACCAACCGTCGTCTTGACAATGTGAGTGTGGCAGAAGGTTCTATACAGAACCATGTACAACATCAATCCAGATCAATCTGAAGAACCATTTGGCTTTAGATCCTAAACAGCTGTTTGATATACTGCTATCACAAAATCCCAAAGACAACATCAAAGTGCTCATCTGTGGGGAAAAGAAAACGCTTCGGAAAGCCATGTGTCCCCAGACTCATCCATATTCCACCAATCTCACACCTTTTACTTTAATATGACAAACGAAAAGCAGGGTTTTTTCAATAAATGCAATTTATTAACAATTTAAATAAATAAATATCGAGCAAATTAGCAGCCTAGCGAAACGGCAAGTATAAACTGGATGAGGCTAACGCGGAAAGACGCTGCACTTACGGCTACGAGGAAATTACAAAAGTCAAATTACATCGCTGATTAAGGAACAGTGCGCACTTGTACTACGTTCCGTCCTCTACAGGTGCCGTTACCCTCATTACGAGAGGCGAGGATTTAAAAAAAAAAAAAAATGTTTACAATTAATGCAAATATTCTAATATCGCTCAAATGAAGTCACTTAGTGAAAAAGGTCAAGCTCTGAAAAGTGATCTCTTAAGTATAAAAATGCAGATTTGAGCAAACGTTAATGCACAAAAACATTCATCTGCACGGAAACACATCTTACAAGCTCCTTTATCACACACACGTGTTCACGGAACTGGTTTAACCGACGTCTATCTTGATCTGAGTGCAAGCGACGGACATTAGGCAGAAAGTTACATCTCTAAACATTCCATATCCAACCAGAACTTTCCTGGAACGTTTTATTACAAGCTTCAAAACGGCCACTCTTTCAGTCTGTGCCCTTCTCTGGTACTAGGAGATACAGATACACAGCTTGTGTTCTCCTCAGCCTGTGCCATTTTCTACTCAGGTCTTCGTCTACCTCACAGAACATTTCGGCTTGGGTTGTTGTGGATTGTAGATGAGCAGTGAGTGTCTCTGACCCGAGGTCACAGCATCTCTGTCATGAGTTTACAACAGGGGATGGTGGTGATGATAAGGGGTGTAACAATACACTCACTGTTTGATTTGGTTACTGATACCGGGAACTGAATTTTATACACTCGTCATCCAGAGAAGAGTTTCACAAATAGCTGCACCCAGAAGGAATCAACCGACAGGAATGAAGAAGCAAGTAAATCGACAGGAAGGGTCAGTCTGACTGACCTACGACTCTATCCACCACGAGCTTTCGTTTTTGGTGTAGACTGTAAATGAAGAACGAATAGCCAACCACAGTGTGACTGTATATGCAGATAGCCAGTCAGAGTGCAAATGAACTGTACATAGCCAATCAGAGTGTAACAACAGAAGGAGATGGTGTAGATGCAGATGGTGTAGTGTAGATAGATGGAGAGTGTAACTGAAATGTAGACACCCATTAGAGTGTGTGTGTAGTTCAGACAGCCAATGAGAGTATACCGGTAGTTCAGACAGTCAATCAGAGTGTACATGCAGCTTGGACAGCCTATCAGAGTGTAAATAAAGTTTGGAGACTCAATCAGTGTGTAACCTAAGAGTAGATAGCCAATCAGGGTGTACCTGGAGTCTAGACAGCCAATCAGTGTGTAACTGAAGAGTAGATAGCCAATCAGAGAGTACCTGGAGTCTAGACAGCCAATCAGTGTGTAACTGAAGAGTAGATAGCCAATCAGAGTGTACCTGGAGTCTAGACAGCCAATCAGTGTGTAACTGATGTGTAGAAAGCCAATCAGAGTATAACTGGAGTTCAGACAGTCAATCAGAGTGTAACTGGAGATCAGACAGCCAATCAGAGTATAACTGGAGTTCAGACTGCCAATCAGAGTGTAACTGGAGTTCAGACAGCCAATCAGAGTATAACTGGAGTTTAGACTGCCAATCAGAGTGTAACTGGAGTTCAGACTGCCAATCAGAGTGTAACTGGAGTTCAGACTGCCAATCAGAGTGTAACTGGAGTTCAGACAGCCAATCAGAGTATAACTGGAGATCAGACGGCCAATCAGAGTGTAACTGGAGTTCAGACAGCCAATCAGAGTATAACTGGAGATCAGACTGCCAATCAGAGTGTAACTGGAGTTCAGACTGCCAATCAGAGTGTAACTGGAGTTCAGACGGCCAATCAGAGTGTAACTGGAGTTCAGACTGCCAATCAGAGTGTAACTGGAGTTCAGACTGCCAATCAGAGTGTAACTGGAGTTCAGACTGCCAATCAGAGTGTAACTGGAGTTCAGACTGCCAATCAGAGTGTAACTGGAGTTCAGACTGCCAATCAGAGTGTAACTGGAGTTCAGACTGCCAATCAGAGTGTAACTGGAGTTCAGACGGCCAATCAGAGTATAACTGGAGTTCAGACGGCCAATCAGAGTGTAACTGGAGTTCAGACGGCCAATCAGAGTATAACTGGAGATCAGACGGCCAATCAGAGTGTAACTGGAGTTCAGACAGCCAATCAGAGTGTAAATGAAGGTTGGATGACCAAACAGAATTCCAGAATTTAAATGAAGTCTGGACATCCAATCAGAGGGTAATTTGAGTTCAGACAACGAATTAGAGTATACTGGTAATTTGGACAGCCAATCAGAGTGTACCTGACTGTTGTGGCTGTCTTAGCAAAACGGTAAACACCAAGAGACTGGTTTACCTCTGTGGGCGGAGCGCCTGAGCCTGACTGCAAGTCGACCTTCTATATAAACACAGCCTACACTTCTGGTTGCGCTGCATTGTCACGGTGTATTGTTACACCCCTAGTGGCGGTGATGGTGATGATGTTGTGTAGGACGCAAAGTCTTCAGTGGTGCTGTGAGTGAGTCCCATTTGGCACGGCCTGTTTGCTCCACCTCCTCTGGCTCAGAAGCTTGCGGCTCCTCTGCACTTTCAAACGCACATCAAACACTTCCTCGATGGCCTTCTTGAAACAGTGGAAGTTGTAGTCAATGAGTCCTGATAAGAGAGACGAAGCGTGGGGTCAGTGTGGGGTCAGTCTCGACACTCCATAAAGACGAAGTATGCTCCAAAACACATTTACGATCCCAGAGATAAAACCAGCAGCCAAACGCTAATGCTAGCAACGTATCAGAGGTGCTAAGAGGAAACGCCAACTTCATTCACAAAGAAATAAGAATACATTTTTAAGGCCGATATTTAGGAACATGCCTAGAGTGCTTAAATTATGAATAATTTGAGACGACACGCTTTAAGCTTTGAACATCAAATACTAGCATATATTCTCAAGGCAGCTTGGCTAATTCTATATATTTCCACAAACACTGTACCAGAAGATGGGATTGCATTTGATGTTATAATCTCAGAGCCTTGGAGGAAGAGTGCTCTGGGTCATCACAGCTGATTATGTTATACAGTACTGTACAAAGGTGGCAGGTATTTGAGGGAACGATGCACCAAGCTGTTCATTTGGGCAAAAACATTAATACAAAACAATAGCAGAACAAAAAACATCAAACAATTAGACCACCGATAGAGTTTATGTCCTCCAAATCTGAAAACAGCCAAACTGGGTACCATTACAGCAAGTCACCGAAGCTCCTCATGCTGTAGACGGACCGTTCTGCCGCTCCCATGGACCGCCAAACACACTGACAGTTGGATTTACCCATTTATGTTATAACTCAGGGGCTGACAGCTTACTTTCTCAAACACTAGGCTAGCAGGCACCAGGGTAAACAGACGCTGAGCTAGCCAACAGGCTGAACTGCTCCTCCCGGTACCGATGCCTATGGCGTCCTGGGAGCCCCGGAGGAATCCTGTGATAATCCATCCCATGCAGCTTGAACATCCTCACACAGTTCCTGTAGATGGTGCGGTAGGGGTGGAGGTGGAGTGACACCAGGCCTTCTGGACGTGTGACAACAAACCGCCCATCTTGGTGCTGACCACGGTGCCTCCACACACAGATTCGTTGGGCGTCTCCACCAAGACTAAAGCGGGTCTCGTCACTGAAGATGACCCGCTGCCATTCTGAGTCACTCCATGACAGTCTGGTACGACACCACTGCAGTCTTTGGTGACGGTGACGTGGTGTTAAGGACAGTCGTGGTAACGGTCTGTGTGCATGTAGTCCTGCGTGGTGCAGCTGTCTGCCAATGGTGCTGCACTAACAGGAGGACTCATGGAGGACACCACTGCTCGCTGGATGTCTGTAATGGTGGCTGTTGGGTCAGTCAGGTACAGAGATAAGGCCGGTCCTAGCTTAAGCCATATGTAAGCCATGTCTCACAATGTCAAACCTGCCCACCACGTTTCATTACAGTGAGGGTAATTTCCGAGGTATGATGCTTTATGAAGTGCTAGCGTACGTCGACTGTCAGGAAGGTCAATTAAAAAGTCTGCCAAAGTTTCGGGAATGACTTCAGCTGACAGCGACTGATTCGGAAACTCGAAAATCTGGAAAATCCTATATCCTTAAAAAAATGGGAAAATAAGCAGCAGGAAAAACAAGCAGGGAAAACATGAAAGTACAGTTTCCGCCGCATACGTTGCATCATCCTCGAACTACGGAATGATTTCTTTCTCAAAGACATTTTTTTGTGAACTTATATATTCCTGGTTTCCCTCAAAAAGCCTGGTGCTCCGTTTCCAACCTGGCCTTGCACAGTGGGGGTCCTGGATCTCGGCATGAATATTTCAGGAGCTGCTCAGGTTCTTAGGCGCTCTAATGCTTTTATTCTCCGGTGTCGGTGGTGTCAGTAGTCCCAGCTCATCTATTCGGGGGCCAATTTAATTTCAGCCAAAATTCTTTAACAAACAAAGCGTGCTGTTCCCGTCCTCTTATTATCCCCACAACAGCTGTCCCGGCTACAGGACGGACAGCAGTGCGCAGTTTAATGCTGACCTTACGTTAATACACCAAAGTCAACCCCTCAGCTAATACATCAAACTCTCTGTGAGGCGAAAGCGGTCCGTGTTTTAGGGCTGGGCCTTATTACAACTCAGCACAGCATACAGTTACAGAGTGCCCTCAGAGTCATTTCTGCTGTTTGGGTTTCACTATTCAACTGTAGTTACATAATCGGCCAGTTAGTCATATAATAATCCACATTCACATTCTATTCTCACTGTGTGTCCATGAGTTTGAGTCGGCACTTCTGACGTTTACTGGCAAAAATGAGGCCAACATGTAAAGTATGGATCTATAGGTTTAGAAGCTGCACTACGGAATTCTGAACTGACTTCCTGTAAAGATACAGGGGTTGGACAATGAAACTGAAACACCTGGTTTTAGACCACAGTCATTTATTAGTATGGTGTAGGGCCTCCTTTTGCGGCCAATACAGCGTCAGTTGGTCTTGGGAATGACATATACTGCGTCCTGCACAGTGGTCAGAGGGAGTTCAAGCCATTCTTCTTGCAGGATAGTGGCCAGGTCACTACGTGATGCTGGTGGAGGTTCGTCCTTCTTGGTGGTATGCTGACATTACCCTGGATACCGTGGCTCTTGATTTATCACAAAGACTTGCTGTCTTGGTCACAGATGCGCCAGCAAGACGTGCACCAACAGTTTGTCCTCTTTTGAACACTGGTATGTCCCATAATGCTGTGTGCATTGCAGTATGTTGAGCAGAACTGTGCTCTTACCTGCTAACTGAACCTTCACACTCTGCTCTTACTGGTGCAATGTGCAGTTAATGAAGATTGGCCACCAGGCTGGTCCAATTTAGCCATGAGACCTCCCACACTAAAATGACAGGTGTTTCAGTTTCATTGTCCAACCCCTGTATATGGACACTTTACACTGAAATGAATTAAACTTTAGCTTGAGGTAACAAAACACATCCTCGCTGTCCAATGAAAAACATGTATCTCCATTTTTGAGGATTTTTACTTTTATGCATTAATTGATCACATGAGCTGCTGTTTACACTGTGTGTGAATTTCATGATGAATGGACCCACAGAAATGGCCCAAAGGCCGCTCGGAAGAACTCTGGTTCCATTGACTTACATTAGAGTTTAATTGGATTTTGGCCTCTCCTGTAAAGTTGCTATTTTGGAGATACTTGTTTTTCTTTGGACAGTGACAATGTATAGACGCACAATTAAACGCCCATATCCTGCATTGTTCCCGCATCCATGTTCCTAATTTACTGACGTCCACATATGACATCATCGCCATCTCAGGCACCAAGAACCTCTCCAATAACCCAGAATTACATGGGCTGTTTCTGTTGCTGTGGACTGATGTATGTAAATGAGCTCTGTTCCTGACTGGAGGGGCATAACTGCTGATATACACTCATCATCAAAAATAAAGGTGGACCCAGACGGAAACAGGAATAACCAGAATAAAACTTGGTGGGTAAGTTTGGCAGCTTAAGTGAGAGATATGAATGATTCAAGTTTCGGACCCACACTAGCGTAAGCAAGGACAGGCCTCATCACTGTACCTGACTGACCCCTTTGCGGATATTCAGCGAGCAGTGGTGCCTCCATGAGTCATCCTGTTAGTGCAGCACCATTGGTAGACGGCTGCACCACGCAGGACTACATGCACACAGACCGTTACCACGACTGTCCTTAACACCACGTCACCGTCACCAAAGACTGCAGTGGTGTCGTACCAGACTGTCATGGAGTGACTCAGAATGGCAGCGGGTCATCTTCAGTGACGAGTCCCGCTTTAGTCTTGGTGGAGACGCCCAACGGGTCAGTGTGTGGAGGCACCGTGGTCAGCACCAAGATGAACGGTGTGTTATCACACGTCCAGAAGACCTGGTGTCCCTCCACCTCCACCCCTACCGCACCATCTGCAGGAACTGTGTGAGGATGTTCAAGCTGCATGGGATGGATTATCACAGGACACCATTAGGAACCTCTACAGCTCCATACCGAGACGTCTGGCGTGTTGGGTTAGCAAACACGGCGGCCCGACGCCATACTGAGAGACAGACTTCTGTATGTGTAGCTCAATAAATATTGATCATATCAGTCTAAATTTATCATCAGTTATTGATCCTGGTCACCTTTATCTTTCTTCCCAACAGCACCGCGACCCCACACCTCCTTCTGGGTGCAGCTGTTCTTTGCTGATGGACTGTGGAGTAAACGCTCATGTTGAAACTGGCCTCTGTTTTTAGGCCACTGTATGTACCACAACTAAGCAAAACGAGCTTTTTCCAGGAGGTGGCCCTTTAACTACATCCACACAACCACTTATTTGGTCCTGGGAGGGTTGTAGAGGCGGGAGAGTAACACCGTACCGAACAATGCTTTTTAATATGATTATTAAACAGTAAAATATGCACTGACCTTTCCTCTCGAAGCTCTCTTCCCTGAGGAAACAGACGAGGGCCAGAAATTTAGTGACCTCTTTCAGGTACATCACCGTCGTGTTGTTCAAGTGGATAATGGCCATGGACTCTTTATCATAGGGCGACCCGGACTCATCCCCACTCAAACTGACAGCAGGAGGAAACAAGAGACACAAACAATTACCTTCCATTTCAGGGTGTTAGGAGAAACTCTCAGACAGCATGATACTCACATCCCCTTCAGCAGAGTAAACTGCTTTCTGCTTCCGCTCACTGGCCACTTTATTAGAAACACCTACCTCTTACTTCCACACACTGGCCACTTTATTAGAAACACCTACCTCTAACGTCCACCTACTGGCCACTTTATTAGAAACACCTACCTCTTACTTCCACTCACTGGCCACTTTATTAGAAACACCTACCTCTTACTTCCACTCACTGGCCACTTTATTAGAAACACCTACCTCTTACTTCCACTCACTGGCCACTTTATTAGAAACACCTACCTCTTACTTCCACTCACTGGCCACTTTATTAGAAACACCTACCTCTTACTTCCACTCACTGGCCACTTTATTAGAAACACCTACATTACATGTCCACTTACTGGCCACTTTATTAGAAACACCTACCTCTTACTTCCACTCACTGGCCACTTTATTAGAAACACCTACCTCTCACTTCCACTCACTGGCCACTTTATTAGAAACACCTCCCTTGTTCTGCCACTCACTGGCCACTTTATTAGAAACGCCTACCTCTTACTTCCACTCATTGGCCACTTTATTAGAAACACCTACCTCTTACTTCCACTCACTGGCCACTTTATCAGAAACACCTACCTCTTACTTCCACTCACTGGCCACTTTATTAGAAACACCTACCTCTTAATTCCTCTCACTGGCCACTTTATTAGAAACACCTACGTTATATGTCCACTTACTGGCCACTTTATTAGAAACACCTACCTCTTATATCCACTTACTGGCCACTTTATTAGAAACACCTACCTCTCACTTCCATTCACTGGCCACTTTATTAGAAACGCCTACCTTATACTTCCTCTCACTGGCCACTTTATTAGAAACACCTACCTCTCACTTCCACTCACTGGCCACCTTATTAGAAACACCTACCTCTTACTTCCACTTACTGGCCACTTTATTAGAAACGCCTACCTCTTCCACTCACTGGCCACTTTATTAGAAACACCTACCACTTACTTCCACTCACTGGCCACTTTATTAGAAACACCCACCTTGTGCTTCCATTTGCTGGCCACTATATAAGAAACTCTACTTTGTGCTCAAACTCACTGGCCCTTTTGTGTTTGGTTTAGCTCCACTCTGTAGGGTTACAGTTACAGACTGTAGCTCACCTGGTTTATTAGTCCCCTATTTCTCATTGGTCAGTCACTGACCACAGGACTGCTGTTGCCCAGATGTCCAGCAAATGGACTAACAAGGGAGGGGTTTCTAATAAAGGATCATCGAGGGAGATACCATCAAGAAAAGCTCTCAGAGAGCATCAGAAGGAACTACCGAGAGGAACCAAGAGCTCATCCTCCTCCTGTTACTGTACAGCCGAGAACTGACCTTTCACCCTGAGTAAGCCATCAGAGATGCTCCTCAACCATCTCAGCATGTGCAAGGCAGCCAGATTCTGGACCACATAATTAACCGGACGCCCTAACGTAGCCTTGCGCTTTCCAGAGAGCCGAATACGCAGCTGCACCGCAAAGAGCCAGGCCTCCATATTAAAAATGTACACTCGCTACACTGTGCGAAGGGAAAGGCGGAGGACATCCACCACCATACTCTGAGATAAAACTGAATAATTCATATTCAGAACGTGATGCTTTTTTAGTGTACTGAACAAACAGAGCGCAGCAAAACGCATACGCAAAGCGAATCATTAGCTAAATGAGAGGAAATGAGGCAGGAGCTGAATTAAACACCACAGCTGTTTGTCAATACGACAGCTTTAAAGTACTGGAAAATACATAAATACATGAATAAATTAAACACACATGCTCGTTTACACACGCTTCATTAAAGGCTTTCACCATTCGGCATGACCCAACACGCGCAGGAGGAGCGCCATGTCAAAAGCTAAAGTGGGCTAGCATCCTGCTCGGCTCGGAGCGTTCCACTGAGGCTACACTCAGCAGAGTAAATGCTCCGTCTTGCTGAGCGACACTGAGCTGGGGGTGGGCGATATGATATCATTATCATCAGGAGCTTCCAGAGCATAATGGCCCTTATTCATCAAAGCCGTGCCGAAAGAGCCGATTTAGCCTCCTTTAATGACGTATGAACGAGCCTCCGTATGATTCATCAAACTCTTCCCCATACTGCTGAACCCAGAGCGCTAACGGGCCGGGCTAAATGGAGGCGGAACAAAAATCAGGCCTGAAATTTTGGCCGGAAAACACTGCCCGGACCTGCAGCAACGGGCCGGGTTAGAACTGACGGGACAAGGTTTCCACTGCACACCACTGAGGTATCTGGCATCAACAGACACGCTTCCCACACTCACCGCAAACGACACAATGAAATCAGTTTTATAAAATTTCATTTTTAATCGCAGCAACCAGCTTCTTTAATCGAGCTCACTTCTAGCCATTCAAGAGCTTCATGTAATGATGTCACTTCCTATGGGAAACGGTTCTTGTGCAAGTTTTGGTTTATCAAAGTGACATATCGCCGTCTCCAATATTGTGCTTTAAACGTATGTAGCTTCGGCTTCTCTACCATCCATAACGCACCTATTAATACATAATCTTAATCGTTATTATTAATACTACTACTACTACTACTACTACTACTAATAATAATAATAATAATAATAATAATAATAATATTAACATCAACAATAATAATAAGTGATACCAATAATAACGATAACAACAATGTTTGTAACATTTGTAATAATAATATCAATATTAACAACATTAACAATAATAACAATAATAATATTATTAATAATACTAATATTAATAACAGCAATGATACCAATAATAATGATAACAATAATATTTGTAATATTTGTAATATCAATATTGACAACATTAATAATAATAATAATAATAATAATAATAATTTACTGTATAATAATTGTTATTATTACTCTGAATATTAATTATTAGGGAAGCACCTAAAAGAAATTTTACCATTATAGGATAAACTGGACAAAATGAAACTTTTGGTCGATGACCGAACACAGTTTTCACAGTGTTTTATTAATTCTGCCACTTTTTCACCACAGTATAAATAAAATCAGCTAAATCCCCAGATGGCCCACCGGGAGTGTTCTCAGCCAAGCGCTGAGAAGCTGCAGTCTGTCTACCTTCACCAATCTGGACCAACTGACCAGTTCTTAGATGTAAGAAACTGGTCCAGTACATGCCCAATCCAGCTGTGACCTTAACCTCAATGACCATGGCAATCTAAGCGCTCCAGGGAAACCTTAAAGGGTCTAACCCCAGCCCCTCAAGCTGAAGTTATAAGGAGTGTTTCAGCCTGGGCTACTTTTTAACAGGGCAGCCAATCAGAGCAGAGGTCATTTACATATCATTAAAATAAAAATTAGTGCACGTTTTTGATGCATGAAGCCACACACATCTCATAAGTAGGCCTTTGGTACAGTACGGGATCAGTGTGGCACATGAACAGCAGCCCACAATTCCCGTGCATCCCTAATCGTGACATCATGTTCAGTCCACCCCGAACACGGAGTCTCATCTGCTTTGCAGGCCACCGTGGGCAGACAGCTGCCCTGCCCCGGGTCCAGCCCGCATGCCTGTACCTACGCAAGCTTCCGTCCTGCTCTGTCTGGTGCACTCTGGGTCACTGGAGCTGGAGGTCCCTCTCTCTGCCCTTCTGTTTACAGAAACACAGCCCTGGGGAACGCGCTGCTAAACCCTGTTAGCTTAGAACAGGCCACGGACGCCGTATACCAAATGTCCCATTTATGAATATCTTCACACT
>JAMWET010002136.1:72500-87500 GCA_024036415.1 Prochilodus magdalenae
TCGCAGCACAGCTCGTACGTCTGCATGTCTACTGGACTGCTGTCAGTGGCGATGTAGATCTTGCTGACCACGTCGAACAGAAAAGCCTTTTCGATCCCCGAATTCTGCAAATCAGAGCAAACCCCGGGTTAGAGGCGTCCGCATTAGCATAAAGGAGGGCAGTGTGGATCAACAATACCTCAGACAACTGCCAGCGATGAAAAGGCGTTACGTAACGCAGGAGCTGAGGTGCGCACAGTAATCGCGGGTATAATGCATTCTCTCATTAGCAAATGCACCGTCGATAAAGACACTTGCTGCTGAGTGACTAACGCGGCCGAGGCGACGCTGGGCGGCCTGTTTATCCCAGTATGGAAATATAGGGTGTTGAACATTAATGCTCTCGTCCCTTTCGCATCTGTTTATCTTCATTTCTCCAAAAAAGATTTCAAAGAATTCCTGTGTGTTCACATGGGCTGGGATCGCTCCTCCGGACTTCATTACTGGCTCGCTGCTGCCATCAGCTGGCTGATTAGGAGAGGTGCTCTAATTTATTCACAGCTATTCGGATTCCTATGAAAAGAAGGGGAGGGGGAACAACAGCAAGGAGAGCAGTAAGCACAGCTTGTCGTCTCAAGCCACACATTATTCCGCCTTAAGTTCCACAGAACACATCACGACTGCTGCGGTGCGCAGATAAGTTATTCCCGGTTCACTGTGCGGGCGCGGTTTCCGAGTCCTCTGCGTGGGCGGACGTCTTTGTATACGTGTTAATAATGCATATTACCATATGCATGAAGTGCCAGCTTTCATGGCCGAGAGGCAGAGTCGCATCTCCTTCAGACGCGGAGCTAACAAGTTTAGATCACTTGCTTCTCTAGCCTCCGTGGCTGAAATTAAATTAGATTCAACTTTCACCAGCAGATAAACACGCTACAGCAGCTCAGCACAGTCAAACAGAGGACCTACAACCTGACCCTGCACCTCCACACATAGACCCGCTTGGGGAGCCCTTGTCCTCTTAGCCCTCACACTGTAACCGCATGCTTGGTCTGGATGATCACTGCACTTTATATCACTGCCGGTGTTCCCGAAAGAGGAATTCCAGACATATTTTTCCCAAATTTCGGAATAAATCAGGCCTCGAGATGTAAACAGGTTCATTCAGAGTGGTGTGGTATGAAGTGGTTCACTGTAGAGAAGATCCAGAGAGACTTCTGTACAGTGGTGGTGGTGATGGGAACCAGGGGTCACCACATCTACAACTCACATATAGACACTTCATGTACCACCTAAACCACCAGAGAACCTGCACCTGTCCTCCGAGTGTTTACGTATGGGATGCTGATGATGGTAAAGCAGTCATACATCTGAGAAACATGGTCTCTGTGCAGTACTTTGCATTAAAACACCTTAAAATAACATTTTAAATAATAAAATAAGATTAAAATACATTTAATCCAAAACAATATCAGAAACCATCAGAAAACAGGCAGCACATATCTAACCACTCAGGCTTTCGAACCCCAGGGAATCGAATCCCAGTCTCCTACATGGTGGTATGGCTCACTAGCAGGTAGTGGTGTTATCTGTTGAGCCACACCAACCAGTTGTTTGTTGCAGATGAAGTATATGGGGTAACCAGGTGGAGGTAACCAGGTGGAGTGCTTAGTAACGAGTGTCTGCTCCTGTTCTAATTTCACAGTGTCATTCTTCAATCTTTCTCCTGTTTATCACTGCATTAGCTACTAGCGAGACGAGGTTGTTGATTGTGTTACTGCGTGTCCAGCAATCCGATCGTCAGGGTTAAAGGTCAGTGAAAAAGCAGTTATGCACTAATTTGAGCAAAAACTGCGTTAGAACTCAGCCAGGCTTTAATGTGTGGCTGCAAAGAAGGATAATTATATCTCACGCTTACCTGCAAATCTGATTCTGCTGTGGAGCCACTAGGGGGCAGTGAAAAGCCACATGCAGCTCCGGTGTCGCATGTTGTTCACCCCTACTATAACAGCCTTAAACTACACCGACAGCCTTAAACTACTCCAACAGCCTAAAACTACTCCAACAGCCTTAAACTACTCCAACAGCCTAAAATATAATCAACAGCCTTAAACTACTGTTACAGCCTTAAACTACTGTAACAGCCTGAAATTTAATCAACAGCCTTAAACTACTGTTACAGCCTAAAACTACTCCAACAGCCTTAAACTACTGTAACAGCCTAAAATATAATCAACAGCCTTAAACTACTGTTACAGCCTTAAACTACTATAACAGCCTGAAATTTAATCAACAGCCTTAAACTACTGTAACAGCCTTAAACTACTGTTACAGCCTTAAACTACTATAACAGCCTGAAATTTAATCAACAGCCTTAAACTACTGCAACAGCCTTAAACTACTGTAACAGCCTTAAACTGCTGTAACAGCCTTAAACTACTGTAACAGCCTTAAACTACTCAGACAGCCTTAAACTACTCAGACAGCCTTAAACTACTGTAACAGCCTTAAACTACTGTTACAGCCTTAAACTACTGTTACAGCCTTAAACTACTCCAACAGCCTTAAACTACTGTTACAGCCTTAAACTACTATAACAGCCTGAAATTTAATCAACAGCCTTAAACTACTGTAACAGCCTTAAACTACTGTAACAGCCTTAAACTGCTGTAACAGCCTTAAACTACTGTAACGCCTTTAACTACTACAGTAAACTACAGCCTTAATCTACTGTTACAGCCTTAAACTACTGTAACAGCCTTAAACTACTCCAACAGCCTTAAACTACTGTAACAGCCTTAAACTACTCCAACAGCCTTAAACTACTGTTACAGCCTTAAACTACTGTTACAGCCTTAAACTACTGTAGCAGCCTTACACTACTGTAGCAGCCTTAAACTACTGTAACAGCCTTAAGCTACTGTTACAGCCTTAAACTACTGCAACAGCCTTAAACTACACCAACAGCCTTAAACTACTCCAACAGCCTTA
The DNA here is from genome assembly GCA_024036415.1 of Prochilodus magdalenae. NCBI lineage: Eukaryota > Metazoa > Chordata > Actinopteri > Characiformes > Prochilodontidae > Prochilodus > Prochilodus magdalenae. The sequence continues at coordinate 75,471 of JAMWET010002136.1, forward strand.
AACTGCTGTAACAGCCTTAAACTACACCGACAGCCTTAAACTACACCGGCAGCCTTAAACTACTCCGACAGCCTTAAACTACTGTTACAGCCTTAAACTACTGTAACAGCCTTAAACTACTGTTACAGCCTTAAACTACTGTTACAGCCTTAAACTACTGTAGCAGCCTTAAACTACTCAGACAGCCTTAAACTACTCCAACAGCCTTAAACTACTCAGACAGCCTTAAACTACTCAGACAGCCTTAAACTACTGTTACAGCCTTAAACTACTGTTACAGCCTTAAACTACTGTTACAGCCTTAAACTACTGTAACAGCCTTAAACTACTCCAACAGCCTTAAACTACTGTTACAGCCTTAAACTACTGTTACAGCCTTAAACTACTCAGACAGCCTTAAACTACTGCAACAGCCTTAAACTACACCGACAGCCTTAAACTACTGTTACAGCCTTAAACTACAGTTACAGCCTTAAACTACACCGACAACCTTAAACTACTGTTACAGCCTTAAACTACACCGACAGCCTTAAACTACTGTTACAGCCTTAAAACTACATAACAGCCTTAAAAACTGTACACAGCCAAAACTACTGTTACAGTTAACAGCCTTAAACTAGTTACAGCCTTAAACTACTAATAACAGCCTGGAAATGTTAATCACACAGCCTTAAACTACTGCAACAGCCTTAAACTACTGGAACAGCCTTCAAAGACAGCTAACTGTGACAGTCTCTGTAAAGCCTTAAACTACTGTTACAGCCTTAAACTACACAGACAACCTTAAACTACTGTTACAGCCTTAAACTACACCGACAACCTTAAACTACTGTTACAGCCTTAAACTACACAGACAACCTTAAACTACTGTTACAGCCTTAAACTACAGTTACAGCCTTAAACTACACCGACAACCTTAAACTACTGTTACAGCCTTAAACTACACAGACAACCTTAAACTACTGTTACAGCCTTAAACTACACCGACAGCCTTAAACTACTGTTACAGCCTTAAACTACAGCCTTAAACTACAGTTACAGCCTTAAACTACTGTAACAGCCTTAAACTACACGGTTAACAGCCTTAAAAACTACTACACCGACAGCAACAGCCTTAAACTACACTGACAGCCTTAAAAACAGCCTTAAACTACTACAACAGCCTTAAACTACTGTCCAACAGCCTTAAACTTACCAACAGCCCTTAAACTACTGACAGCCTTAAAACTAGGGCCAGCTAAATATACTTCAACAGCCTTAAACTTACAGCCTTAAACTACTGTAGCAGCCTTAAACTACTGTAACAGCCAAGCTACTGTAACAGCCTTAAAACTACTGTTAACAGCCTTAAACTAACCAACGGACAGCCTTAAACACTACTGTTACAGACAGCCTTAAAACAGCCTAAACTGTTACGGGTTACAGCCTTAAAATACTGCAACAGCCTTAAACTACACCAACAGCCTTAAACTACTGTTACAGCCTTAAACTACACCGACAGCCTTAAAATACTGTTACAGCCTTAAACTACACCGACAACCTTAAACTACTGTTACAGCCTTAAACTACACCGACAGCCTTAAACTACTACCCTTAAAACAGCCTTAAACTGTTACTCAGTGCAACAAACTTACTGGCAACAGCCTTAAACTACAGCCTTAAACTCTGTTACAGCCTTAAAAACTACTGTGACAGCCTTAACTACTACTACTGTACCAGCCTTAAACAGCCTTAAAACTACTGTAACAGCCTTAGAAAAAGTAAAACGACTAAACTGTAATCAAAACAGCCTTAAACTACTCCAACAGCCTTAAACTACTGTTACAGCCTTAAACTACTCCAACAGCCTTAAACTACTGTTACAGCCTTAAACTACTGTTACAGCCTTAAACTACTGCAACAGCCTTAAACTACTCCAACAGCCTTAAACTACTGTAACAGCCTTAAACTACTGTTACAGCCTTAAAACAGCCTGCCTAAACTAACGACAAAAACTACTCCACAGCCTTAACTAACTACTGTCCTTAAATACTGTAACAGCCTTAAACTGCCTTTACACAGCCTTAACTACTACTGTAACAGCCAGCCTAAAAACACAACAGCCTTAACAGCCTCCAACAGCCTTAAAAACTACTCCAACAGCCTTAAACTACTGCAACAGCCTTAACAGCCTTAAAACTACTGTAACCTTAAACAGCCTTACGTAACAGCCTTAAAACTACTGTAACAGCCTTAAACTACTCCAACAGCCTAAACACGTCCAACTGTAAAAAAAAAACTATAAATTAAAAATTGAAACAGAACTCCAACTGAATTGATTATTCATCCCTATGGGGTGCCTTTGCCATCATTTGAGCGGCCGACATTTGACACCCCAACAGGTCAGGTTATAATGACAGAGGAACCAGAGGAACTCCTCGCCATTAAATCTACACAACGGCGGCAGAAATCAAATTCCAATGTATTCAGGGTGTAACGACATCATATAAATATTATTACATTTAAACTGCCCTGCCCAACAACACCTCCAGAGCGCGAAGGGTTAACGAGACGCATGGCAGCAGGAACAGATACAGAGTTGTGAGGCGCTGGGGGCCTCCAGGACGGAGGAGTCTGCTACAGATTGCATTTTCGTATCTTGTGGGGGGGAAAATGGAGCGCGTGTCATCACTCACAGATATAAAGATGTTGAGTAGATTCTCCAGGGTTGGCAGCTGGGGAATGAGCTTCTGCACAACTTTGCTGAAGGCCTCGAAGATGGAGTGATCGTAGATGCTCGTCAGGTAGAAACTGAGAAGACAGATCATATGACTTTCAGTTAAACCAATACAGCAAAACAGCCGGGCACTAGAGACGGTCACATAACGGATGGCGTTCATAAAGCGGATCGGAGGAAGAACGCTGATGCGATCCTCAAACAGAATTATGCAAGAACGGCTGTGAATTCGGCTTCGAGCCCCTCGGCGCTCACTCACACCGAGCTAAAATCATTATCCAGCTTTTATGTGAAGCTAACTAGACAGACAGACAGACAAACGTGCTACAGACAGGAGCTAGCTTGCTAGCTTTTGGTTATGCTGATTAGCTTTAGCTCAATAAGTTTCTCTAATTGTGTCGTGTGGGCGGGGCCAGAAACATCAGCCTTGCGATTGGCCAGTTGAATGCCTACGGAATATTAGGACCGCCCAGTTTACATGGAGTGGAGAGAAATACTTTATTACTCTGTTCTTCAATGGTCAGGACCGCCACAGGACCACCACAGAGCAGGGATGATGTGGGTGGTGGATCATTCTCAGCACTGCAGTGACACTGGTGGTGGTGTGTTAGTGTGTGTGGTGCTGGTGTGAGTGGATCAGACACAGCAGTGCTGCTGGACACCTCAGTGTCACTGCTGGACTGAGAATCGTCCACCAACCAAAACTATCTAGCCGGCAGCGTCCTGTGGGCAGCATCCTGGGGGCAGCGTCCTGTGGGGCAGCGTCCTGTGGGGCAGTGTCCTGTGGGCAGCGTCCTGTGTCCACTGATGAAGGACTAGAGGATGACCAACACTGCACTGTGCAGCAGCAGATGAGCTATCGTCTCTGACTGTCCATCTACAAGGTGGAGCAGCAAGGTAGGAGTGTCTAATAGAGTGGACAGTGAGTGGACACAGTGTCTAAACACTCCAGCAGCACTGCTGTGTCTGATCCACTCACACCAGCACCACACACACTAACACACCACCACCACGTCAGTGTCCCTGCAGTGCTGAGAATGATCCACCACCCACATCATACCTGCTCTGTGGTGGTCCTGTGGGGGTCCTGACCATTGAAGAACAGGGTAATACAGTATACAGAGAAACAGATGGACTACAGTCTGGAACTGTACACCTACAGAGTGTCCTGTATGGTCAGTGGAGCTGATAATGATGGACAGCGTGTGTAGATACAGAGGAGGGTTTAATGTTACGGCTGATTGGTGTATATCGGTCATTATTGGTCAGTTGAACATGAAACACAGGGGTTACAGTTTACAAGACTCCAACCTTAAATGTATCCTCTCTAAGCCAGCGTCAGCCAGGTCATCATTGGCCCGTTTGTGGATGTCCCTCTGCTTCTCAATCTTGTGGTCATCGGACAACCCGTCCACTTTATGGATGAACACCTCGAAGTTGATGTCCGGGTTCACTTTGTAGGCACGAGTCACGGTGAGGTGGAGTCTGCTCAGCGCTTCCACATAGTCGTCCTGAACAGAGGAGCAGAGCTAGAGATTCTCCAAGCTTGTGTTCAAACAGCAACACCAGAAAAACCAGCAGCAGCGCATTAATCCTCAGACGTTACCCATATGTAGCGATAAAGAGAAGAGAAATCAGGAAGAACATGCAGGTTCTAAGCATGCAAGTCATGTGACCTTCATGCAGATATATTTTAGAATCTGAACTTGATTAAACAGCCTGTATTACGGAGAAACAGACGTTCAGTGCTTTGTTAAATAAACCTGTTTTTGATATCTGGAAACACTGTTAATGTTTCAAAAATGCACAGTTCGTTCTCAACCCATATACAGAAACTAAGCAGCCATGTTTTGAATTCATGGCGTTTGTGATGTCACAACACCTTTACTTGTGTCTGCATTTCATCACTGTCCAAAGAAAAACAAGCAAGTATCTCCAAAATGGTAACTTTACAGGAAAGGCAGAAACCTCATTTCATTTCCATGTAAGTCAATGGAACCAGAATTTTTTCCAGGTGGTTTTGGACCATTTCTGTTGGTCCATTCATCACAAAATTTCCAGACAGTGTAAACAACAGCTGCTGTGTTCAAATGATGCCTAAAAGTAAAAATCAACAAAAATTGAGATGCATGTTTTTCATTGGACAGCGACGATATTCAGCCTACAGCAGTTTAGCTCCGCCCATATATCAAAGTGTTTAATCTTAGACTGGTTTCTGAAAAACATCCTAAGACGTTAAAGAAGGTTTGTTTTTTGGTGCACGCATAATCACGCCACTTATTTACTGCACCGAGTATAAATCTAGCTTTAAACGGTCAATCAGCCGCAGCTGTGGACAGTGTCCTAAAGAAAGACCACTACACCACTAAGGCCGGTAAAGGTAAGACTGACACACAGTAAACATCTCCAGCTCGGAAGATTTCAGGGGTGTGGGATTAATTCTAGCGGGGGCAGGATTAAAACAATCAGCCCTGTGCAGACTTCTACCACAGGGAGGCCATATTGTCCTGCTGTGTAGGCGGGGTTAGCTGCTCAGTACTCGGTGTGCAGCGTGTTTTCTTTTGAATGAAAAGGCTTTATTTAAAACTCTCCGTGGACAGAGCTACCGTCTGCAGGGGCAGAGTCTCACATACTGTGAATCTTCACCAATGAAGATTTCTAAAATCACACAGGGCATGTCTGGCTTTAGAGGACGTCCAGCTGCAACTCAAACGAAGCAGACGTCAAAACTACCAAACATACAGCTGCCCTGACGTGGACAATCCCCTCTGCAGATATTCAGAAATTTGATTTGTGTCTATAAAAACACATCATTTCTGTTATTACTGACGACGACCATCTGTAAAACACTGAGCAGCCATCGGTACGAAAAAGCCTTTACAAATAAAATGTTGTTATTATTATTGTTGTTGTTGATGATATTTTCATTATTAATAAGAATAGTAACTGAAAACAATAATTATTATTATTATTGATATTATTGCAGTTGTTTGTTGTTGGTGGTTGTTTTTAAATAATAATAATAAATAATAATAATAATAATAATAATAACCATCATCATCATTATCATAATTTTATTATTATTACTGTTTTGTTGTTGGTTGTTATTATTATCAATATTGTAGTTGTTTGTTGTTATCAATAATAATAATAATAATAATAATAATAATAATAACAATATTCATTTTATTATTGTTGTTTGGTTATTATTATTATTGTTGTTATATAAAAATAATAATGTCAATTATAATAACAACAACAATAATAATAATAATAATAATAATAATAATAATAATAATAATAGTATTGATGTTGTTTGGTTATTATTATTATTATTATTATTGTTATATTAAAAAAGCCAATTATAATAATAATAATAATAATAATAATAATAATAATAATAAGGATAATAATAACAACAACAACAACAACAAAACATCAATACTACTACTGATATTATTATTTATTATTATTATTATTGTTGTTGTTTTGTTATTATTATTATTATTATTATTATTATTAATAATAATAATAATAATAATACTCCGTCTAAGATAGCTAATGTAGCATAGCTGCCTAATGCTCATCATTTAAATCAGCTAGATTTTAAAGATATCACTGTAATAACAGCTCCTTCATTCCAACTAATTTAGTAAGGTACCGGACTCAGTATCGGCTAAGCACATGTACGTGTACTGGGTCTGCACAAAGTGGTCCACTGATGCCCCCTGGTTTAAAGTCCCGGTCCATGATCACTGCTGGATATACACAATTCTGGAGCCGCACAGTGTCAAGCGTCCCGACCCAATTTCCTACAGTCCCAGCACTTCACCTGTGAGTCGATGACGAAGATGAGCGCTCCCGTTCCCCTGAATATCATCTCGTAATCAAAAGTGGGGTCGAAGAAATCGATCTGGCCGGGAAAGTCCCAGATCTGGAAGCTGACGAAGGAGCTGTTGGAGACGTCCTCTCTGCAAATCTTATTGGTGCTCTCCAGGAAGAGAGTCTCGTTGGGGGACATCTTGTGGAACACCACCTTCTGGATGGAGGATTTGCCGCTGCGCCGTAAGCCCATCAGCAAGATCCGAGGCTTCACCTCACCGCTGAAAGGGTCTCTGAAGCCCAGGACTGCAGAGAGAGAGAGAGAGAGAGAGAGCAGAGAGGAACACCGGCTTATAATACGCATTCCCATTTCCCACATTACTTGAAAGGGGAATTCTCTTTCAAGCCTTCACGTCCTTGTGGCAAGGCCTGGGGCACAAATTTAAATCCCAGTTAAATTCATTTTAAATGCTGTCGTTTTATTAGCATATCTAAAATAAATGTTTCTCTAATTTCCGCAGAACGTTTAGTTTGTATTTAAGGAAATGAGTTTTACAGTCTAATAGAAATTAAATGAGCTTTGAAGTGTGAACACAAATCTGCGCCTAAAGCACGACCCATCCTGTATGGACTTAATCAGAGACTACTGTGGAAGACCTCAGTTATACAGCTGGAAAGAGAACTCAGAGATCAGCCAGTACATAAGACGCAAGACGTAAGAGAGCATCTCAGTGTAAGCGTACATACATGCACCAGCCACCTCCTTGTATCTACACTCCTATCAGCTCCACTGACCATACAGGACACTCTGTAGGTGTGCAGGTCCAGACTGTAGTCCATCTGTTTCTCTGTGTACTGTATTACCCTGTTCTTCAATGGTCAGGACCCCCACAGGACCCCCACAGAGCAGGTATGGTGTGGGTGGTGGATCATTCTCAGCACTGCAGTGACACTGACGTGGTGGTGGTGTGTTAGTGTGGGTGGTGCTGGTGTGAGTGGATCAGACACAGCAGTGTTGCTGGAGTGTTGAGACACTGTGTCCACTCACTGTCCACTCTATTAGACACTCCTACCTTGCTGCTCCACCTTGTAGATGGACAGTCAGAGACGATAGCTCATCTGCTGCTGCACAGTGCAGTGTTGCTCATCCTCTAGTCCTTCATCAGTGGACACAGGATGCTGCCCCACAGGACGCTGCCCCACAGGACGCTGCCCCACAGGACGCTGCCCCACAGGACGCTGTTGTACTGGACAGTTTTGGTTGGTGGACGATTCTCAGTCCAGCAGCGACACTGAACGATCCAACAGCACTGCTGTGTCTGATACAGTGCTGAGAGTGATCCACCACCCACATCATACCTGCTCTGTGGTGGTCCTAACCATAACAGGGTAATACAGAGAAACAGATGGACTACAGTCTGGAACTGTGCTAAACGAGAGGTCCATATGAACGTTCTCCGAACACCTTCCACGTCAGGGGAAAAGACTTGGGATTCCATTCGGAAATCTGAAGAGGGTAGTTCACAAGAGAAACCCTAACAAACTCGATGAACTGTGAATGTCTGCATGGAACAGGTGGCCCAGGATCCCTGGACAAGTGTCCTCCAGCCCTGTCAAACCATAAAGACGGAGACTCAGCGTGGTCATTCTCACCGAGGGAGGCTCCACCCAGTACTGAAATCTGGGGTGCCAATATTTTTGGAATCTGCATTTGAACACCATGCATATGAACACACTGTCTGATGTCTGAGAAGCTGTTCTAAGGTAGTTCTGTGATGAGGCTTGAGTTTAAGCCAAAGCATCAAGTCCATTATTGGTGGAGGGACACACTATGGGACTTGGTACAGGATAAAACTAAAATTATTATTTTCAGATTTTCCATCTTTTTCCAACATTCCATGATCGAAATTCCATATATATATATATATATATATATATATATATATATATATATATATATATATATATATATATATATATACACATACACACACACAGAAGACATGTGTGGTTTGGATAGTAAATAAGATCTCTAGATTTGTGTTGTACACGTGGCGACCCCTGGTTACCATCACCACCATGGTAAAGACGCGTCACGAGTCAGCAAGTTTCTCCGCATAGGTGGCGTAACACCAAACCAAACTGAATAACTATGGTTACCCGTCACCCGCTGAATTATACAGAGATCCGGGAAAATAAGTGGAATTCCCCTTTAATAAGGACTTGGCACTTTCTGGAATTATTGGGGGACTTATTGGTTGTGTCTAGAGATGGATGGTGGGATACAGGAGTGTAGGTATGTGTGTGTGGTACACAGTCCTGAACCAGTGCTGTGTGATGTTGTGAGCTGTATAGCTCCTACAGTGTGGCGTAATAAAGACCACCGCTTTTAGACCACCATTTTAAGAGACATGATTTAAATAAAGTTAGCTAAATTTGAAAGACCAGCAGTTTGAAAACCATCTCTAATCGAGTCAATCTCTATAAGAGTGGACCATCAAGCCCTAAGGCATTGATGGAGCTCCTTCGCTCCAGAGAAAGCAGTTCCACTTATCCCCCCAGGCCAACGCAGGGGGGCTTCATACCCCTCTAGACAACATTTGGCACTGGGCCGGTGAACCGTAGGCTGCTCCAGAGCAGGTGGTCAGTGCACTGGTGTCATCGATGGCCTACCTTAGAGTAGCCGAATCCACCCATCAGAGGATTTCTCTGGACATGCATCACCCGGCATTCCGGCTCATGCAGAGTTTGGTGTTCGTCCAGGACAGAGCTTGTGAACACAGGGGGCGCAGCCAACACCCTCTCTCCAATCACATGCTCCTGCTGAGACCTCGCTAGCTCTCTACTGAGGAATGTGGACTGCATTTAGGGAGACTGATGGCCACTTCCAGTCCTAAAATACTGCTTGCGGTATCCGGCTATGTTTGTCGGAGCTTCTTAGTGCGGCGCTTCTGGGAAAAGGAGTAAACATCTGATAGGCCTGCTTCAGTTTTGATCTGGGGAAGGCAGCGGCACATGCAAACAGCGTTACAGTAAATAATCAGCTTTCTGAACTCCTATAGTGTCCATTCGTCGGGTCTCGCTCACGACTGTCTCCAAACTGTAGGCTGCCAGCCTTTAAATCTGAACTGGGGCAGGTTGTCCCAGGGAGCGAAAGCCATCAGTGTAGTCGCAGATCAGGCCTGGTAACAGATATTTATGCAACAGCCCATACTGCACAGTGATGCCTGACCTATATTTGGTCAAGGGTCAGTGCATCTTAGTGTTGTAGGTGTTCCAGAGTCATGCCCTTGACCCCTAGGGGCTGGCCCAAGTTGGCACCCACTCAGAAACTCGGCAACAAGGACCGTTGCATTGTAGCAAGGTGATTAAATGTGCACAGGGTTCATAAGAGAGAGTGACCTTCTAGCCAGGGCGTAAAAACAAAGAATAGCAATAATAACAGCCTAATAAAAGTGTGTGCTGACCTCCCTGATCGCAGTCACAGTCTCCATCTGCGTCCGTGAAGGCATCGAAATCATCTTCGTCGTAATATCCAAAAGCCAGGGCTTCATCCTCGCCTTCCTCTTCGCTGTATGTGGCTCCCTGGTTTGTCATTCTCCGGAGTTGGTGAAGTCTGAGCTGCAGCAGCTACTACAACTCCTCCACATGGTCACCTGATACGGCCAAGCCATGCTGAACTCTCACCTCCCTCCCTTTCCGTCCCCACACACACAGCTCTCGCCACACTGCGGCTATTCATGAAGCCAGAGCCTCAGAAAGTGATGCTTGTCACCCACACACGCACATAACTTTGCACTGGCCTTTGTTGCAGCACGCCTCCTCTCTGAAATAGCTACCGCAGCTTGGCAGCTCTGTGGGGTTAAACGGTGCGCGGGGGATCATGGGAAATGTAGTTGTTTATCTCAGAAGCCTCGTATGCGGGCACAACACCAAAAACCGATCCGACTGGGTTGAGAAATGTTGAGGAAATATTGTCAGATTGACGGAAATACCTGATTACACAGTTACAAACTGTTTAAAGACCACGAATGGGCTTGTTTTCCAACAGTTACGTTGCGTTATGGTGATGGAAACCACAGATATATTCATATATATATATATATATATATATATATATATATATATATATATATATATATATATATATATATATATATATTTTTTTTTTTTTTTTTTTTTTTTTTTACAAACCTGTCGTAAACAATAAAAGGTCTGTGAGATGAGGAACAGCCAGATTGAGTTGCGACAGTTAAGAATCGTTTACGGCACTTGGAGTCAAGCTGTCTGAACAACGAAACACTGCGGCAACAAAAGTTTATGATAAAGCACTGATACAGTGATTTGCACGTATACTATTCATTTAAATGTTGTAGAAATCAATGTAAAATACTTGTACTGTGTGTTGTTTCTCTGATATTATCTGTCTGATGTTTGTAAACGATTGTTGACAAACGTCACGGTTACTTCCGGTTTAAGTGGGCGCAGGGTACAGCTCACTTCCGGTTCTCCATATAACCACTGCAGAAATGATAAATTATATAATGCTGACTTGACTCGATTAATCAGTTTTTGATGATTCCACTGTCTGTACAAAAGAGTCAGTTTGGCTCTTTCTTGTAGCTAAAATTAAAATGCACATAAAACATAAAAAGATGCATAGTGACAAAAGTGAACATAAACAAGCCCGCTAAGTGAAGATTGTAAAATTATACGCAGGGTCGCCACCACATTGCTGCTGTTATTGCAAAGTTGCTTGTGTTTCTCTCCCTCAAGCTCTTTCAAACTCATCAAATATGTAAACAAAACCTGTCGTTGAATTTACTGTTTTCAAATACAAATACACATAATATAATAAATGGGCATCAGAGGAGAAAATACAGTAAATATGTAGGATATTGGCCCTTTAAAATAAATATTGTGGATGAAGGAGGATACATACCACCTAGTGGTTGATGAGAGTAACAGCAGGCTGCAGTACCTGTGTTAAACGCTAGATGGCACGCAGAACAGAGCATCTTCACCACCTCGTTACGCTTTGTTTCCCACCCGTTTTCAGAAGCCCCTCCCTCTACGCCACGATTGGCTAATATTTTAGATTGACTGTTGGATTATAAGCAGCGCATTTGTATCTACACCACACTGAGTGTCACCATCCTGTATTAATACATTAATACACAGTGTGTAAAATAATACAGTGTAATATAATATAGTGCTCTATTACAGTTTCTACTTATTTCATCCCACCACACATACGCCTGGTCAATAAGATAAGATAGTCCTTCCTTTATTTCCCCACAGTGGGGAAATTCACAGTGTTACAGCAGCAAAGGCATAGCAAGGTACCAAATACATAGAGAGATTAGACAGTACAATATAAACAATAAATAATAAAGTCATAAAATCTAATAAAAAATTCACACACCAGTCAGACATGAGATATTAGGGATAGACAAAAAGAGTCGAGCTCAGAGAAATGATCTCAGCCTTCT
>JAMWET010002136.1:92500-119381 GCA_024036415.1 Prochilodus magdalenae
AATTCCGAAGAGAATTCCCTGTAGACTGGGATTGTATCCACTGCTGGTAGACCCGTATGACCGTACGCTTCCATACACCTGCAGATTCAGCTACTTCCTTCACACTATGGTCTTTGGCCACGCCCACATGCAGTCTCTCCTTTCAGCCAATCATTAACATCTGCTCTGGAGCCATTTTCCACACATGGAACGAGACATTCCCTGCACTGTAGCACCTCTTCCCAATCTACGGATCCTGTCACTCACACCCAGCAGGGGTTTATAGAGCCATCATCCTCGTGCAGCGCCATCTGTAGGAGCCTGGAGATACTACTACTGTAGTTCTGAGTGTGTGTTGTGAGATGACTGTTTGCTCCTCCGCCAGGCTAATGATGACTATGTTAATTTATTCATTCAAATTTGACTGTGTGAATGAATGATTGATGTGTGAATGAGCCAATGGTTCAATATCTTGAATAAAATAGTGGGATATGGTGGGATATGATATGGGAAACGTGCTGCAAAGGCAAATGCTCTTTTTTCGAACACAGGCGGGAGAGGAGAATGTCAACTCAGTCGAGAAGACAGCAGGTCACCTCCGAACACACAATGTTGAGACAGACTTCTGTATGTGTAGCTCAATAAATATTGATCATATCAGTCTAAATTTATCATCAGTTATTGATCCTGGCCACCTTTATCTTCCTTCCCAACAGCACCGCACTCCCACACCTCCTTCTGGGTGCAGCTGTTCTTTTGATGATGAGTGTGTAATACACACATTCATATTTTAATGGTGATTTGAACAATGTCTGTTGCCCTTTAGTAGATTTAAACGTGTCATGTATTTTATAGACAGCCTACAGAAGGTCCTGATTTACTTTAGTGCTACATATTGAGTTATGCTGGAACTCTAGTGGTAAGGCTGCATATTGCAGCTTGCTGCGCTACTCACTAATGCACCACTAACTACACCGGAACAGTACTACCACCGTAAACATGCAAGGTGACCCACAGTCTGCCCCATTAGTTTACCTGAGTATACTTGTGTTATGAAAGGGTTAATAACACCTGCTGCCGCCATGTTTACGAGCTAGATCAAAGTTCTGGAGAAGATGACGCGGGAGCATGCATCAGCTGAGAGGATGGAGTGTCATTACCATAGCAACCAGAGAGCCACTGTGGAGAGGATGGAGGACGAGGGAAGACAGGTACAGCCAATGCTGTTCCTGCAGGTAAACAGTAAACCCGTACTCGGTAGACCCTCTGAGTAACGTTCCACTGACCAATAATCAACCGATACAGTTCACCATATTTCTCTCCTCTCCATGTAAACTGGCTGGTCCTCCTCTTACATAAGCATTCCCCTGACCAATCACGAGGCTGATGTCTTGCCCCGCCCATACAACAGAGTTTCAGAGTCAGAGAAATTTAGCGAGCTAAAGCTATAAGCAAAAACTAGCAAGCTACACCTCCTGTCTGTAGCTGTCCGTCACCCCTTCATTCATTTATCCATCACCAACACTGATCCTACATCCATTCATTCCTTCATCCATCCATTCCTTTAACCATTCACCAATATTGTTCCTTCATTCATCCATTCCCCAACATTGTTCCTCCATCCGTTCATTCCTTCATTCATTCACCAACATTGTTTCTCCATCTGTTCATTCCTCCATCCATTCACCAACATTGTTTCTCCAGCCGTTCATTCAATCATCTATTCACCAACATTGTTCCTCCAGCCGTTCATTCCTTCATCCGTTCACCAACATTGTTCCTCCACCCATTCCAGTGTTACTAGGCCATTACTATGTTATCCCAGGTGGTTGTTAAGGTCATTATTATGGTATCCCAGGTTGGTTGCTAAGGTGTTGCCTTAATTACCATATTTGTAAAAAATATTTTAACTGAAGTGTCTTTCAAATGAATGTCTCTTCCTTCTTTACACAGATAATTATAAGAACCTATCAGAACATTGCCTCATGGTACCGTCCTAGTACGTGCCTGTAAACACACACAGGCCCATGTCTCGACAGCTGGCCAACGCTGACCCCCAGTGGCTAAACAAAGAACAGAGACAAACAGAGAGCAGACTGGATCAGAACGAGGAGTTCAGCTACAGCAGCACAAGCAGCAGCCTGTTCACTGCCAGCAGGGCTGGTGAGGACAGAGACCCAGAACCTGCAAGGATTCAGGCCTGGCACCATCGGAGTCACCTGAAAGACAAAGCCCACCGAGCCAATATCCGACAGGGCAGCACTATGCAGACACTGGAGTTCCTCTCCGAGCCCCCCAGTGAGTCCTTGTTCATCTAGGAGAGGGCCAACCTGCATGCCATCGAGGTCACCCAGTGCTTTTTCAAGACGGTGTCCATGCAGCTGGAGCGCTGGTATGAGAGGAAGATCCAGGAGAGCTGTGGAGCACCGGGCACGGCAGGACAGGGCCAGCCTGCTGGAGCGCATCAACAACCTGGAGGAGCAGCTCCGGAGACTGAGGGCCAGCACTCCAACTGACTCCTAAAAACTATTAGAGCAATAAGACCACGTTTCTCCTCTCACCTCACATGCAGCACCTCAGCCAAGACATGCCGGGTGTCTGAAGTTCACTTCCCTTACTGTGGTGCTGGTGTGAGTGGATCAGGCACAGCAGTGCTGCTGGAGTGTTTAGACACTGTGTCCACTCACTGTCCACTCTATTAGACACTCCTACCTTGCTGGTCCACCTTGTAGATGGACAGTCAGAGACGATAGCTCATCTGCTGCTGCACAGTGCAGTGCTGGTCATCCTCTAGTCCTTCATCAGTGGGCACAGGATGCTGCCCACAGGACGCTGCCCACAGGACGCTGCCCACAGGACACTGCCCACAGGACGCTGCCCCACAGGACGCTGCCCCACAGGACGCTGCCCCACAGGACGCTGCCCCACAGGACGCTGCCCACAGGACGCTGCCCACAGGACGCTGTTGGCTGGATAGTTTTGGTTGGTGGACGATTCTCAGTCCAGCAGTGACACTGAGCTGTCCAGCAGCACTGCTGTGTCTGATCCACTCACACCAGCACCACACACACTAACACACCACCACCACCACGTCAGTGTCACTGCAGTGCTGAGAATGATCCACCACCCACATCATACCTGCTCTGTGGGGGTCCTGTGGGGGTCCTGACCATTGAAGAACAGGGTAATACAGTACACAGAGAAACAGATGGACTACAGTCTGGACCTGTACACCTACAGAGTGTCCTGTATGATCAGTGGAGCTGATGAGATGGACAGTAAGTGTTGATACAGATAACTATTGAAGCCTATCAGTGCTCCGTAACAGGGCGCCAGCTCTCTGCGGGACTGTAAACGCATGACAGCTGAAACATCACTTGACACACACATCATCATTTGTCACTGAGCTATTAATACTGAGCTTAAATGCAAAATTGCACCACAGATATGAGCTATTGTGCCAGCATGTGGTGGAGGTTATAGTCATATCACGGGTGGTGCTGCATAAACTATGGTAGGGTCAGACTCGGTACCAGCTCACTCCTCAGTCTACCCTGCAAGAGGAGAATCCTCACTGAGTCGTAAGACCCTTTAAATTTGTTAATTGACAGAGATGTTCAATACCCCTGAATAACAACCCTGAATTATTCTGTACCTCAGTGGGTTACTGTTTCACTCTCTGTGTTTATTTATGAATTTATTTATATGTACATTTATTGACCCCTAACTAATAAATCCACTTTGCTAACTTTAAAATTGAACATATTTCTTTTTTTAAATTTAATTTTGCTTCTATATTTGGCAACAAACACACACTGACCCTTTATTTCACTTTCCATTTTCTATTCCTGATCTGGGCGCAATTCACTGCAGCTTAAATATATTTCACTGCCAGGTTGCAAACTGGGAGTCTCTGTTTTAATTCATTCCTTTTTTATATTTTATTTATATTTTACGCTTCTGTATTTTGCCAACAAAACACACAATCACTTGTTTATTTCCTCTTCCTCTGAGCACTTTTTGGAGAAAAAATAAAATTCGTTCGGACAATTACAGTAAAATCTCCAATATCAGCCCCTAAAACCATAAAACCCCACATGACCGAAACACTGAAATATAGGTACTGTGAAAATAAACACGCTGAATGAAAAAACTGCCACAGAACTAAAACAGAACTCCCACAGAACTAAAACAGAACTCCTACAGAACTCCCACAGAACTCATATAGAACTCCTACAGAACTCCCACAGAACTGCCACAGAACTCCTGTAGAACTCCTACAGAACTGCTATAGAACTCCTATAGAACTCCTACAGAACTGCTATAGAACTCCTATAGAACTCCTACAGAACTGCCACACAACTCCCACACAACTCCCACACAACTCCCACACAACTCCCACAGAACTCCCACAGAACTGCCACACAACTCCTACAGAACTCCCACAGAACTTCTACAGAACTCCCACAGAACTCCCACAGAACTCCTACAGAACTAAAACAGAACTCCCACAGTACTTCTACACAACTGCCACACAACTCCTACAGAGCTGCCACAGAACTCCCACAGAACTCCCACAGAACTCCCACAGAACTGCCACACAACTCCTGAAGAACTCCCACAGAACTTCTACAGAACTCCCACAGAACTCCTACAGAACTAAAACAGAACTAAAACAGAACTCCCACAGAACTCCCACAGAACTCCCACAGAACTCCCACAAAACTCCCACAAAACTCCCACACAACTCCCACACAACTCCTACAGAACTGCCACAGTACTCTTTGAGTGGTGCCAGGACCCCTGCATCTAACCTTTTGTTTTGTTGTCTCAAAATCCTAATTCTTGGGGGTCCCTGATAATAACCCCACTCTGATTCATGCTGGGAATTCCAGACTCTCAAATCCAGTTATTTAGCCTGCTTAACTAACTACAGACACAGCACTGGTCTGCCTCAGGGTGGCGCTGTAGTAAACTGCTTCATACAGCTGGTTATTTATAGCCTAGCAACTGTAGGTATGACCAGGACACATCGGACAATCTGGACACTATGAATAATAATATCTCAACTAATGCGTGGAAGATGCATTACCTAACATGGTGTTGCCACGGAAGCGTCAGTGTCACTAGAGTGAGCTAGCAGCCAGCCATCGCTGTTATACTCAGCCGAAATGTGTAGAAGCATGTCTCTGCAGAGTACGTGTAACTTCAACACCATCAACACCAACAACACCACCTCATTTGTCCAGGGGTGCCAAAACTTTTGCACACGACTAAAGCAGCTATCTCAAGATAACGTTACAGGGCGCCGTTCACACCCTAAAACCCTGTGCTGTAAATATCCGCGGGTGAGGGGAATCTCATTATCTGCAAACAGGCAGATCAGGCCCGCACGGGCCGGCATCGATCGCCATTGATCTATTATCATAGTGGGGGCAGGGGAGGAGAGCGCTGCCCTGGAACTGGCGTCCAACACACAAGCCAAAATATGAGCACAGCATCGTTACCCAACACAGCCGAGAGACTTAAACGCAAACACTGACAGAGCGGCATACGATCGTGTCTCATTCAGCACGATCATAATGCATGCGGACAGACAGACAGACATCACGATCGTGTCTCATTCAGCACGATCATAATGCATACAGACAGACAGACAGACATCACGATCGTGTCTCATTCAGCACGATCATAATGCATGCGGACAGACAGACATCAGCAGAGGACGTGTTCCAGGGACGTGGCAAGTTAGCCCTCTCTGCTGCACGGATCTGGATTCAGCTGCCTTGGAAAAGCTAGGGGGGGGGCTCACGCTGTTATCATATACATACAGATGCCCTCGCAGCTGCGTATGCATTCAATCAACCCAATTAGATCGAGTAAACAACAGCAGAAGAGAGACGGACAGATCGCCGGGGACGCTATGAACCCGTTATGTAATACAGCGTCCCCGATGTGATCTCTAGCGTTCGCTATTCAAGCTTCTGCAAGGGAAAATCAAATCAATCCGCCATTGACTCTGTCAGGGGGTGATGGAAAGCTAATTAAAAGCCCGAGGCATGGCTGGTCATTTCATGAGCATGTAGTGTGAGCAGCCTGGCAAGGGCCCAGCGCGGGACACATCAGGATAACACGCTCACGTGCATGTGCCGGCCTCATCCGACGCTCCTCTACCCTCTAAAGGCATCAGAGCGCTGTTCTTTCGTCCTACAACAACCGCGTTCGGACGCGGACGTGAAGGAACGGGCGACGCTGTTTGCGAAAGTTCGCCTGAGAACCTCGTCGCATTAGACAAATCTTTATGGCATTGATGGACCGAGTTCAGATGGCCTGATGCAATCTGGTGCAAAGTCTTTCATTTGACATTGACAGGCTGCAAATGTAAACAAGATGGCAAGGCCTCCCGCACGCGGGGAGGAGAGTGATGAAATGAAGGCAGATTGCATTTCTGAGCCCCCGTGCTATAGCATAGCGCATTGAGGGTGGGAGTTAGGGATCACTGTTTTGGACGGGAGCGATACCCCTATCTGACCGGAGAGCTGCAATTCAGTTAACTATGAAATCGGACATGACTCATTGACCGTCTGCTGTTATAGATTATACATTTGATTCATCAAATATGATGGATATGTGCACTTATATAAGCTTGATATAGCTTTTTTCCTGATCTGATGCACCAGTGTCGCTTGAGGTGGGCTCCCAGAAGGAGCCATAAGGTGACCAGGACTACAGAAGCCTTCGTTATGCCGTATTGATGGTGAAGGGGGCACTCGGTCGGTTGGCATCCCAGGCTGACTTTATATGTATGTGTGGTGGTGATGGTGGCGGTGGTGGTGATGGTGGGGGTGGTTAGTTGCTCTTTACAGCAACTGCTTGACAAGATGTGCCATGGGGCATTGTCCAGGCAGCTCCAGATCAATTCCCACATCCTGTGAACTCTGCATGCAACAACTGTGGGGAGCATTCACTGTAGCCATCATCATGCGGGGAGAGAAGCCGCGTTGTTACACCGGGACCTTTGCCGCGACTCCATGGCCGTAAAACGATGAAACGAGATTGACCCTTGCGGAGAACATGCAGATCTTTCAACAGAGGAAAGCAGAGATCACTTCCCGTTGATATGTAAGTTGATCCGGGTGGTTTTGAGGCCGAAGGTTTAAATGTTAACTTCTGTTTTTGGAATTTTGCGAAGCAGGGTTACTCGCTTCAGCCCAAAGCTAGGGCTGTCCAGTGGGGTCCCGTCTTGGACAGGCTTGATTCTGGGCTGGAATGAGAAATCCTGGTTTGCGATAAGCCGTCATGAAGCCCTCTTAACACGGGTAGTAAGAGTAGACCTTGTTGGGACGAGGGTTGCCGACAATTCCCGGCTATTCCCGACTGAGGGTAGACACCAGACCTGGCTAGGTTTCTCATGATGAATAACCAACACCTTTGTTTTCATGTAGCACGGACATGTGGCAGTGAAACATGGGCGACTGGAACCTGCTGGGCAGCATTCTAGAGGAGGTCCACATTCACTCCACTATCGTGGGAAAGATCTGGCTGACCATCCTCTTCATCTTCCGGATGCTGGTCCTCGGCGTGGCGGCCGAGGACGTGTGGGTGGATGAGCAGGACCAGTTCATCTGCAACACGGAGCAGCCGGGATGCAAGAACGTCTGCTACGACCAGGCGTTCCCGATATCCCTCATCCGCTTCTGGGTGCTACAGATCATCTTCGTGTCCTCTCCTTCGCTGGTCTACATGGGCCACGCCCTGTACCGGCTGAGGGCTCTTGAGAAGGAGAGGCACCGGAGGAAAATCCAGCTGAGGGCGGAGCTAGGTGAGACCGAACCCTTGCTGGAGGAGCACAAGCGGTTGGAGAGGGAGCTGCGGAAGCTGGAGGAGCAGAAGAAAGTGAAGAAGGCTCCTTTGAGGGGCTCCCTGCTGCGCACATATATCATTCATATCCTTACCAGATCAGTGCTGGAGGTGGGCTTCATAGTGGGGCAGTATATCTTATACGGCATCGGACTGGATCCTTTGTACAAGTGCGAGAGGGTGCCTTGCCCAAACAGCGTGGACTGTTACGTCTCCAGGCCCACGGAGAAGACCATCTTCATGGTTTTCATGATCGTCATTGCGGGGGTCTCTCTGTTCCTCAACCTCTTGGAGATATCCCACTTAGGGGTGAGGAAAATCAAGCAGACCTTGTCCGGCCTGCAGTACACGGAGGAAGACAGTCTGTGCAAGCCAAAGTCGGCACCAACCGTCCAGTCGCTCTGCGTGGTGGCTGATTCTTCACCGCACAAATCTGCACAGTTGAAAACTTTCGTCCCAACGGGGCACATGGACCCTCCGCCATTGTACTTACCCAACACGTGTTTGAATCCCTGTGCCGACGGGCAAAGGCACAACAGCTTTGCTGACGCCACCCTCCCCGTGTCTTGCATAACCCAGCAACCCAGGCAGACGCGTCAGCCCAGTCAAGGGATGATCCATGACCTGCGCTTCCGGCTCCCGATGGAGCCACACGTCGTGGAGGAGGACGCCAACGACCACCGTCCGGAAAGCAGCAGCGGTTCATGCGGGGACAGTAGACCCTCAAACTCATGTCAACAAAGTCACGAGGGTCTTCTTACCCAGAGGCCCAGTCATGCGGAGATTCCGGCCTGCTTGCGCAACGCCCTGCACAGACCAAGCCATGTGCCGGACCCAATGGACGACGGCATGGACTCCACGGACAGTGAACTACCGTACCCCAACCCCAGGAAGGCCAGTTTCATGGCCCGGATGCCCTCGGACAGCATGTCGGGCAGCCCGTCTTGTACTCCCACAAGAAGCTCAGAGTCTGAGCTGGGCTCCCTCAATGACCTTCCCATGAACCCACCACCAGGGGGACGGAGGATGTCAATGGCAAGTAGAGCCAAAAGACACATGGCTACTGATTTGGTCATTTAGAGGCTTGTGTCTGCAGCTGTTGTAATTCAGTTTTTGTGAGTAACCACTGTTAGAGTAGTTTTACATTCTCATAATAATAATTATTGAATATTGATTGAGACAGTCATGCATGATATAAGCTACTCTGGAGGAAACTAGGAGACTAGTGTACTAAAGGGTATTGCTAACTTAGACCCCAGAATTGTTTTGGTTGCCCGTTTCACCTGTGAACTAAAGTGGGTCTGGTTTTGTCTTTCAGAGTGTATTCTTGGATATTTCTTCCATCATGAAGAAGTGAGCGTCAGGGAGAGGACACGGAAGACTACGGGAATGTAACAGGCCAGGCATGAGCAGAACTAAACGGACGGAGTTATCAACTACGTTTAGCGGGACTCTCCACTGCATGGCTGGGAAAGCAGTGGTTCTAAGGCAGGAGGACCTCCTGTGAGGACGAGCCATGCGGAGTGCTGTTGTACACAGTTTCTTGTTTTTATTATAAGCACCTTAAAATACACCTGTAAAATCACAACGTCAACAATTCCACCGCTGCCGCCTGCTGAAGACCGGAAGCAAACTGCACACCAGGATGGCCTCAGGCATGAGAGCGCTGGGCGAGGGGACCAATGGGGGCTCTTAGCTGACATCCGTTAAATATGATGCACTGTTTGTCTCATGTCATTATGAGCAAAATAAATTTTGTTTTGGTTTCCATTTTTTTCCACTTGTGATCGTTACCTCGGATTGTGAGGGTGGTAAACATGATATACCTCTAACACAGGATAAGTGGGTCAATAACAAACAGCGTTTCTAAATGAAAATCTTGAAAAGATAATAAAATAACATATTTATGATGCACTTTTTAATATCAATGTAAGGCCGTTTCCATCACTTAAAGAAAAATCTCATAACTGTGACTTACTATCTTATAATTCAAACACAGTATCTTATAAATATGACATATTGTCTCAATTATATCTTAGCATCTCATAATACAGTTACTTAGTCATAATAATATCATAATAATTATCTCATAATTATGATTTAGCAGCTCATTATTTAGTTACTTTTTCATAATTATGACTTAGGGTCATATTTAGTTATTTTTCTTTAAAAAGGACATTTTTTTATATATCCATAAAACATGTTGGTAATTGTTTCATAACTTCAATAATGTTAAAAAAAAATGTAATAATTTATTTAATAAATAATTTTATAAATATTTATTTAATTTTTTAAATTTATTTATTTAATAAATAAGTTATAAATTAATAATAAATAAATTCTAGATTTCATTATTTTCATATTTACCATCCAGAAAAATATATATATTGTGTATATGTTATATTTATAACTACTAAAACATGTAAAAACTGGTCTTCTTATATTCGGACACCCGTCTAACTCTATGTCCCTGAAACTTATACCAACTTTATTGTAATAATAAAACATTTTGATTTTTTTTTGGCACCATCTGGCTTCATAAGCTGATCCAGTCTGACCTATAACTTCAAAATCTTAAAAAAATATTTGTTTATTTTTGTGAATTCGCTACCACCATGGCTATTTCACTATTAATGCCACTTGGGGTCTTCCCATTACGATGCAGTAGCCAGTCCATTCTTTCTAACAAGCTTGCCAAAATAAAAGTCCATTTTTTTCATTGACGCATATAACATTTTAGAAAATTTAAATGCTGAATAATTTGAAAGTTGAATTATTTTACAACTTGTTATAATTTTAGAGTGTTCAAACACATCATGCCACTTTATTTATATATAGGACTGACTTTGACGACTTACACAGACATTTGCAGCATTCTAAATTTTTAGATTTGGAATGCACAAATTCCTAAAAATCAGAAACTCTCTACCCTGAGAATAATTGGCCTCAATGAAATAAAATGGAATTAATATCATGTTGTTGACCCATAGATCATGACCCTGAAGAGGAAGTGGAGGATGAAAAGGAAACAACTGGTCAAAATAAATAAATAAAATCAGAGGGTTGATAGACAGACAGACAGACAGAGAGATAGATAGATAGACAGACAAATGAATGAATAGACAGACAGACAGACAGACAGACAGATAAATGAATAGACAGACAGACAGATAGATAGACAGATAGATAGATAGACAGACAAATGAATGGACAGACAGACAGATAGATAGACAGACAAATGAATGGACAGACAGATAGATAGATAGACAAATTAATGAATAGACAGACAGACAGATAGATAAATGAATAGACAGACAAATAAATGAACAGACAGACAGACAGACAGACAGACAGACAGACAGACAGACAGACAGACAGACAGACAGACAGATAGATAGATAGATAGATAGATAGATAGATATGGAGAAAACCATTTTAATATCTAGTCCTCATAAACGTAGACGTATCAGATATTAAACTGATAAGAACAGATGATCTTAGCCAAAGAGCCGAGAAGCGGTGGGCTGCCATCCAGTCACATACTTGTCACTAGGAGGTTCATACGGTTCTACTGATGGCTGTGGTCTGATGGTTGCTGCCGTTGTTTACAGGTCTCTATAACTGATCTAAATATTTATAACTGGTCTTTTTATGCAGCCAGAAATGTGGTGCTCTAAAAGTACTGACTTTACATATTCATATAACTCATCAGGGGCAGTCATCACAGGGCAGTCGTCACGGGGCAGTCGTCACGGGGCAGTCGTCACGGGGCAGTCGTCACGGGGCAGTCGTCACGGGGCAGTCGTCACAGACAGTCATCACGGGCAGTCATCACAGACAGTCACAGACAGTCATCACAGACAGTCACAGACAGTCATCACGGGCAGTCACAGACAGTCATCACAGACAGTCACAGACAGTCATCACAGACAGTCATCACGGGCAGTCACAGACAGTCATCACAGACAGTCACAGACAGTCATCACAGACAGTCACAGACAGTCATCACGGGCAGTCACAGACAGTCATCACAGACAGTCACAGACAGTCATCACAGACAGTCACAGACAGTCATCACAGACAGTCATCACGGGCAGTCACAGACAGTCATCACAGACAGTCACAGACAGTCATCACAGACAGTCACAGACAGTCATCACGGGCAGTCACAGACAGTCATCACGGGCAGTCACAGACAGTCATCACAGACAGTCATCACGGGCAGTCATCACGGGCAGTCATCACGGGCAGTCGTGGAGGTTAGGGAACCAGCCTTGTGACGGGAGGGTTGCCAGTTCGATTCCATGGACTGACAGTAACGACTGAGGTGCCCTTGAGCAAGGCACCTAACCCCCAACTGCTCCCCGGGCGCCGTGGATAGGGCTGCCCACCGCTCCGGGTGAGTGTGCTCACTGCCCCCTAGTGGTGTGTGTTCACTAGTGAGAGTGTATGTGGGTGTTTCACTTCACGGATGGGTTAAATGTGGAAGACTTGTAAATTTCCCCCTCTGTGGGATCAATAAGGGATTAAAATCTAAATCACAACAGTGACATCATATCACCGTTCCGCCCACTGTGGCGTTCCTAACTCCATAACTACAGGCACATACGCTGTAGGAACGCATCCACACACCACGGTATTCTCCACCATCCTACTTTATTCAGTTTCTAAAAAATGACATTCAACCATGAACAGATAGCAAAAACACTGAGATACCGAAAACATTACACAATCCGTTAATCATCAAGAGCAAAGAACCGACGGAGAACCGGAAGAACCCCACAACATAGCTATAAATAACAGGATATCTACATACTTCTACAAAACACTGAACAGAGAAGCTGGGGCATCTGAGAGAGCGCTGTAAACCACACAGGCCTGGACGCTGTGAGAGAGGTATATCGATTTGTCTGGATTGAGGCTGTTCTCTGTCTACGGGACGTAAACTCAAGAAGACCAATCACCCCCAGCGAGCTCGCTTCATGGCAGGACCTTGGCACGAGAGAGTTCTAAGGCAAGTCCGAGGATGGAGAACAGTCTGCTGGAGAAAAGCCCGGCGGCGTTTACGCAGGTCAACATTCAGTGGGCACTCGATATTGGTCTAGACTCCGAAAGAAGAGGGTTCCTTAATGAGGACCATGGTCGTGTGTAGAACCACAAGCACTCAAATCAACATTAGCATGCTGGGACAGTTCGCTGCGGGGTGAAATGGTTCTGCAGGTTGATGGGGAACGTGTTGTATATGGTTCTACGTCGTACTCATGTTTCTTCTACTGTTACGAGCTTATGGGCCGTGAACATGAGGTTCCAGATAGGATTAGAGCACCTCCTCCGTCAGTCTGGAGAACCATTTTACCGTGAACATGGTTCTTTTTTTTTAAGGTTCTTTGAGTTAAGGTTCTTTGAGTGGTCACAGAACTATACAGAACAGATCTTTACCAAAGAACCCTTGAAGAACCCTATACACAAAATGGTTCTATAAAGCACCAAAAAGGGTTCTGCTAGTGTTAGGAGGTCAAGCTTCTAACAACAGAAGAACCCTTTTTGTTGCTATGTAGAACCACAAACAACATAATTCTACATCAGTCAAAGGAACCTTTTCACCCTGCCAAGAACCAACCTTTGAAGAACCCTTTAAAAGGTTGAAATGGCTCTTTGGATTGACAGAGAAGAAAGAGCTGTATATGGTTCTATGCAGAACCTTTTCAAAAACGGTTCTACATAGCACCAAAAAGGGTTCTGCTGTTACAAGGTCAAGCTTGTGAAACAGAAGAACCCTTTTTGGTGCTATGTAGAACCATGAACAACATAATTTTACATCTGTCTGAGGAACCATTACACCCCGCAAAGAACCAACCTTTGAAGAACCAGCATTTTTTTTAAGAGTGTGGAGAAATGGCTCTTTGGATTGACAGTGAAGGAGCTGTATATGGTAAGAACCATTTCACCATGTTCTTCAGATTGATGGAGAAGGTGCTACATTTGGTTCTATGGTGTATAGCACCTCTAAATTTATGGAGGATGTGCTGCATCTTTTTGAAAATGGTTCTATGTAGCACGGTCAAGCTTATAACCATAGAAACAAACCTTTAAGGTGCATATAGAACCATAAACAACACAATTCTATGGAACAGTCGGAAGACCCGTTACACCAGGCCAAGAACCATTTAAGAATGTACAAGGTTCTAAGACCTGATTATATGGTGAAGCTTCTAACAATAGAAGAACCTTAGTAGTTGCTACAGCAAACCATAAACCATGCATAGAACCATTAAAGCACAAAAAGGGTTCTGAGTGGTCACGGTTCTATTTAAAACTGCTGTCTTTACCAAAGAACCCTTGGAAGAACCCTATATAGAAAATGGTTCTATACAGTGCCAAAAGGGTTCTGCTGCTGTTATGAGGTCAAGCTTATAACAATAGAAGAACCTTTTGTTGCTATATAGAACCATAAACAACCCAACTCTACATCCATCTGAAGAACCATGCTTTGAAGAACCTTTCTTCCCCCCTATAAGAGTGCGCTGAAACGGTTCCTTAGGCTGACAGAGAATGTGCTGCACATGGTTCTATATAACACCTTCCGAGTGATGGAGAATGTGCTGCTTGTGGTGGTACACAGCACTTTATGAAAACAGTTCTACATAGAACCCAGAAAGGGTTCTGCTGCTGTTGTTGGATCAATCTTGAATCTACAGAACATTTTCAGTTGCTATACAGAACCATGAACACAGAACCATTTCACCATGCAAAGAAACAGTAAAACATCAAATATGGTTCTTTGAGTGGTCACAGAACCATACAGAACAGATCTTTACCAAACAACCCTTGAAGAACCCTATAAACAAAATGGTTCTATAAAGCACCAAAAAGGGTTCTACTAGTGTTGAGGTCAAGCTTGTAACAACAGAAGAACCCTTTTTGGTGCTATGTAGAACCATGAACAACATAATTCTACACCAGTCTGAGGAACCATTTCACCCTGCCAAGAACCAACCTTTGAAGAACCCTTTAAAGAGTGGGGAGAACTAGCTCTTTGGATCGACAGTGAAGGAGCTGTATATGGTTCTATGCAGAACCTTTTTAAAAAACAGTTCTACGTAGCACCAAAAAGGGTTCTGCTGTTACGAGGTCAAGCTTGTGAAACAGAAGAACCCTTTTTGGTGCTATGTAGAACCATGAACAACATAATTTTACATCAGTCTGAGGAACCATTTCACCCCGCAAAGAACCAACCTTTGAAGAACCAGCATTTTTTTTTAAGAATGGGAGAAATGGCTTTTTGGATTGACAGAGAAGAAGCTGTATATGGTTCTTTGCAGAACCTTTTTGGAAATTGTTCTATGTAGTACCAAAAAGGGTTCTGCAGTTGTTACGAGGTCAAGCTTGTGACACAGAAGAACCCTTTTTGGTGCTATGTAGAACCATGAACAACATCATTTTACATCAGTCTGAGGAACCATTTCACACCCCCAAGAACCAACCTTTGAAGAACCAGCTTTTTTTTTTAAAGAGTGGGGAGAAATGGCAGAGAAGAAGCTGTATATGGTTCTTTGCAGAACCTTTTTGGAAATGGTTCTATGTAGTACCAAAAAGGGTTCTGCAGTTGTTACGAGGTCAAGCTTGTGAAACAGAAGAACCCGTTTTGGACCCATAGAGCACCATACACTATAAACTCCATCAATCTGAAGAACCGGTTCACCATACAGAGAATTATCAGAGCGTGCAAATGGTTCTACGTAAAACTCACAGATGTAAACCTGAACCTGTGTCACCAATAAGGAACCCTTGAAGACGCATCTTCCCTTCAGTGTGCAGGACCCAGATCACCGTAATCGCCCCTCATAAGCCCAGAGCAGAACGTTATGGAACCACAGTCATATTAATGTTCTATAAGGTCCAGTAATAACTTAGTATAGATTTAAAAGTTAGACTACAAAATGTAAACTGGTGGTTTAATCACAATTTGAAAGGCCAGTATTTATTACATATACATCAATCAGCCATAACAATAACCCCACCTCCTGGTATCTACACCCACTGTCCATCATATCAGCTCCACTGACCATACAGGACACTCTGTAGGTGTACAGGTCCAGACTGTAGTCCATCTGTTTCTCTGTGTACTGTATTACCCTGTTCTTCAATGGTCAGGACCCCCACAGGACCACCACAGAGTCAGTATGATAGTGGGTGTGGATCATTCTCACCACTGCAGTGAGACTGACGTGGTGTGTGCTGTGCTGGTGTGGGTGGTGCTGTGTGAGTGGATCAGACACAGCAGTGCTGCTGGAGTGTTGAGACACAAGGTGTCCACTCACTGTCCACTCTATTAGACACTCCTACCTTGCTGGTCCACCTTGTAGATGGACAGTCAGAGACGATAGCTCATCTGCTGCTGCACAGTGCAGTGTTGGTCATCCTCTAGTCCTTCATCAGTGGACACAGGACGCTGCCCCACAGGACGCTGCCCACAGGACGCTGCCCACAGGACGCTGCCCACAGGACGCTGCCCCACAGGACGCTGCCCACAGGACGCTGCCCACAGGACGCTGCCCACAGGACGCTGCCCACAGGACACTCTCAGCTAGATAGTTTTAGTTGGTGGACGATTCCCAGTCCAGCAGGGACACTAAGGTGTCCAGCAGCAGTGCTGTCTAATCCACTCACACCAGCACAACACACATTAACACCACGTCAGTGTCACTGCAGTGCTGAGAATGATCCACCACCCACATCATACCTGCTCTGTGGTGGTCCTGTGGGGTTCCTGCCCATTGTAGAACAGGGTAATACAGTATACAGAGAAACAGATGGACTACAGACTGGAACTGGACACCTACAGAGTCCTATACGGTCAGAGGAGCTGATGAGATGATCAGTGAGTTGCAGATACAATGAGCTAGTTTTAATTGTATGGTTGATTGGTGCATAGTACATGTTTTCCCCATTTCTATCCATTTATGATGTTGATGTTAAGCATATTTAATTTTTGGATGATCATTTTCCAGCCTCTCTTTGTCCCTCACTTTTAAACTTGTGCATGACCCCTCCAGCCAATGATGTGTTGTTAGTGAAAACTGATCTCAGACAAACTCGAATATGGCTTAGTTCTGACAAACTTGACATACACATTCCTGAGCCGAATTTAGCATCCTGGAAAAATCATAATGTGCCATAATCATAGAACTTTACCTTATGCATGTTGACTAATGCATTACTGCATTACTCCAGATAGTCAACACCTAACGCTGTACGGTGTTACCACCATCGCTTCACCACAGACCACTGTTATTAATCAGTAACTGTGTGTGAACTTGGAGGATGCCACTTATTTACACTGAAACACTTCATGTCATGTGACTGGGGGTGCCAAAACCTTTGCACAGCACTGCTTGTCAATGATTCTGTTCGGCTGCCCTCGGCTGAAACACACGACTGAGCGCTGTGTGCAGGAAAGGGAAACAAGTGATGCTTTTTGGTGACATCACATAACAAGCCATGGATTAGTGCATTGTGGGGGGGCAGGGGGGCGGGGCATAGAGAGGACTCACCATAATGGAAAAGCCTGGGAAAAAAACTTTCCATGTTGAATGTGGCGTGCCAAAATGACCCCCCCCACCTCCTCGTTTTCCCCTCCACTGTCATTTACCTCTTTCCCAAAAACAGTACATGGGAATTTGTATTTAACACCAATCAAACAGTGAACATGTGGGAATACCTTGGAATACCGATAGGGCTACACCGTGCCGAGCTTCAGACAGCAGGAACCAGTGTGAGGGATCTTCAGCTTATCATTTTGGGCACCTTTTCTGCACGTTGCTGTTCAAACACAAAGACTTCCACTGTTCTGGCTGAAGTTCAAAGAGGTAAATACATTCAAATCCTACAAAGGGGAAAGTGAATGGTACGCTCCATC
The DNA here is from genome assembly GCA_024036415.1 of Prochilodus magdalenae. Lineage (NCBI taxonomy): Eukaryota > Metazoa > Chordata > Actinopteri > Characiformes > Prochilodontidae > Prochilodus > Prochilodus magdalenae. The sequence goes on from JAMWET010002136.1 coordinate 110,259, forward strand.
TATCTGATGAACCATCACACCACTCTCCAAAAGGAGTTCTTAAGTTCTAAGTTGAGTTCTTCGCAGGTCGTTTGCATGCTTAAGTGGTTCTTTGCATAGTGAAATGGTTCTTTAGATTGAAGCTGGTGTTGTTCATGGTACATAGAACCAAATAGGGTTTCTCTGTAGGGGTGTAGCAATAGCAGAACGCCTTCTGGTGCTATTTAGAACTATTTACAAAAAGGTGCCCATAGAACCATGTGCAATTTCCAAAATGTGGGGATATGGGCCCTTTAAAGCATTTCGGGAACAACAGGAAGTTATGATATTGTAAAAAAAAAAAAAAAAAAAAAGAACTACTACTACTACTAATAATAATAATAATAATAATAAAACTTTAATTTTTCAATTCAATTTGTGACACCATTCTGAATGTGAGGGATTTGGGACATTGGCTGGTCCTTTTCTATTGTAACTGGGTCTTTTATTTTGGAAAACAGTGATTCCAGACTTCCGATCTGAGCAGTGCACCTTTCCTAAATGAACAGTGATGATAAACTGTGATAGCTGCATGTGCCAAACTGACTCCAGCAATAACAGCCATATGCCGGGGTCGTTTTTAAATTCCAGGGGCTGAAATGAATGCTTACGGATTTCGTGGCAGACGGGAGGTGAGGGGTTAAAGTAAGCAAGGGTGGGTCATGTCACAGCGCAAAGCGTTTGCGGTAAGAAAGCCTGCAGGTAGATTTCAAATCATCCCCTGAGAGAACACGTGGAACAGTTCTGTGTAGGTGAGAGCTGCCAAAGTCTACAGTACCAGCACTGTCTGAATGGAGATTGCTTTCGGTGTCAGTTGTCCCTGAAGTAGCTCATTCGTGGGGGTCAGAGAAAGTGCCCTCTACTCTGTAGCAGCACTCGATAATCAAGACCCACGGCATCTGCAAGCGAGGACGAGGTCTCCGAGACTACGAAGTCCGATAAATCAAAATAACCCGACTTAATGTGGCGCAGCCTGGGCCGGGAGTAACAACCCTGGACTGGAACGCCATAGAAGAGCTTCGGTCAGATCAACCAGCGACACACTACAGGAGAACAGAGATCAGAAATGATCAAAGGAGCTTCGAGCTTCTACTCAGCCTCGGTCGAACCTGATGCTAATTGTATTCGAGGGCTTCCGGCGACGCGACCGAGCCGGCTTCAGAGGAGCAAGTCATCTGTTAGACTATGCAGTCCTCCTTCCTCATTACTCTCTCTTTCTCTTCTCTCTCTTCCCCATTCCTTTTGTCTTTGTCTCCTCCTCATACCGCACACAAGGAATGCTGTATGGGGAAAAATGAGTAAGTACAGAACGCCCTCCACCCCACCCCGACCCTAACCCAACATATCAAAAGCGTGCACGCATTGTAAGCCTGTTCAAACAAAGCCCTCCACCTTTAAAAGATCAGAAACATTTCATAGAGATTTCCTGAGACACAGTCGAGCCTGCTGTACAAAGAAGAAACCCAACAAAACAATGAGAAGGAAAAAGTGTTTTAGATATCCTGCCTTATTCAGTAACGCACGAACCACACCACACCACCACCACAACACAGTGGACAACTAACAGAAACAGTGCACCCCCTAAATAAACCCCCCCTCAAGACATCTCCAGAGAACCCAAACCCATCGCCTCCACAGCGCTCACGACGCTCGTGCCGTTCGTGCACTTCTCAGTCATTTCCCTGGCAAAAAGCTACAGTCACTGTGGGCTGCGGCTGATCTGGCGGGAGGTCCTTCACGGTGGGCTGTGACGCCCAGATGCGGTGCCTTGGGGGCGAGGCTGCGTGGCGGATGCTGGCTCTCCGAGGGGCTCAGGGAAGTGGGGCGGGCTGTGGTGGGAACGGCAGGGTGAGGTCCTGTTGCTTGCTGGGACCTGGCGACGACACCGTGAGGTCTATAATGGATGGGCTAGATGAGGCTCGGCCTGGACGCTGCTCAATAAAGGAAAGGCAGGTTCTGCTCTGGTGCTCAGGTTCTCTCCTCTCTGCACACCTCCTGGGAGAGGAAGGAGAAGCTCTTCCCACAGTTCCCACTTCTACACGCCTTCAGCTGGTTCCTCTCGGTCAGCAGCTTCTGCTTCTCACATACCTGATCCCAAAGGAAACCATATTATTATTACTACTATATACATTATTATAGAAAATATATTAAATCTATAAATCTATAAATATTATCTATATGATAATATTACTAAATATAACCCACTGTTTCACACCCACACATACATACACACACACACATTGTATATACACACAATATGTACCATATGTATTATATATGTATATACACACGCGCAAAAAACACACACACACACACACACACACACACACACATACATATATACATATATAAACGTATTCAGAGGAGCAAGTCATCTGTTATATATATATATATTATATATATATACTATATATATATTATATATATATATATATATATATATATGTGTGGTGTGTTGTTTGTGTGTGTGTGTGGTGTGTTTTTTGGCGTGTGTATTGTGTTTTTGTGTGCAATACAATACACAGCCGCACTTTGGGATATATCGTATATTAATATATATATATATAATATATAGATAATATATTATATATATGTGGCTAGAAACATACGTATAGACACACCATATATATTGCAATGTGTGTACCAAATGTATTATATATTGTATATACAACACACACACACACACACACACACACACACACACACACACATACACATTATATACACATATATATATATATATATATATATATATACACACTGTAAAATCTGGGATAGATACACACACATATATATATATATGATAAGATAACACTTTATTGATCTCGAAAGAAAATTGCAGTGTCACAGTTCTGTACATATTGCACAAGTAAGACATACATTATGTATTATATATACATACATATATACACACACGAACACATATGTATCCCAGATTTTACACTATATATCTATATTATATATAATATCTATATATATATATATATAACGTATAATACTATATATAGTATATATATGCACTGTGTACCATATGTATTATAATATGGATATTACACCACACACAAAACACTACCCCCCCCCCCCACACACACACACAGCACACATATACATAATATATATAATATATATATATATATATATATATATATATAATATATATATATATATATAATATAATAGATATATATAGTATAATTATCACATAATACAATAATACGTTAATCAGTAGAGGTGTAAAAAATTGTCCTTATATCTTTTACCTGCAGTTTAAGTTTGACAGTGAAATCTAGGCAATTTTGTAGCATTAATATTGGTCCAATATTTAACACAGGCCAGCTGTGCTCAAATGGACATTCATCGAAAAATGTCACATCTGTTTGTTCTGGGACCAGTGTGAATAGATATAAAATATCTATATGTAAATATAAAATATATATCCCTACATGCATTACAGACCATTGTTCTGAAATCCCAACCCTAAAACGCAAACCACAGTAAACCAGAACAAAGCTTCGTTCAGATACTCAGCAGTGAAACATGGAGCACGAATAATATAACACGCTCAAACAAATGAAAGCTTCGGAGAACCGAACGGAACCTGCTGTACTCCGTAAGAACATTGAAAGCACCCACCAGTTTGTGAATATCACACTCCAGGTGTTTGAGCAGTCCAGTTTCCTTCTGCGGCAGAAAAAACGTGGAGCGTGCGATCCGGTTCTTACTCTTCCCGCTCACAGGTCATGGAACACAAACTCCATCTGTTTTCGGACGTCAGCTTGTGCATATTTTAATCAGCAGCTGGAAGTCCGTTCCCGTGGAAAGATCTGGTGATCTGATTCGACCGGGAAAGGCAGCCTCACCTGCATATGAGTGAAGATTCCGACTGCTTACAGGCTTTAGACGGACAAGACCCTCATGCCCAGGTGAGGGGCAGGTGATAGTCATGTGGTTTATCCCCCCAGTAGGTGGACCCATTACACTGCAAGGCACATTCACTCAATTATAATTCACATTATATATGATCCAAAAAATTAATTACTACTCGTGAACTACTACTATGGGAAATGAGACTGAGAAACTGTGGGGTAGACTCTCCTAACAGCCCCTTAGGATTTTAAAAAAAGGGATCATTCTCAGGCACTGCAGTGACACTGCATGTGGTCGGTGGTGTGTTTAGTGTGTGTGTGGTGCTGTTTGTGAGTGGAGCCGACACAGGCGTGCTGCGGGACACCTCAGTGTCACTCTGATGGACTGTAGAAGAATCGACCACCAACACGACAGAACGATATCCAGCCAGCAGGTCGTACTGTGGGCAAACAGCGGTCCTTGTGGGGGGCACGCGTCCTGTGGGGCAGCTCCTGTGGGCCTGCCGTCTCGTCCCCACTAATGAAGGACTAGAGGATGAACCAACACTGCACGGTGCCGCAGCAGATGAGCTATACGTTCTCTGACTGTCAATCTACAAGGTGACACCAGCCCAAGGTTAGGAGTGCTCTAATAGAGTGGAACAGTGAGTGGAACACAGTGTCTCAACACTCCAGCAGACACTGCTGTTGTCCTGATCCACTCACATACCAGACACCAACCACAACTAACACACCACCACCAAAGTCAGTGTCAACTGCCGCAGTCCTGAGGACTTAATCCACCCTCCAACAATCATACCTGCTCTGTGGGGGTCCCTGTTGGGGGTCCTGACCATTGAAGAAACAGGAGTAATACAGTACACAGAGAAACTAGTATGTGTGACTACAGTCTAGGATCTCATGCACTCACTATTGTAAAACCTACAAGCGAGAGTTGTGCTGGAGGTGTCCTTTATATGGTAAAAATGGTAATGGATTTAACGGGGGCCTTTTGAATCCCGTTTTGGGGCCTTTCTGACCCACTAGATGGTGCCACAGTTCTTATTTGTATTAGTTTACAGAAATTAAATCTCTTGTTGTCAAGTCAAAATTCAGTCTTGGATCATGATGGAGGACGTTTGTTGGATTGGGAACCTGCCCCAGTTAGGGTTCTTTGGTTCTAATGCTCGAGAGTACATCCAGAACGCAAAAGAAGGAGAACGGAAAACTAAATCCAGAGATTACGGGTCCATTCGATCAGTAAGCAAAATCTGTTCAATCCCGTTCTGTTCATTTGGAATTTAATAAAAAAAGTGATATAACCAGCTATACGGTGTTTCACTCTAAATACTATGCAGCCACCCTATTCCCCTCTCTGACCACACCTCACCAATGTTTTACAGAATCTTTTATGTTAATAATATTTTATTAGGCCGTTTAAGAAGCTGTGTATTGGCTATAGAACTGAACGACATCCTCAAGTCGCTCTGTACTCCTTTGGTGACTATTTTAGAATATGAGCTTATAGAATTACAGGTACATGAGAAGGAACATTAGCATTTGGCTTTAAAGGGTGATTAGTCATAATACAGTGTTGGTACAGCTGGATCCGCAATCAGAATACATGGCCCGAGTGGTGAGCACCTCCTGTCAAATTACATGTGAAAATGAGTTAACATCACTCCTTTCCATAGAATGATTAAACACAGGCTCGCAGGCGAGATTTTAAGGGCACATTCTCATTCATTTGCCGAGTTTAAACACAAGAGGCCAAAGATTTCACGATTGGGCCATGAATCATTCCTACAGGACTCGTAGTTCTTATTTACACTTACTAATTTACATATATTCACCTACAAACGTTTAGACTCAGGCCTCCTTCTGATCATAAAGCTTTACTGAATAAATGAAGACACCAATGGAATTACAGTCCCACCTGTAAAACCCTCCAGAGTGGAAGCTTTTAACAGGAGGAGGAACCAGGTTTCCTGAAGAGCTGATAGAGAGGGGTGTATTTCAAAAGGAATCTGCCCCAAAGGAGGTGTGGGAGTGGCGGTGCTGTTGGGAAAGGAAGATAAGTGACCAGGATCAAGAACTGATGAAAAGTTTTGTTAGACTATATTATCAATATTTTTGACTCACATACAAGAAGTCTGTCTCTCAGTATGGCGCCGGGTCCGGCCCTGTTTGCTAAACTCCAGACACGCCAGAACGTCTCGGGTAATGGAGCTGTAGAGGTTCCTAATGGAGTCCTGTTGCATAATCCATCCCATGCAGCTTGAACATCTCACACAGTGTCCTGCAGATGGTGCGGTAGGAAGTGGAGTGAGTGCCATGATGCCTTCTGGACGTGTAACGACAGACCGTTTTCGTCTCGGTGCTGACCACGGGCCCAGTCCAACACACGGATTCGTTGGGGCGGTCTTCCAACAAACTAAGCGGGACTCGTCACTGAAGATGCCCGCTGCCCATTCCTGAGTCACGTTCCTGACAGTCTGTACGACACCGGACTGCAGTCTTTGGTGACGGTGATCGTGGTGTTTAAACATCGTGGGTAACGGTCCTGTGTGCATGTAGTCCTGGGTAGTGCAGCCGTCTGCCAATGGTGTTGCACTAACAGGATGACTCATGGAGGACACCACTGCTCGCTGGATGTCTGTAGTGGTGGGTGTTGGGTCAGTCAGGTACAGGGATAAGACCCGTACTGGCTCACGTCACATGCACAGCCGAGCGTGAAGCTTGCCTGCTGCGTGTCTCATGATGTCAAACCCACCCACCAAGTTTCCTTCTGGGTGCAGCTATTTGTACAACGATTGTTCTGATGATGGGTCTATATACTAGAGGTGGAGATATGGAGGAATATCATACACCAGGAGTAGATGTGGGGTATCAGGATATGGGATGGTTCAGACTCTCATCAGGTGGAGCTGTTCAGTGTACGACGGTAGAGTCTTTAAGATCACCAACACCATCCATTTAGTGGGCATGTCCGAACTTTTGACTGGCAACGGCTTCAGATCAGTTTACATACTGCTATCCCATGACCTTCTGTCACTGAATATGTTAAGGTTTAGGCGCCGCCTTGGTTGTTTCTGCTGATCTCCAAACAACATGCTAATGCATACGTCAAATCAGCCTGACTCTGATTTAATGCTAAACCCTAAAATAATCACCATCCTTTTCAGCCCTGAACGAGATCTGACTGAGAGCTCTGAGACTGAGAGCGTTAAGGCCCACTGTGGTAAGCTGAGAAGACAGCTACTCTGTCCTCTTTTCCATTCTGTATCTCCTCTCATCCTCTCTCTATCTCTCTCTCCTCACTCCCTGCCCCTTGCACCACGCTTTTTCGCTTCCGTGAAGATGGACTCTATTTATTTAGCCGCTCCCGCCACAGAGAGCCCTGTAAATAAGCCTACATAACGACAGAATTGGGGCTTCCAGCGCGCACCAACAATCCCATTTTCTAACCGCGTCTCTCCGAACAGCAGTCAGTCAATTCTCTAAGAGGGGGTCCGGCGCTGGAAAGTATGGGCTCATGCTGTTAGGCAGGAGGTGAAGCGGCCCACCCCCAAAAAAAAAAAATTTTTTGAGCCGGGAGCACCGCCAGCGTCTGGCCCAGTTCCTGCGTCCTGGGGACCAGCAGCTGCCAGCTAGACGGGGGCCATAACACCTCCAACGGGAGAAAGACGGCTCTGTGAGCCGGACAGACAGCGGGAATTGAGAGAGTCGCGGGAAGATGAATGTTATCCCTGCGTGGAAGTGAGGAGAGCAAAACGAGCCCAAACGCAATTTTCCTCCTGACAATACAGAGCAACCCGGGGCCAAGCTGACCCGGAGCCTGTGGAGGGATCAACACTGTGGGGATAAAAATAACCCTACAGAGGAGGAATTTCACCAAATTCCCCAAGTTCGCCTTGAGTGTGGAGTCTGGAGATTGAGAGTGGGTGCGTGGTAAGAGGTTCAGATGTACTTTTATAGTGGTCGTTGTTTGGGAACCAGGGGTCCTCCATGTCCCAATACACATAACCCAAACACTTTATTTACTTTCTAACCAGCCCAGTGAACTAAAAAAAACACACGTCCTTCTGAGGGTTAATTAATGGAATTGTTGGTTGCGGTGGTTCCCGCTGCTCTTGCATGTTCCTCCGGTTTGTTTGACGGTGTAGCGGAGGGGTGCTGACGCTCCGAGGGCCCTCATGTCTGTGTGACCCTCTGGCTCTCCCTGTTAGTCCTGCTGTAAGAGCCAGGCCTGCCGGAGTCACTGCTGCACTCTGTTAACACCGTATAGTGTGTTCAGGTCTGTCAGAGCTAACAGTCTGTCTGATCTCTCTGTCTGAGCAGAACTGCTGCCCATCCTGTGCGGTCTGATGCTGATGCTACATCAGCTCTGACTGGGAGCCACTGCTCGCCTTTAACCCCCATGGAGCTCCTGGCTGTCCTGCACTGTGGAGGCTTGGCCTGCGTCCTGCTGACCCATCCGATCACCCAACTACTTAAATACAGACCGATCAGACATTTATTATTCTACCCTACAAACATTATACGCTCCATTCCTGTGCTTGTCTTGTATCTGGTGTTGACCCGGGGAGGATGGGTTCCCCTACTGAGTCTTGGTTCCTCTCGAGGTTTCTTCCTTTCCTCACTAAGGGAGTGTCTCCTTGCCTCTGTCGCCCTGGGCTTGCTCATTGGGGGCTCGAACACCAGATTCTTGGTAAAGCTGCTTTGTGACAACATCTGTTGTAAACAGCGCTATATAAATAAATGTTGACTCGACAAATATGGAATGTTGGGAAAATCTGGGAGACATTTTTTTGCTTCCGCACACCCTGCAGGTATTCACCTGCCATGAACACATTAAATGAATGGGTTAATTAAACTTAAAGCCAAAGCTTTATAACCACTTCATGTAGTAACTTTGTGAGGGGGCGTTTAGAGGTGGACGTCTAGTTCCATTCGCCACCACTGTAAACAATTCTGGCTCAGCAAGGATGGAGCACTTCACACCAAACCACTCCCCGAATGACTCTGTTGACACCTGAACTAGAGTATAGCACTCCAGCATCTGGATTTCAGTGCACACGTGTGCTATACCGATGTATATATTGAAAGGCTTTGTCCTGCACTGAGGCTGAGCTTAACGTCTTTTCTCTCCAGGTACGAGCACAGACCTGGAGTTGCTAGAGTTCTTCTGCTACTCTGTATGGCCATATGGCCCCTGTTCTAGCTAGGAAGCATGCTCTGTGGGAACACTAAGCCACAT
>JAMWET010002137.1:0-30000 GCA_024036415.1 Prochilodus magdalenae
AGGCACAGGTATGAAATGGCGGGTCTGAGGAGACGTTGTGAACAGGCGTTCGGAGGTACGTTAACTGCTTGCTGTTTTGTCAGCAGGGTTTGCTTACCAGGATGTGAAGCTTGATTTACAGGCTGAATGCACTGCTTGGAGGAGCCGTGTTGGACAAACAGAAACTACGCTGTGGTATCATTTCCGTAGCATGAAGGCAGTTGAGAGAAAGCATTCTCACTGAGCCCTCTGGAACTAGCAGGTCACAATTAGCATGTGACTCATCACTCGTAGTGTCTTACACAACAGAGAAACTGGTAGCGGCTCCTTTCACGGAGCCTTTTAGAGTCCTGAAAGCAGTTGCGTCTGTTCTCCTGCCTCTTCGGTGTAAACATGGGCTTTCTGTCTTTCAGCTATGATTTAGCTTACATGCTGTCTATTCACTGCTAGTTAGTTTTCAGCTAGCCTTGTGAGGAGGCTGGGAGTCGATCGCAAATACAAGTTGATTTCTCAGAATTCGGAAAAAAAACAGGCTGTATCTTACATTTACAGTTATGGCATTTAGCCTGACGCTCTTATCCAGAGCGACTTGATCATATTACAGGTGGGCTAATGTTAGTTGTTAGGAGTCTTGCCCAAGGACTCTTATTGGTGTAGCACAGTGTAGTCATCAATACCGGGATTTGACCCAGTTCTCCTACATGTGGTGGTGACTCCCTGGTGGGTAGTGGTGTTATCCACTGACTACATCCGACCACTCTTTTGCTCACTTCCCTCCAGTGCCAGTCTTATAGATATGTATCTTGGCATACATTATCATTGGCTCTGTAAGTCTCTCTTCATCCAGGATTGACCAGAGGAGGATGGGTTCCTCCCTTGATCCTGGTTCCTCTCGAGGTTTCTTCCTTTACTCTAAGGGGAATTGCCACTGTCGCCTCTGGCTTGCTCAGGGGGGGCTTGGATCCGGATTCCCTTCCTGAAATCTGTACATGAAGTCCTTTGTGAACTGCTTTTCGGTAAAGCTGCTTTGAGACATTAGCTGGAAGAAGCTCCATACAAATAAATGCTGGGTTGATTGAGTTGAATTGAGTGGGGTTGTATAAATGTTGGGAATCATAGGCAACTATGGAGACACTGGGTTAGGAGGAGTATTAGGAGATCAGGGGTGGTGTTGGTTGTAGAAGAGAACGAGTGGAATCATTGCATCCCTCATTCATGCCTTCAGTCATTTTTAGTGTATCGGGTTCGTATTGTTGTTTTTATTTTTGGCAGATTTCCAAGGCGGAGTTGGTTTTCCGAATCAGGAATCGATGAGTTTGTTGTGCGTGAGTCAACGCCATTGCTACCCATCACTTGGAATCGGAATTGACTCTGAAACACGGCTGGAGTCAGAACAGCCCTGGTTGTGCGCGTTGGCTAAAGTCCTCCAAAAATAGCCTTCCAATCAGAATTCCTCGGATCACCTCGCTCCGTTCTCCTCTGTTCTGCGTAATTTAAAGTAAAAACGGGACTGAATTGAGTCGGTCCGCCCAGAGTGAAGCAGCGAGCCTAGCGCGTAAATCCAGAGAGCTAGAAATAATCAGTGACGTCTCGTTGATGGATGAGTGAGTCCAGACATGAGAGAGCCTCTTAGAGTCCCAATGATTTCCCATGTCGGGTCATTTTCTCCCCGGTAATGAGGACATATTGACTGTTCATAACAACAAATCTTTTCTTTTCACTCTTTCGTTTTTTTTCCCCTCCTCACTTCGCAGTTGAAGTGGCTCCGTTAAGTCCTCAAATTACTCAGTGTCCTCATCTAGCCCACAGCACATGCATATATTCATGAGCGTAAAGATCTTCATTTAGCTCTGGAAGCGCTGCCGTGTGTCTTGCTGACCTGGAGAGGCTGGAGATGAATAAATGCAGAGAGTTTTTTGTTTCCCCGTTTCGTGTTTGTGCGCGAGCGCCTAGCGGTCGAGAGCCGCTGCTTTCGCGTAGCTCCTCTGTTTAAATGTAATTATGTAATTATATAACTTGCGTGCTAATTAGATGTTAAGTGACACAGTGACTTGCATTTACATCAGAAAAGGAAAAGCATGGCAACACAAATATTCTAGCTTTTATTAATCATCAGATTAATATCAGAGTGAAATATCTCCATGTTGATTATGATTTTTGTGTTTCCTGTTCATAGGAGTGATTATTGAAGTAGTTTTAGACTAATAATCCTGTTATAGCGTATATGCGGGAGTATTGGGTTTGGTTGTGGATTGATATCTAGTGTCCTATTCTATAAGTAGTTCATGGACTAATATCCAGTATTACTAATATCTAAGGGTTTTGTGTTCTAAAAAAATAATTTAGTTGGTTATGGACCCCTAAAGCCCTCTTATTGTTACATATAGGGGTGTTTTATTGAGTAGCTCATGGACTAATGTGTAACTATTTATGTTTAGTGAACTGTTTATGTGAAGGTTGGTTATGGAGTAATGTTTCTTTTTTAGCCTTTAGAGGGGGGGTTTAGGGTTTAACCGGGTAGAAGGGTGATTAGGTTTAGCCTGTAAGGGGGTGAATAGGTTTAGCCCGTAAGGGGTTGGTTTAGGTTCTAGCTTCGTAAGGGGGTGTTTAGGGTAGCCTATATGGGATGTTTAGGGTCTGCCCATAGCGGGGTGTGTAGAGGTGCTCATAGGTTTTGTTTTAGAGGTAGCTCAAAGGGGTGGTGGTTGTTAGGGGTACTCCATAAGGGGGTGTATAGGGCTAGCCCGTAGGGTGTGGTATAGGGCTAGCCCGTATAGTGGGTGTTTAGGGGTAAGCCTATATGGGATGTTTAGTGGTTGCCCATAAGCGGGGTGTTTAGAGGTAGGCCTCATAGGGCGGTGTTTAGGGTTACTCCATAGGGGGGGTTTAGGGGTTAGCCTATATGGGATCTGTTGTAGGGGTTGCCCATAGCGGGGTGTTTAGAGGTAGCTCATAGGGCGGTGTTTAGGGGTACTCCATAAGGGGGTGTTTAGGGTTAGCCCGTAAGGGGGTGTATAGGGCTAGCCTGTAAGTGGGTGTTTAGGGGTAGCCTATATGGGATGTTTAGGGGTTGCCCATAGCGGGGTGTGTAGAGGTAGCTCATAGCGGGGTGTTTAGAGGTAGCTCATAGGGGGGTGTTTAGGGGTAGCCTGTATGAGATGTTTAGGGGTTGCCCATAGCGGGGTCTATAGGGTAGCCCGTATAGCGGGTGTTATAGGGTAGCCCGTTAGGGGGTGTTTAGGGGTAGCTTTATATGAGATGTGTTCAGGGGTAGCTCATAGACGGGTGTGTAGGAGGTAGCTCATAGTGAGAAGTGTTTTGAGGTTGGTTATGACTAATCGCTGTTTATTGATCGTTGAATATTAATTCTGGTATTCTTCTGTGTAGCGGTGTTGATTGAGGTTATTTATTGATTAATATGTCGTCCTAGCATACGGGCATGTTTATTTAGGTATATTATGAACTAATAGTAAATGTATTATTTATTAAGGTGGTGTTTGGACTAATGTCTCTTATTGTAGTGTGTAGAAGTGTTAGTAGTAGTCTATAGACTAAGATCTGGTTTTCTTGTTTATAGAAGTTTTTAAGATGGTTGGTTAAGGACTGATTTCCTCCTGTGACCTATAGGACAGTTTATCGTTTGATATGTCTAACTCTGCTGTAAAGCTGTGTTGATTAAGGTTGTTGATTGATGATCTCGTTCTAGCATACAGGAGCGTTTTCCGGGTGGATTATTGAATAATTTACTGAAGTGTTTTTACCGTCTCTGCTGTACAGGAGTGTTTATTTTAGTGTATATCTATACATACAGTACTGTTGTTATATAAAATATTCTAGGAGTGTTTATATACGCGCTTGGTTATTGACTAATTTCCCTGAGTCTGTTGTACAGGAGTGTTTATTGAGGGTTAATTATGGACCAGTATCCAACTGTCTTGTTTATAAGAGTGTTTATTGAGGTTGCTATATATAATGGACTGTTATATCCTGTTCCAGCGTATATGAGCACTTATTAAAGTGGTTTATTAAGTGGTGGATGCTTTACTGAGGTAGTTTTCAGACTAATAAGTCTTGTGCTAGTGGAGTGGAGTGTTTATTACACTAGTTTATGGACTAATATCATCTTTTCTCTTCTGTATTGAGGTGCTTTATGGACTAATGGCTTCTTGCTGTGTGTATATTAAGTTGGATTATGGACTGAAATAGGGGCTAGCTGGTAGGAGCATTCATTTAAGTAGCTTTAAGGCTGATATCTTTTATTCTAGGGTTTGGAGGAGTTGATTGAGGGTTTATGTACGTGTTTGTGGATGCCCTTACTTGGACTAACATCTTCTGTTGTGTAGTATGGTGATGTGTGTTGGAGTGGGACGGTTTGTTTTGATTATTTATATATTGTAAACAGAAATTAGACCCAAATTCAGCCTAATGAACATGATAATGCCCGAATTCTAACAGGGCATGTTGTTAAACACTATGAAGATGTGTACCGTGCTGTGCGCTAATATGCACATGGCGGTCGCCCTGTGATTTGGGCTGGAAGGAAAATGTTATTAATTGCTGGTAAACATCAGAGTCTGGCGCGGGTTATGGAAACGTGCAATGCTTGATGCTCATGAGCTGACTTTGTCCCGACATGATTCAGCATCCTTATTAATGAGATCACTATAATGGGTATAGATAATCCGCTGCTGCGAGGGCGTCAGGTCCACCGGCCCTTTAAAGATGAGAATGGATGCGCGAACAAATAGGCCAAGTGACTGAGCTGCATTATTTACACGTAATTAGCTGTTTGGGCTTCACGCTTGACCTGCTCATTCTCTTCATCCTCACTAATGGAGGAGCCGAATATGGTATTGAGTGCGACGTGTTTGGCATTGAAGGACCTGCTGTTGATTCACCTCGCCGGCACGCCAGCAGAGCGCACTGATACCAATTATGTTTACAGAAATGAACCCCGGGATTGGCTTGCATCAGACTCGCGGCTGCACGTTGTTAACGGCGTACAGTACACGAGCGGGCATTAACGAGTTTCTTTGGTAATTGTTCTCCGTTTTTCGGAGACGCAGTGCCGCGTAACACTCGGGGAGGAAAGTGTTGCTTTTGATAGTCTGCAGGAGGAAGCTGCCGCCGAGTCGAAATGAGACATCAAAGCTTTATTCGTCTAATTAGCTCTTTCTTGGCAGTTTGTCGGCATATTTACCCCGGTTTCTGGAGCGGCGCTGCGTTCTGCTGGCACTTTCTTCCCCCAGACGAGTCCAGAGACCGTGCGGAATAACTTTAAAGCTGTGCGGAAAAGGCAATGCTGGAAATGACATTCAGAAGAGTCAAAAAACAAGGACGTCTTGCTGTCCTTTCTAGTGTTTCGGCCTTTCCTCGTTTTTACCGGCTTTGCTTGCAGGTGATGCTTGATGCGGTGGTTGCATGGACGGTTGTTGTGGCTTCTGTAGAGCTCTTAAGGCTGTGCACCATTCTGTACTTGCTGTAGCACCCATATAAGGCAGTCTACGTCCAAGCCTTTATCATCTATGGGAAAATGAATGGGGTTTTCAGTCACGGCTGTCTCCCCCTGTGGTGATGAGCTGATGTATGGTTTGTTCCCTGAAGGGCCCTGGACCCTCTGAATGATAAGGTTGTTAAGCATTCAGAATATGAATATCACATCATATGAATATCATTGCATCCATGCTACATGTAATATGTAATCATATCATTATTATAAGGTCTGGTCTAACAGGAAAAACATTGAGTAATGGAAAACATAGGGGGGGAAGCTGCCAGCTTGTTGGCTGCAGTGTGTATATATATATATATATATATATATATATATATATATATATATATATATATATATATATATATATATATATATTTCAACATGTACAAAATAATAATATATATATTTATATATATATTTTTTTTTTATATAATAAAATATATATTTTGTAAACTAATTATAAAATAATTGAATTAAAAAATAAATGCCATGTTTATTACTAGATTAATTAATAAATGCCATTTCCGTGTGCAAAAAAGGGAATGGACCAAATCCAGCATCCCAGTAGAATTCAGTAAATGCCCCTTTAAACAGCATCACTTTGTCGTGTGGTGATGCTCGACGTGGCTCTTGTACATTGCCTGGTGTTTTCGAGGACAGATGGTGTGTCTGTGTGCCTTTATTGGCCTCCGCTGCAGCCATTTTTTTTTTGTGAAATAAACAAATAAATAAATGCATAAATACACAAAATCACGTCTTGGGTGACACGCGGCTCGTACAGAGCGCTGTAAAGCCCTGCCAGTAAACAGTTTAAACATTCTCTATAAAAAACCATCCTCAATAATCACGCAGAAGTCATATTCTGGGAGATGCACATTTAAATCACTGTCACAGCTCAAATCCAATTACACTGTCAGCTCGTGTGTCGCCCGCGTGTCATCGCACGTTTAGAGCTCCTGTTAAAACCGTCAAACTGCAGCCTGAATTTAGCACATATCCAGCTTTAACGAGAGGGGGATCATTAAGATTAAGTTTTAAATGTGATTATGATTTTCAGAACTTTCCCATTGTCTATTCAGTTCAAGAGGAATTCCACCAGTATTCCAGAATTTCTACTTAACTCTGTAGTTCAGACGAGTCACACTAAGTTGTTTGGTGTGAATGGTTGATTGTAGAGACTTGGATGTTCTTTACAGTGGTGATGGTGGTGGGAACCAGGGGTCACCATGTCTACATTTGCTAATATAGCTTTTGTAGTTACTATCCAAACCCACCATGAGCCTGCACGTGTGTTTATATGGAATGTTGATAATTCAATTTTTTAAGTTTTGGCTCACAACACCCTTCAGTTATCCCTTATTTCCATGTTAAAAGAAGCATAAGTTACATGTTGGAACGTATACAGATGCTGGAATGTAGCTGCTGCATCATTTTAGGCAGAACGGGAAGTTTGAGTAAGAAGCCTGGGAAGTTATTTCCAGTTGTTGAGCCACAAGTTGACTGCAGCCATAATAACAAACCTCACCATCTCACTGGCGCAGGCTAATTTATCCAGTCATGTGTGGGCGACTGCCATCACTTCAGCTTCAAGCTTACACTGTAAAAAGTATGCTGGTCCAGCTTAAAGATATGACTCTGTGTTGATGCCAGCAAATGAATCATGTATATCCAAGCACTTTAGTCCGGGTTAATGATTCTTTCAATCAGTCTTTTTTTAAAAATTGACTAAAACTTGTTTAATGGTTTGTAAAAGTGAGTTTTTTTATAGGTTGAACTTTTTTGAAGTGTGCTGTCAAGTGTTTTGTTGGTCCAACCTAAAAAATGACTCATTTTTCTAAATTTACATCAATGAATGAATAATTTCTCATGTCCCCATTTGTGCATCATGAAAGTTGGAATTTAAATTTAAGTTTTAATAAAGGAAAAGTACAATTATCTAAAAGTACTTATGTAGTCTGTTATCAAGGTTAAGAATCTGCTATGTCTACACCATTCCTCTACTTGTTGAAGTGAACTGTACGTCAGAAATAATTCATATTTGACACCTTCTAAAGGTGAGTAAGTTAATGAGCTGCACAAATGAGGACGTGAGAAATGATTCATGAATTCATGTAATTTTGGGTTTCAGCTGTGCTCTGATTCAGTACGGGGCTCCACTATGGCTCATGCTAGCTGTGCTCTCTGAACCTCACCTGAGCCAGGACGGGTTAATTGCAGGATTGGCTCAGGGGAGTATCGTCCTCAATACCAACCACCTTCGAGCTCTCGTATAAGCTCACTCACAACTATTAACCCAAAGACACATGGGGTTTTGTTATTCCTCTGCAAAAATGGACTGCATAGGGAATTTCCGTTGGGAAGGCCTTTCAAATACAAGGTGGTTATAGCCTTGTGATGAAGTACAGGCCCTAACACCCACCAGGAACACCATGCACCATGTTCATTGTGTCCCCCTACTTTTTTAAGAGGAACCTGGAATTGCCCTCACATAACAATGATTAAATTTAGTCCGTTTGTGCCACGCAAAAGTGGCTGACTGGCTAATTAGCGATTTTACATGCTAGTTAAATTGTTGGCATGGAACGATTTGCTTTGTGTTGTATTTTGCCCAAAAGCCAACTGCATTTACACAAAATCATGGGTGCAATCAAATAGCGCTTTGATTTTTATCTGTTGAGAGTGAAACTATTAGCCAAAACACTCGTTCTGTGAATGCTAGCATAGATGCTAACAGCATTAGCATTAGCGCATTAACTTGAGTAGCTTAACCTTACAGAAAATAGCGCGCGTTTACAGGAGTTAACACCTGGGGGATTGTAAACACCGGGGGGGTTGCAGTTGAGAGTTATGTGATGAAAATCCTAAACCCGTTTAACAGTTCTAATGCGTTGCTAGTGTGTTATGTATTACATAGAACCCATTCTGACCCCATATCTGGAGCAAAATGATGAAATACAAGTTATGGAATGCTCGTTGAGAGATGTTACTGGTATTTTAACATTAGAATAGTTATAGAAGACGCCGTGTGACCTCTCTGCCACAGTATGACTGACCATTCATAGCCATATAACTGAACTCTCAGGGAAGTGGGTCTGGGCTCCTATGGGTTCAGCTGCAACACTGATAGATAGATAGATAGATAGATAGATAGATAGATAGATAGATAGATAGATAGATAGATAGATACTTTATTGATCCCGAAGGAAATTTAGCAGCCAGTAGCGGTTTCACAAAAAACGAACAGCACAGATACACATAATAATACAAAAATATAAAAATAAAACAGTGTTGTGCAGTATGAGAAACCTAAAAGGGATGTTCAGTAACGGCAGCAGTATTACTAACTATTAAGGTATAGGCTATAGAACTATACATACAGCGAGTCACTATCTATGGATATGTTAATATAAATATATAAATATATCTCACTTGGTAAGGAGGCAAGAAATATATACACAGAAGTACAAAACAGGCTGTAGTGCAAAAGTAATAAATAAATGAGCAAGGGACGCAGTTATCAGCAGATAAATGAACAGAATGAATTAACATCAGAAACATGATATTTAAGTGGAGTTGAGTGTCCAGGAGTGCAGATGTACAGTATATACAGTAAGTGTCAGAGTGACCAGATGTACAGTATATACAGTAAAGTGAATAGTGCATAGATGAGTCTCTGATTAAATAAGAGAGTTTAGTGCTCAGCTCTCCTCGTCCCTCTTCCGGCCCTGCTGGGAGGAGTTGAAGAGCCTGATGGCTCTCGGGACAAAGGATCTCCTGAGTCTGTCCGTGGAGCAGCTCTGTGACAGCAGCCTGCCACTGAACTTGCTCCTTCTGTCCATGATGATGGTGTGCAGTGGGTGCCCATCATCATCCATAATACACAGCAGTTTGTGTAGTGTCCTCCTCTCCGCCACCTTCACGACCGAGTCCAGCTCCACACCAACAACTGACCCTGCTCGCCTGACCAGCTTGGGTCAGGCGAGCACTGATGGTTGATGGCTGATGGCTGATGTTGGGTTCTGTTGGTACTGATGATGATCAGGTCACAAAATCTCTAAATCTGGAGCCTGTGTAGTTGTGGAAAGCGACAACTACAGTTTTCCGAATTAATTCGGCTACTTGTATTAGATTGGATGTATACAAGCTGTATACAAGTCCACCATTCCCGATCAGACCAAACATTCCGGAGTCAGGATTGGTGTCAACATCTCAAACTGCTGGACGGGTTAGTAGACAAAAATATAAACAAAGAACTAGAATACTTACTCTAAAATTCCATTTAAATAACCATGTCAATTGAAGGTGTATATAGTAATTCCGGACTTCAGTGGGACAGCTAATCAAACCACGGTGCTAGCGTAGCCAGGCATCGCAGAGTAAGAGCCTCTGTTCGTTTCCCACTGTTGACTGAGCCTCTGTCCAGCACACACACTCTCCTCTTTAACCATAATGCGTATTCTCTCAGTTATCTCAAGGCCAGGAGGTTCTTTGCTGGCTTGGAGTCCGCCTTGTGTTCCTCATCATTAAATTCTCCAAAGCTGAGCGAGAGCAGAACGGCTTGCAGGGTTTAAATCACCGGCCTTTGGCAGGAAAGGGCTAGGAGAGTTGAGATTGATGGGGTGGACGGTGGTGGACAGTAGGCTTTTTAGTAATTAGAGGGGAGGAACATAATAGCGCGGCAGCCGGAGCTGAGCCTGTAATTACTAACCTCTCTGACCAGCAGCGGGGAGGCGGAGGAGTGTAAACTCTGTCTGGACTGGTCTGGTCCATACAGCTGGGCGATACAGCGATACATCGCTATCACGATAAATCATAGAAACGTAACCCTGCGATAACACAGTGGAGAAACTGAGGAAAAGACCACTCCATTCTTAAATCAGCAGGTTCTTAGTCAGAAACAGAAGGTTGGGTTCTAGCTTTACTGGCAGATACAGTAAGCGTCCAGCAGCAAACACACAGGACAACACAGCTACAGACTGGCAGAGGGCCAAACCCACTCTCTACTGACCGTCATGAGCTCCACCTCATTCCAATGTCCCTTACCCACCGTAAGATGACCTCGAGTGACCTACAGAGAGACTGGCGAGCGGTGGCTGGGGTGAAACGCACAGCGAGCATGGTTCTACAAACAGGCTTCTGGAGGTCATTAGTGATTTTCTAAATAAACAGATCTAATACAATATCTGATCTGGAGTTTGGGAGACATGCTTCCAGTAGTGTAGAGAATAACACACAAACCCAGAAACTGTACAGCTAGACAAACTGATCAGGTTTAAGGCTTACATTTTTCCAGAGCTGTATGTATGAGAGTAGATTATTTATCATGGTCTGAATTTAATGAATTTGATTTGTTGCTGTTTTAATCATTATTTATAACATCAAAAGAATCAAACCTGTAAATATAAATACTGTATGGAGTTATTTAAATATTGGTAGGTTAAATGGACTACACATCGTATCAGTGTGGCCCTTACTAGCGTTGTCTCCTGGCCTGTGTTTAAGGATGCAGTGCTGTGATGCTCGATAGCAGGTTGAGTGTGTGTTGAGGCTGTGGAAGCTCAGTTTCTCTGGATGTGGGTCTGAATTCAGAGTAACCGGAGAGGTTTAAAATAGACGCGCTCTGGCCTTGTTCGGCTTGATGTAAATGCAGCTGAAGGCATCCGTCTTTCGTTCCCTTCTGCTCCACAGCTTTGATATAGGTCAGCTCGGACTGCTGCTATAGGAATATGGCACGCGTTGACCGTGACCAATCAGGTATGTTTGTGTATGTGTGCACACTATTACTGACATGATGATAAACCTTTCAGTGCCGTTCATTAGCAGTAGCTTCATCAGTGGAGACTGAATATGTTACAAAGGACTTTACCATAATAGACCACTGTAGCAAGAATCCACAAGCATGAACCGGTGTATGGCATTTACTTGGTGGACTAGGATGCGCTGTGAGGAGAAGATGAGGAGTTGGAGTGAGTGTGAAGCTCTAGTTTATGTGGATGCCAATGTGCCACCTACCTGAACATCTTTGTGGTCCAGGTGCCCCCATTCATGGTGATGGTGCTCCCTGATGGCAGTCGCCTCAGTGAGCAGGATAACGATCTGCCACACTGCACACATTGTTCAGGAACAAGCAGCTCCACCTGGCAACCAGACAATGATACTGAAGTCGTTCCTTCATCTGCTGAGTTGCAGGAGGTGCTGGAGTCTATCCCAGCTCTCAGTGGACAGAAGGTGGAAGTTAATACGTACATTCTAATGCTAAATATAATAATAGTACTACTTTTAAAGGGGAAAAAAAAAACATCTCATGGGCCAATGTGAGCAAATACATATTAGACAAACCTGGTGATTATGATTAACCACACTAATGTGATCAATTGCTGCTTTCATTGTTTTCACTCATGTTCCTGTTTTTTGGAGAATGACGGTGTCAACAACTTGGTGAAGACTGCGGCAGCACATGCATCATGGGTTCCATAGTTCCAGTGCAGCGAGTTTATAGGGCCGGAACAGCACAGATCTGGCCGGCTGTGAACCAGTCTTTTTGTGGTGGCGAAATGCAGAACGGTTTGCGATTCTGGCACCAGCGCCAGCAGAGCTAATGGAAAAAGTGCCCCATCATTCCCAGGTTCAGAGTACAGGTCATTCTCAGTAATGAATAAAAGCATTGGAGATATTATAAAGGCACCTGATTATGTATGTTACTGTACTGTTATCACTTTCATCCTGATCCTAAAATAAACCTTCCCAAGCGATGTCTTTGGACCTGGTCCAACTTCCAGCACGATACCTCTGAACCTGCTCTAGCTTCTGGCGCCATTTCTCTGGACCGGCTCTAGCTTCTGGCGCCATTTCTCTGGACCGGCTCTAGCTTCTGGCGCCATGTCTCTGGACCGGCTCTAGCTTCTGGCGCCATTTCTCTGGACCGGCTCTAGCTTCTGGCGCCATTTCTCTGGACCGGCTCTAGCTTCTGGCGCCATGTCTCTGGACCGGCTCTAGCTTCTGGCGCCATGTCTCTGGACCGGCTCTAGCTTCTGGCGCCATGTCTCTGGACCGGCTCTAGCTTCTGGCGCCATGTCTCTGGACATGCTCTAGCTTCTGGAGCGATGTCTCTGGACCTGCTCTAGCTTCTGGCGCCATGTCTCTGGACCTGCTCTGGCTTCCGGAGCGATGTCTTTGGACCTGTTCTAGCTTCCGGAGCGATGTCTCTGGACCTGTTCTAGCTTCCGGAGCGATGTCTTTGGACCTGCTCTAGCTTCCGGAGCGATGTCTTTGGACCTGCTCTAGCTTCCGGAGCGATGTCTCTGGACCTGCTCTAGCTTCCGGAACGATGTCTTTGGACCTGCTCTAGCTTCCGGAGCGATGTCTCTGGACCTGCTCTAGCTTCCGGAGCGATGTCTCTGGACCTGCTCTAGCTTCCGGAGCGATGTCTTTGGACCTGCTCTAGCTTCCGGAGCGATGTCTTTGGACCTGCTCTAGCTTCCGGAGCGATGTCTTTGGACCTGCTCTAGCTTCCGGAGCGATGTCTTTGGACCTGTTCTAGCTTCCGGAGCGATGTCTCTGGACCTGCTCTAGCTTGCGGCACGATGTCTCTGGACTTGCTCTAGCCTCTGGAGCGATGTCTCTGGACCGGCTCTAGCTTCTCCATAGTTCCAGTACAGCGAGTTTATAGGGCCGGAACAGCACAGATCTGGCCGGCTGTGAACCAGTCTTTTTGTGGTGGCGAAATGCAGAACGGTTTGCGATTCTGGCACCAGCGCCAGCAGAGCTAATGGAAAAAGTGCCCCATCATTCCCAGGTTCAGAGTACAGGTCATTCTCAGTAATGAATAAAAGCATTGGAGATATTATAAAGGCACGTGATTATGTATGTTACTGTACTGTTATCACTTTCATCCTGATCCTAAAATAAACACCTTCCCAAGCGATGTCTTTGGACCTGGTCCAACTTCCAGCACGATACCTCTGAACCTGCTCTAGCTGCTGGCGCGATGTCTCTGGACCGGCTCTAGCTTCTGGCGCCATTTCTCTGGACCGGCTCTAGCTTCTGGCGCCATGTCTCTGGACATGCTCTGGCTTCTGGCGCGATGTCTCTGGACCTGCTCTAGCTTCTGGAGCGATGTCTCTGGACCTGCTCTAGCTTCTGGAGCGATGTCTCTGGACCTGCTCTAGCTTCTGGAGCGATGTCTCTGGACCTGCTCTGGCTTCTGGCGCGATGTCTCTGGAACGGCTCTAGCTTCTGGCGCCATGTCTCTGGACATGCTCTAGCTTCTGGAGCGATGTCTCTGGACCTGCTCTAGCTTCTGGAGCGATGTCTCTGGACATGCTCTGGCTTCTGGAGCGATGTCTCTGGACTTGCTCTAGCTTCTGGAGCGATGTCTCTGGACATGCTCTGGCTTCTGGAGCGATGTCTCTGGACCTGCTCTGGCTTCTGGAGCGATGTCTCTGGACATGCTCTGGCTTCTGGAGCGATGTCTCTGGACATGCTCTGGCTTCTGGAGCGATGTCTCTGGACATGCTCTGGCTTCTGGAGCGATGTCTCTGGACATGCTCTGGCTTCTGGAGCGATGTCTCTGGACCTGCTCTGGCTTCTGGAGCGATGTCTCTGGACCTGCTCTGGCTTCCGGAGCGATATCGCTGGACCTGCTCTGGCTTCCGGAGCGATGTCTCTGGACCTGCTCTGGCTTCCGGAGCGATGTCTCTGGACCTGCTCTAGCTTCCGGAGCGATGTCTCTGGACCTGCTCTAGCTTCTGGAGCGATGTCTCTGGACCTGCTCTAGCTTCTGGAGCGATGTCTCTGGACCTGCTCTAGCTTCTGGAGCGATGTCTCTGGACCTGCTCTAGCTTCTGGAGCGATGTCTCTGGACCTGCTCTAGCTTCTGGAGCGATGTCTCTGGACCTGCTCTAGCTTCTGGAGCGATGTCTCTGGACCTGCTCTAGCTTCTGGAGCGATGTCTCTGGACATGCTCTAGCTTCTGGAGCGATGTCTCTGGACATGCTCTAGCTTCTGGCGCGATGTCTCTGGACCTGCTCTAGCCTCTGGAGCGATGTCTCTGGACATGCTCTGGCTTCTGGAGCGATGTCTCTGGACCTGCTCTGGCTTCTGGAGCGATATCGCTGGACCTGCTCTGGCTTCCGGAGCGATGTCTCTGGACCTGTTCTAGCTTCCGGAGCGATGTCTCTGGACCTGCTCTAGCTTGCGGCACGATGTCTCTGGACTTGCTCTAGCTTCTGGAGCGATGTCTCTGGACTTGCTCTAGCTTCTGGAGCGATGTCTCTGGACTTGCTCTAGCTTCTGGAGCGATGTCTCTGGACCTGCTCTAGCTTCTGGAGCGATGTCTCTGGACCTGCTCTAGCTTCTGGAGCGATGTCTCTGGACCTGCTCTAGCTTCTGGAGCGATGTCTCTGGACCTGCTCTAGCTTCTGGAGCGATGTCTCTGGACCTGCTCTAGCTTCTGGAGCGATGTCTCTGGACCTGCTCTAGCTTCTGGAGCGATGTCTCTGGACATGCTCTAGCTTCTGGAGCGATGTCTCTGGACATGCTCTAGATTCTGGAGCGATGTCTCTGGACCTGCTCTGGCTTCTGGAGCGATGTCTCTGGACCTGCTCTGGCTTCTGGAGCCATGTCTCTGGACCTGCTCTGGCTTCTGGAGCCATGTCTCTGGACCTGCTCTGGCTTCTGGAGCCATGTCTCTGGACCTGCTCTGGCTTCTGGAGCCATGTCTCTGGACCTGCTCTGGCTTCTGGAGCCATGTCTCTGGACCTGCTCTAGCTTCTGGAGCGATGTCTCTGGACTTGCTCTGGCTTCTGGAGCGATGTCTCTGGACTTGCTCTGGCTTCTGGAGCGATGTCTCTGGACCTGCTCTAGCTTGCGGCACGATGTCTCTGGACTTGCTCTAGCTTCCTGCGATGTTGCTGGAGCGATGTCTCTGGACCTGCTCTGGCTTCTGGAGCGATGTCTCTGGACCTGCTCTAGCTTGCGGCACGATGTCTCTGGACTTGCTCTGGCTTCTGGAGCGATGTCTCTGGACATGCTCTGGCTTCCGGAGCGATGTCTCTGGACCTGTTCTAGCTTCCGGAGCGATGTCTCTGGACCTGCTCTAGCTTGCGGCACAATGTCTCTGGACTTGCTCTGGCTTCTGGAGCGATGTCTCTGGACTTGCTCTAGCTTCTGGAGCGATGTCTCTGGACATGCTCTGGCTTCTGGAGCGATGTCTCTGGACCTGCTCTAGCTTGCGGCACGATGTCTCTGGACTTGCTCTAGCTTCTGGAGCGATGTCTCTGGACATGCTCTGGCTTCTGGAGCGATGTCTCTGGACCTGTTCTAGCTTCCGGAGCGATGTCTCTGGACCTGCTCTAGCTTGCGGCACGATGTCTCTGGACTTGCTCTGGCTTCTGGAGCGATGTCTCTGGACTTGCTCTAGCTTCTGGAGCGATGTCTCTGGACATGCTCTGGCTTCTGGAGCGATGTCTCTGGACATGCTCTGGCTTCTGGAGCGATGTCTCTGGACATGCTCTGGCTTCTGGAGCGATGTCTCTGGACATGCTCTGGCTTCTGGAGCGATGTCTCTGGACATGCTCTGGCTTCTGGAGCGATGTCTCTGGACATGCTCTGGCTTCTGGAGCGATGTCTCTGGACATGCTCTGGCTTCTGGAGCGATGTCTCTGGACATGCTCTGGCTTCTGGCGCGATGTCTCTGGACATGCTCTGGCTTCTGGCGCGATGTCTCTGGACATGCTCTGGCTTCTGGCGCGATGTCTCTGGACCTGCTCTGGCTTCTGGCGCGATGTCTCTGGACCTGCTCTAGCTTGCGGCACGATGTCTCTGGACCTGCTCTGGCTTCTGGAGCGATGTCTCTGGACCTGCTCTAGATTCCGGAGCGATGTCTCTGGACATGCTCTGGCTTCTGGCGCGATGTCTCTGGACATGCTCTGGCTTCTGGCGCGATGTCTCTGGACCTGCTCTGGCTTCTGGAGCGATAACGCTGGACGTGCTCTAGCTTCCAGAGCGATGTCTCTGGACGTGCTCTAGCTTCCAGAGCGATGTCTCTGGACGTGCTCTAGCTTCCAGAGCGATGTCTCTGGACGTGCTCTAGCTTCCAGAGCGATGTCTCTGGACTTGCTGTTGGAGGAGGGTTCTGTACAGAGATAATGAGAGAGTGAATCGTGTACTGCTTCAGCTGGATTTTTCTCCCCCACTATGTTCATAATGTCTATACTCCAGGAATGGTTTATGCCCCCAGATATATGGATTTACCCGGCTGGGGATCCGGTGGGGATTCATCCAGATGTATTGAACTGAAACTCTGGCATTTGTAAGCACAGTTATCGACAGTTTAGACAGTATGGAGGAATGGAACACATGCACGGTCGGTAGTATCTTTTCGGCCGTCGGTCATATTCAGGAGATAATCAGTATTTGTGTATTAAATGTGCAGAAGTGTATTCTCTGTAGAGGACGTGTTATTTACACTGATGTACTCTTGGAAAATTAAAAATCAACCACAGTGCGATATTTGACCTGGGCCGCCCAAACTTCTGCACATGACTGTCTTTGCTTAGCTCTGCAGTGCAGAGTACATGAGCGTGAACAGCCCCTCCAGTAAAATGATGGAGGATGATGAAGCCGAAGCCTGGCTCTGGGGTTCGAGCTACAGAGTCTGTTTACTGAAATATCTGCAGTCCTGTAAAAGTAAATCTAAACAGAAGTGAACACAAACACTGACTTTAATATGATGGTATGATAATATGAAGTAAACTTGCAACGGCTGCTACCGCTGTTCAACCTGTGGGCTTAGAGGGGCTAAATAGCCTGGGTGGGGGTGGTTATTCGTCCACCCATCTTCATATGCCACTTAATCGAGTAAAGGTGGAGTAGCGCTGATGCCTTATAGTACGAAGGGACTGGGTTTGATTCCCCGCTGGGCAGTTTGGGGTCCACCCTGTGTGGAGCATGCGTGTGCTCCTCGTGTCGGTTTCCTCTCACTGTACAAAGACGTGCAGTCAGGTAAACTGAAGATGCCACATTTATCTTTTTCTGTAGCTGTGTGTATATGTGTGTCTGCGTTTGTGTGACTGACTCACTGAGTGACCCGAGGTAGTGAGTGAGAGAGTGACCAGAGAGTAAGAGAGTGACCAGAGAGTGAGAGAGTGACCAGAGAGTGACCAGATAGTGAGAGAGTGACGGCCAGAGTGAGTGACCGACTGAGTGAGGGAGGGAGTGAGTGAGCGAGGGAGTGGGTGAGTGAGTGACTGACTGACTGACTGACTAGAGTGAGTTACTGACTGACTGACTGACTAGAGTGAGTTACTGACTGACTGACTGACTGACTAGAGTGAGTTACTGACTGACTGACTGACTAGAGTGAGTGAGTGACTGACTGACTGACTAGTGAGTGAGTGACTGACTAGAGTGAGTGAGTGACTGACTGGCTAGAGTGACTGACTGGCTAGAGTGAGTGACTGACTAGAGTGAGTGACTAGAGTGAGTGACTAGAGTGAGTGAGTGACTGACTGACTGACTAGAGTGAGTGAGTGACTGACTAGAGTGACTGACTGACTGACTGACTAGAGTGACTGACTGACTGACTGACTAGAGTGACTGACTGACTAGAGTGAGTGACTGACTAGAGTGAGTGACTGACTAGAGTGAGTGACTGACTGACTGACTAGAGTGAGTGACTGACTGACTGACTGACTGACTAGAGTGACTGACTGACTGACTGACTGACTAGAGTGACTGACTGACTGACTAGAGTGACTGACTGACTGACAGACTGACTGACTGACTAGAGTGACTGACTGACTGACTAGAGTGACTGATTGACTGACTGACTGACTAGAGTGACTGATTGACTGACTAGAGTGACTGATTGACTGACTGACTAGAGTGACTGACTGACTGACTAGAGTGACTGACTGACTGACTGACTGACTGGAGTGACTGACTGACTGACTAGCGTGACTGACTTACTGACTAGAGTGACTGATTGACTGACTGACTGACTAGAGTGACCGACTGACCTGAGTGAGTGAGTGACCAGAGTGACCTGAGTGAGTGTATTAATCAGTTCTGTGCTTGATGATTGAAATATTCCGGTTCTAGTTGGGAGCTGTAATGTGTATGTATAGATTTTCCCAGGTTTTACAGCCACACAGACAAGGCTTAATTCCTCTAATTAGCATCCTGTCTTTACCGAGCAAAGCTCATTAGCAGGATCGGGCCGCGGTGGAGTTAAGGCGCTCGCTCGCTGCGGATGCTGATGGATGAATGACGTTGAGGAGCTGCTCTTCTCTGCTGTTATTGATCTGCTGCTGGTCAGCGCGAGCGTTTCTGTCGAAGCTGCTTCTCTGTCAGTAACGGGAATCAGCTCTTAATGGCCGTGCTCACAGTTCATACACTCCGCTGTGAATGCCGCTAGTGTAATTGCATTAGCATGCTAATGGACGTCTCTCTCCGTGGCGCTGTAAGGGAGCTGTCGGCTCATGCTAATGATGAGGCAGGTCTGTGGAATAAGAGTAGTATTACTTCGGGAGTAACCCCAATCCAAAATCAGCAATTTCTGCAGAACTTGCAAAGAAGGGATTAGCAATATTAGCTAAAAACAAGGTTTTGCTGAGAAAACTAATTTCACTCCACTCCTCAGCGCGTTTCGAGCGAGCTTACCATGAATATTATTTGGGCTTTTAATATTAGCAGTGTTAGCAAAACTAACAAAATGGGCCTAGTGTTGTTTTGGCAATGAAGATGCCAGTAAAGCCATCCAGCAGTGCACTGGTAGCCTAAAGTTTTCATATCCTATATAAATGAAGTTATATACATGCATAATTAATTGGCCCGTTACCAAACGGATCAGTTTACAGACAGTTTTCATTCTATATGAACAGATTTGAGTCTCATGAAATGTTCTTTTGCCACTGTTCACACTTCAGGTCAAGTGTATAACTCTAAATGTAGGTACTGTGGTATAGACTGAGTCTGTTCTACAGTTTCTCATTAGGTCGAGTGTATAACACTAATCTCTAAATGTAGGTATTGTGGTATAGACTGAGTCTGTTCTGCAGTTTCTCATTAGGCTGGGTATATAATTCTAAATTGTAGCTCTGTGGTTTATTAAATGTACAGGTATTGTGAGGTATATACAGAGTGTGGTCTCGTGTCTGTTCTACAGTTTCTCATTAGGTTGAGTGTATAACTCTAAGCTCTAAATGTAGGTATTGTGGTATAGACTGTGTCTGTTCTACAGTTTCTCATTAGGTTGAGTGTATAACTCTAAGCTCTAAATGTAGGTATTATGTTGTAAACTGACTAAGGGGGACTTTTAACTGTGCTCTTTGTAAGCTTGCTTGACTGAGTGTTGTTTGGCTGTTTGATGTGGTATGTAGACAGTGTTAAAGTTCTAGCCCTTTACAGAGTCCCTGTTTTTGTGATGTCACAAAAACCCAACACGTTCACATTTATCCTCTTATTCAGCCTACAGCTTAGCGCTTTAGCTTTTAGCCTGCTTTTTCAGTGAATCAGCCAATCACAAGAGAGCTTATTTACATACATCACTCCTCTAACAGACACTGCCTGTTTACCTCTACAGGATAAAGAGAAAATGTTTGTGTAAATGAACGAATGATGGATTTTGGTTGTGTGTTTGTTTATATACCCGCCCAACCTAACGTGGACGTCAGGAATAACGGTGAACAGAGAAACGTGTGGAGTGCTGGCCCTGTACAGACTCGTGTTTGTGTTTGTTTGGCAGGATATATGAGCGAGTCATAGACCCTCCGCAGATGGACTTGACAGCGGGCAGTGGGATTTGGCTCGGTCAGCACAGTCACAGACACGGCCTTTTCAAGGTAAATCTGAATCTTCTCTGTTTCTCATACCTGGAGATAAACAGTGCGCATTGGTGGCAGCTCATCAAGGGCATCAAATAAAGGGAATATTTATAGACCAGCTGAAATTGATGGTGTCTTTATGTGGACAGCTTTGAAACGTGTTGTGTGGTATATGGCTTGTGGGTGCAGCTACAGTTTGATGGAAAGCTTTGACGTTCTGTTTTAAACACAGTAAACAGAGTCTGTACTACCTGAATTAACCATCTTTAGTGCCGAGTCAGTATATACACAGAGTCTGTTCTACAGTTTCTCACTAGGTTGAGTGTATAACTCTAAGCTCTAAATGTAGGTCTTGTGGAATATACTGAGTCTGTTCTACAGTTTCTCATTAGGCTGAGTGTATAACTCTAAGCTCTAAATGTAGGTATTGTGGTATAGACTGAGTCTGTTCTAAAGTTTCTCATTAGGTCGAGTGTATAACACTAATCTCTAAATGTAGGTACTGTGGTATAGACTCAGTGTTCTACAGTTTCTTATTAGGTTGAGTGTATAACTCTAAGCTCTAAATGTAGGTACTGTGGTATAGACTGAGTCTGTTCTACAGTTTCTCATTAGGCTGAGTGTATAACTCTAAGCTCTAAATGTAGGTACTGTGGTATAAATGGCCACACCGCTGATTGTTTGAAGTTGTAATCCAGATAAGAAGTTACTAACATGCTTTATTAAAACCTATGTTATATTGAATGTTTACAGTTTTATGTAACTCAAGAACAAAATTCTATTGCTGTTTCTGTTGCTGATGGAAAATCTTGAATCCCTAAATACTACTAGTTGGTATATTTAATATTTCTCATTATGAGATGCTGTAGTTACAGGGGTTGGACAATGAAACTGAAACACCCGTCATTTTAGTGTGGGAGGTCTCATGGCTAAATTGGACCAGCCTGGTGGCCAATCTTCATTAACTGCACATTGCACCAGTAAGAGCAGAGTGTGAAGGTTCAGTTAGCAGGTAAGAGCACAGTTCTGCTCAAAATACTGCAATGCACACAGCATTATGGGAGACATACCAGAGTTCAAAAGAGGACAGACTGTTGGTGCACGTCTTGCTGGCGCATCTGTGACCAAGACAGCAAGTCTTTGTGATGTATCAAGAGCCACGGTATCCAGGGTAATGTCAGCATACCACCAAGAAGGACGAACCTCCACCAGCATCACGTAGTGACCTGGCCACTATCCTGCAAGAAGAATGGCTTAAACTCCCTCTGACCACTGTGCAGGACGCAGTATATGTCATTCCCAAGATGAACTGACACTGTATTGGCCGCAAAAGGAGGCCCTACACCATACTAATAAATGATTGTGGTCTAAAACCAGGTGTTTAAATTTCACTGTCCAACACCTGTATATGTTTATTATTGTTTGTTGCCATTTTGCCCTGTTTAAACTCATTTCATCAGGTGAAATTCTCTTATTCTGTTGACTGACTATGTGGCTTGTTTTAGGCAATATTTCTTGAAACTTTAAAATGATCTGCCAAAAGAATCGGTCTTGATAATCTTACCCTAGCCGAGTGGAAAATATGTAGAAGTAAGTTGAAGAGTCTTACAATGCACTGGATTTCCGAAGACTTGACGTGCTAATTATCCTTTCTGCAATGTTCAAGATCAAATGTACACCAGAGAAGATAAATGCGTTTATGGGATATTCAGATTTCTAATGGCGCTTGAGGAAGGTAAGCTCTTTGTGTTGCTGAGGACTATATTCATAAAGCTAGAATGAGAAGGTTATTGACTGTGCAGAATCTGTATTAATCCTATTCAGATGGTAAAAGGGCAATTGCACATTTCAGCCGTCGCTTCGGTAACGGCGATGAAAAGAACAGAGCAGCTCCGTTCGGAAATATGGATTGCGCCACACTTTCAGCGTTTTGGGTCATTTACATTCGGGCCATTTACGACAAATGATCCTCATTGAGGACTTTGGCTGAGTCCTGGCTCTGTATGAATAGAGCCGGGGAAAGGAGGATTGTTCACTGTTCCGTTCGGAAGGATCCAGTTTAAGGAAAGAGAGAGTTTGTTGTTGGTTAGTTTTCCGGTTTAAAATTCCTGAATAACTGGAATTGGGCTCCGAACTGACCAGGTACATTTACATTCATGGCATTTAGCTGACGCTCTTATCCAGAGCGACTTACAAGGTTAATCATGTTACAGGGAGGCCAGTGTGGTGTTAGGAGTCTTGCCCAAGGACTCTTATTGGTGTAGCACAGCATAGTCACCCAGACCGGGATTCGAACCCCAGTCTCCCACATGTGGCGGTGGTGTTATCCGATGAGCTACACCAGCCAGGTATCTCTGCCTCACTGGGCTTCACGGTGCAGGTTTCCTTTTGAAATACTGTTTTTTTTTATTCCCATTAAATCTGGTTTGTGTCCAATTTACAATTCACAAAATCAGATTTCCATTTTTGAAAAATGGAGTATTTAGCAGACACAGAAGTCTCAGGATTCAGTTACTCTGCACCAGCTCCTGGTCTACAAGTACTAACCGTTACAGTATAATGCTAAGTACTAAATAAAGAAGCACAATGAAGAGTAGAGGAGATACGTACTGCTTGTATACGAATGAAGAAAATGTGCCGTATGTGCTACACAAGTCTGAGGCCTAGGAGCAGAACGGTTCTACAGCATGCACAAATTTAATTGGCCGTACCGTGCAGTAGTATGTGGGTATGGGCAAAAAGTGCAGTCTGTGTAGTTATGCAGTCTGTAAACTAGTGGTCATCTCGTAGGAGAGAGAGGATGGGGCATGAACTGCAAGTCAGATGCTTTTATTATAGCTGTCGTACTTTTTAGGAGCCTCACTGAGGTTCTCAAAGAAATCTGCAGCCACATCTCAAAACGTAGAAGCTGGATTCATTTATTTATTTATTTATTTATTTATTTTTGTTTGTTATTATATGTTCAGTTCTGTAGAATTATTTAGAACTGTAGGGGGGTAAAACTTATGCAGTAGTATTAAGAGTAGGAATAGGCTAATTAACATAGTTATGTAAAATTGTGTAAAAGGTATTTTTCCAAACCCTAATTTTAGCATATATATATATATATATATATATATATATATATACGATATATATATATATATATATAGTATATATGTAGTATGTATGTATGGTATGTATGTGTATGTATGTATGTGTGTGTGTGTGTTTGTGTGGTGTGGTGTGATGTGGTGGTGTGTGTGTGTGTGTGTGTTGCGTGCGTGTGTGGGTGTGTGTGTGTGTGTAATTAGTGTGGTATATGTATATATATATATATATATATATATATATATACATACATACATACACACACACAGAGAGAGAGAGAGAGAGACACACACACCTGGCAATTGGTTTGTCAGTGAGGAAACTCAGTGAGTAATTTTAATAACAGAATGAAGGTACGGAGTCACAGCAGAAGGGTTTTAGTCTGGAGACCAAGACCACGTATTTTTCCGAACCAGTTCGGAATGATGATCCATTTGTCCCGCTCATTTTTCCTCATTTCTCAGTAATGGGCTTGTGATGTCACTGCTGTTCTCCGGGTGAACTCTGTTGCTATGGAAGTGTGTGAATGAGCCGTTTTCCCTCTCGGTTTTTACTCTGATAGTTTCTTCTCTCATTGCTCTCTGTTCAGCAAGGCTCCCTGTGAGTGAGGCGGCGGTGCTCCCAGCTCAGGTGCTGATGCTAATTCTGCTCTAATTAATCAACTGCTATTTGCCTCAGTACAGCAGAGCAGAGGTTACACCTGAGTGCTTTATACTAAACCCCTCCTCCTTTCTCCAGGAAACCAGACACAGTGCTTACACAGGAACTTCAGCAGATCTGTTCTGTTCTCTTCTCTTCTCTTCTCTTCTCTTCTCTTCTCTTCTCTTCTCTTCTCTTCTGTTCTCTTCTCTTCTCTTCTCTTCTCTTCTCTTATATTCTATTCTCCACTGTTCTATTATATTCTGTTCTGTTCTATTATATTCTATTCTGTTCTGTTCTATTCTATTCTATTATATTCTGTTCTGTTCTATTATATTCTGTTCTCCACTGTTCTATTATATTCTATTCTGTTCTATTCTATTCTATTCTATTCTCCTCTGTTCTATTATATTCTATTCTGTTCTGTTCTCCTCTATTCTATTATATTCTGTTCTGTTCTATTATATTCTGTTCTATTCTCCTCTATTATATTCTGTTCTATTCTCCTCTATTATATTCTGTTCTATTCTATTCGATTCTATTCTATTCTATTCTGTTCTATTCTCCTCTATTCTATTATATTCTGTTCTGTTCTATTATATTCTATTCTCCTCTGTTCTATTATATTCTATTCTGTTCTCCTCTATTCTATTATATTCTGTTTTGTTCTATTATATTCGATTCTGTTCTATTCTATTCTGTTCTATTCTCCTCTATTATATTCTGTTCTATTATATTCGATTCTATTCTATTCTATTCTGTTCTATTCTCCTCTATACTATTATATTCTGTTCTGTTCTATTATATTCTGTTCTCCACTGTTCTATTATATTCTATTCTGTTCTGTTCTATTCTATTCTCCTCTGTTCTATTATATTCTATTCTGTTCTGTTCTATTCTGTTCTATTCTCCTCTATTCTATTCTCCTCTGTTCTATTATATTCTATTCTGTTCTATTATATTCTGTTCTATTCTCCTCTATTATATTCTGTTCTATTCTCCTCTATTATATTCTGTTCTATTCTCCTCTATTATATTCTGTTCTATTCTATTCGATTCTATTCTATTCTATTCTGTTCTATTCTCCTCTATTCTATTATATTCTGTTCTGTTCTATTCCTCGATTCTATCTATTCTGTTCTTTTCTCCCTATTCTGTTATATCTTATAGTTCTATTCTGTTCTATTCTATTCTATTCTATTCTCCTCTGTTCTATTATATTCTATTCTGTTCTCCTCTATTCTATTATATTCTGTTTTGTTCTATTATATTCGATTCTGTTCTATTCTATTCTGTTCTATTCTCCTCTATTATATTCTGTTCTATTCTATTCTGTTCTATTCTCCTCTATACTATTATATTCTGTTCTGTTCTATTATATTCTATTCTCCACTGTTCTATTATATTCTATTCTGTTCTGTTCTATTCTATTCTCCTCTGTTCTATTATATTCTATTCTGTTCTATTCTGTTCTATTCTCCTCTATTCTATTATATTCTCCTCTGTTCTATTATATTCTATTCTGTTCTGTTCTGTTCTATTCTCCTCTATTCTATTATATTCTGTTCTGTTCTGTTCTATTCTCCTCTATTCTATTATATTCTGTTCTGTTCTGTTCTGTTCTATTCTCCTCTATTCTATTATATTCTGTTCTGTTCTGTTCTATTCTCCTCTATTCTATTATATTCTGTTCTGTTCTGTTCTATTCTCCTCTATTCTATTATATTCTGTTCTGTTCTGTTCTGTTCTATTCTCCTCTATTCTATTATATTCTGTTCTGTTCTGTTCTGTTCTATTCTCCTCTATTCTATTATATTCTGTTCTGTTCTGTTCTATTCTCCTCTATTCTATTATATTCTGTTGTGTTCTGTTCTATTATATTCTATTCTGTTCTATTATCCTCTGTTATATTCTATTCTGTTCTATTCTATTCTCCTCTATTATATTCTTTTCTGTTCTATTATATTCTATTCTCCTCTATTCTATTCTGTTCTATTCTATTCTCCTCTGTTCTATTATATTCTCCGCTGTTCTATTATATTCTGTTCTGTTCTATTCTATTCTGTTCTTTTCTAAGTATAAAGAGTCTGGTCTTTCCTCCTAGCATGCAGAACACCTAATGTAATGTGAGCTGTATGTCAGAATCTCATGGGTCTTTGGAAGATGTGGTTTAATGATCAAGAACTAAATGTAATATGAGGTTTCAGTATTTTATTATTGTCTGCTTGTGACCTTTATTATAGCTGTCATACTTTTTAGGAGCCTCACTCTGAGTTTCTCAAAGAAATCTGCAGCCACACCTCAAAACTTAGAGGCCTGTTAAAATATTATTATTTATTTATTTATTGCTGGTTATTTTTTCTTCAGTTCTGAAGAATTATTTTAAACTGTAGGGGGGTAAAATATTATGTTTGGTATGGTTATAGTTTATGCATTAGAATAGTAGTAATCTAGGTAACACAAAATATTGTCATGTAAACATTATGTAAGGGATATTTTCTGTATCCCAAACCCCAAATTTTACTTTTGAGTTTTTGTTTGTTTTGTTTTTATGTTATTTTTTTATAGCAAAAGTAAATTATTCAATAATTTTTACTTATTTAATTTAACTAATTTGAATTAAACATGACACCCACATTGTTGTGTCTGTACCGTTACACACATTTTTAGTGTGTGGGCATGGTCTTATTTTAGCCACACCCCTGGAGGTGGCAAGTTGGCCTCGCTGTCCCTCATGATCACATGGTGAGGAGTCATTGTTCTGAAGTGTATTACACTGGAGCAGGGCGCTTCAGAGTGCTTCTGCGTGTTGGGTGAGGGTGTGCCAAGCTTGCTGGTAGGCGGGCAGTAAAGACTGTGTTACGAGATGATGTCACCTTATGTCAGAGAGAAAGGGCTGGGTTTTCCTCCAGGTGTTTTGGGCTTGGTGCAGCTGTAGTCAGGTGTTCAGTGGGTTGTATTCCTCTGCTTTGTGTAGGGTGATAGGATGAGTCAGTGTACAGGAAAGTGCGGAGGTGTTTCTAGCTCATCTACTTTTAATCATTCAGCGTCTCCTGTTTATTCTGTCTCGTTCCAATTATGCGTTTACCCGGTTTCCCTCTGCTACTGGAACCTTGTGGCTCTTTTTTTTCCTTGTAATAGGAAAATATGCTCTGGGTTCCTCTTCCCTTGTATTCTTTTCACCCCACAGTTACAGATAGCCCCTTTCAGCCTTATCCTTACATCAGAATCCCAAGGAATGGCCATTGTGATCGTGGCTCTTAAGCCGGAATACATAATTCCCCTCATTCTGGAGGGATGTGGGGTAATAAAATGGCTCGGCGGGTGGCAGGAGTTTACGATGAGAATCATAAAAACAGGTGATTACGGCACAAATCAGAAGCATAGAGTCCCCATATTATAAATCTGAAGTCGCCTGGCGTACCTGGCGTATGGAAATGAGGCCTTCTGTTCTCGCTGGACGTTTATAAGGGGGGAAGTCACGCTCTTTTACATACCTGAGATTAATGTTGTGATATTTCACCAAACAGGAAAGTATTTGCTGAATAAATCTGTTCCTAAAGAGGGCCAGCTAGTCCACCTCAGCATGCCAGTGTGGGTGCAGGATTATTTTTCCCCACATGGTGCCCAATTTGACCTTTCTTTAACCCTCAGAGTTATGTGTACAAGCCTGGTACATGTAAATGAGCTCTGTTCTGATTGCCTCATTTAAAAAAGCAGTCTGGGTTAAAACACTCCTTGTAACTGTAGCGTGAGTGGGCGGGGCTAAACTGCAGCAGGCTGAAGACGTGGATGTATGTAAACGTATTGGTTTCTATGACACCGCTGAAACAATAAAGGCAAAATGGGCTGCAGCCGCAGTTTTACATACTGTATATCATCACTGTCCAGTGGAAAACTAGTATCTCCGAAATGGCAGCTTTACAGGAGAGGCCAGAAACCTCATTTCATATTAATGTAAGTCAATGGAACCAGTCAGTTCTTTCTTTCCAGTTTTGGGCCATTTCTGTAGGTCTGTTCATCTTGAGATTCTCACTCAGTGTAAACAGCAGCTGATATGTTCATAAAAATGACCAAAATAGGAAGATACGTGTTTTGATTGGACAGTGGCAATATGAAATGGAGAGGGAAAGCTTCAGCAGTGTTCATATACATTTACATTTACGGCATTTAGCTGACGCTCTTATCCAGAGTGACTTACAAGGTTAATCACATTACAGGTAGGCCAATGTAGTGTTAGGGGTCTTGCCCAAGGACTCTTATTGGTGTAGCACAGCATCACCCAGACCGGGATTCGAACCCCAGTCTCCCACGTGTGGTGGTGGCAACTTGGCGGGTAATGGTGTTATCCGCTGAGCTACACCACCACCAGGAGACGGTGGTTACACCATATACCACATAAAAATCCAAACATCTAATAATGGGCTCTTTAATAAAGTAAACAATCAGTTTTGTTGCTGTCCAATGAAAAACAGCTGGAAAATGGAAACTACAGGAAAGGGCAAACGTCAGCGTGATTTTAATGGGAGTCTATGGAACCAGGGGTCTTTCCTCGCAGTTGTAGGCCATTTCTGTTGGTCCCTGTGATGTACAATTTGAACGCAATGTGATTAAATGTTAAAAGTAAAAATGCTTATGCCTGTCCGTTCTCTAGGACAGCAGCAAAATAGTCTGTGGTTGAAGAATTAATTCAGCAGCTTGTCCAGTTTGACTTTCTACATGTTAAGTCTATCAGCCATGACTTGTTTGGTGTCCAGGTTAGCAGCTAGGCTAATGTGGCCAACACTAGAGGTCAATAGTCACCCAAATCTTTTCTCTAAACACGTCCTATAAACATCTCGAAACTTGCTCTAGGTGCAGCCAGCTGTTTATTATTAAGAGGGACTTCAGGACACAGTATGGCTTACTGAGAGGTATACAGCAGACACCAAAATTCAGCTCGCCTTACTGTGTGTGCAAACCGCACAAGCGTGTGGATGCTGTTTCTATGGCCACAGCACGCATCTTCAATTTTTATCTGATATTTATTTAAAGGAAAGGACGACACCCATTATCTCTGTCTGTCCCGCCTGAGTGCAGACATAGATAATTCAGACAAAAGGTTCAAACACTGATTAAAGCTGCCGAGAAGCTGGGACTCTTAACAACCACCTGGAAGATCTGGTAGACGGTCAAAACTGTCCCCATCCGATAAACAACTCTTAAAGCTTGTTTGTTTGAGAGAGAGGAAAACCTCCAGCTCCAGTCTCGCTCCCTCCACTGTGAGAAGACACCTCAGGGCTATGGAGGTCTGAAAGGAGGTGTAGCTGTTCCAGAAGCTCCTCACTGAGAAAAGGAGACGGCAGACACATCAAACCATGAAGCCGCTGGTGCTTTCAGAACAATGGACTGACCTCCCCAGAGTCCAGAACCCCAACAGCACTGAATGTGAAACAGAAACCCAGCTAAACCAGCTTCTGAAACTGAACTTGGGAGGGGTGTCCTATCTGAAAGTGGCTCTCCTGAAAAGCATAGAACCTGTAATAGTGACCTGTAAGGAGAAAATAGCAGTACGTGTTTGGTGGTATCAGGGAAAAGGTTTGGGTGATTGACTCTCACTGTTGACTTGTAATGTGTTGGCTGTGTTAGCCTTGTAGCTCGAGTTCTGAAATAAAGGAGCACAGTGTGGATGTACATCTGAGGGAAGTGGGAAATTGTGCACTTTGTTTTCATAATTCTACATGTGGTTATAATCACTGTGTGAATTTCATATAGGAGTGGCCAGTAAGATGATATTTTATCATTATCGTGAGAAATCATAATCACTGGGCACAATTTCCACACTGTTTAAATGGATTTAGTGCAGCTTGGGAAACATTAAATATACTATTATTATTATTATTATTATTATTATTGATATTATTGTTATGGATATGTATTGTTATTGTTTTTTGTTATTATTTTTTATTATTGCCAGTATTATTTATTGTTATT
>JAMWET010002137.1:35000-77500 GCA_024036415.1 Prochilodus magdalenae
AATGATGTATGAAAGTAAAAATCAACAAAGATGGAGACACACATGGTTTTCTTTGTGCAGGGACGATATGCAAGTCCATTCCAAGCTTGAGAAACCATTGAAGCAGTCTTACACCGGGTTCTGTAATGAACTGGGAGCCAGTGCAAGAATACCAGGACTGGAGTAATGTGCTCCAGAATTGCTGGAAATATATGTGAAAGTTTTTGATACATAAAAGTATTTATTACAAAATGTCATTTATTTAAACATAGAAACTACACAGGAAGGAACATAGAAACTAAATAACTAACTACACAGGAACATAGAAACTAAACTCTCAGTCCCGCCCACATTAGTGTTGAGAAAGGAGATGCGTTCTGTGGTAATGTCACTTTGATTAAACATCCTGGACATTTTCCCCATCAGAATAACAGGAAATGATCAGAACCTGATCCTGGCTGTGCACAGTAGGACTGCTGGGTGTGTGTAATTCAGCATATAGCTAATAGTGTCTTTTATTACAGAGGAATAGTAATGACTAACAAACAGGGGGCTTCTGTTTCTCTGCTGTGTGCCTCGGTTCTCCTCACAGCCCTCAAACCCGGCTGAGGTGTTGATGAGCCTCAGAAATGTTTTAGTGCTGATCGTTATTCAGTTACGGCGACCTACACAATCTGCTCGGTGTCACAAGGACATGGGGGCGTATGGAAAACGAGTGCACGATTTATGTTCTTATAAGCAGAGGTGCGTTCATGCGTGCTCTGGGTGGAAGGGTCAGCTGAATTGGAACAGAGATGAGAGGGTGTGGTGATTAATTAGGATCTTCTCAACCATCTATATTACTCGTCTCAGGCTTTCACAGCTGTGCTAAGAGCAGTGGTACATGGGAAACGCCTGAATTAGAGATGCAGTGATGGGAGGAGAGAAGCGGGGCCTAGCGGATGTTTAAAATAGAATTAGGTCTAGAATAATAGGCAGGACTGAACTGGTGTAGACTGAATGTACTGGGCTACACTACTGTAGATTTAATGGATGAGGCTAAACTTCTGGTTATTGAATAGGTGAGACTAAGCTGCTGTACACGGAATGGGTGGAGCTGAACTGCAGTAGTCTGAACAGGTAGGGCAGAACTGTTATAGGCTGAATGGTTGTGTCTAAACTGCTGTAGGTTAAGTAGGTGGGGTTACACTTCTGTTTACTAAATGGGTGGGGCTAAACTTCTGTTCACTGAATGGGTGGTGCTGAACCGCTGTACACTGAAAAAGGTGGGGCAAAAATAAGGTTTGTTGAATGAGCTGGTCTAAACTGCTGAAGGCTGAACTCTGGGCTGAATGGGTGTGTGTAAACTGCTGTAGGTTGAATGTGTGGGGCTGAGCTGAATCAGAATAAAGCTGTATTTGCCAAGTAGGACAAGTCTGAGACAGTTGGTACAGAGGAAGGAGCACCAGTCTGAGACAGTTGGTACAGAGGAAGGAGCACCATTCTGAGACAGTCGGTACAGAGGACGGAGGTCCAGGCTGAGACAGTTAGTACAGAGGACGGAGGTCCAGGCTGAGACAGTCAGTACAGAGGAAGGAGGTCCAGTCTGAGACAGTCAGTACAGAGGACGGAGCACCAGTCTGAGACAGTCAGTACAGAGGACGGAGCACCAGTCTGAGACAGTCAGTGCAGAGGACGGAGCACCAGTCTGAGACAGTCAGTACAGAGGACGGAGCACCAGTCTGAGACAGTCAGTGCAGAGGACGGAGCACCAGTCTGAGATAGTCGGTACAGAGGACGGAGCACCAGTCTGAGACAGTCGGTACAGAGGACGGAGGTCCAGGCTGAGACAGTCAGTACAGAGAACGGAGCACCAGGCTGAGGCAGTCGGTACAGAGGACGGAGCACCAGTCTGAGGCAGTCGGTACAGAGGACGGAGCACCAGTCTGAGACAGTCAGTACAGAGGACGGAGCACCAGTCTGAGACACTCAGTACAGAGGATGGGGCACCAGGCTGAGGCAGTCTGTACAGAGGAAGGAGCACCAGTCTGAGGCAGTCAGTACAGAGGACGGAGGTCCAGGCTGAGACAGTCGGTACAGAGGACGGAGCACCAGGCTGAGGCAGTCGGTACAGAGGACGGAGCACCAGGCTGAGGCAGTCGGTACAGAGGAAGGAGCACCAGGCTGAGGCAGTCGGTACAGAGGAAGGAGCACTGAATGAGCTGTGCTGAACTCCTATAGGCTGAATGAGCTGTGCTGAACTCCTATAGGCTGAATGGACTGTGCTGAACTCCTATAGGCTGAATGAGCTGTGCTGAACTCCTATAGGCTGAATGGACTGTGCTGAACTCCTATAGGCTGAATGAGCTGTGCTGAACTCCTATAGGCTGAATGGACTGTGCTGAACTCCTATAGGCTGAATGGGCTGTGCTGAACACCTGTAGGCTGAATGGTCTGTGTCGAACTCCTGTAGGCTGAATGAGCTATGCTGAACTCCTATAGGCTGAATGGGCTATGCTGAACTCCTATAGGCTGAATGGGTGGGGCTAAACTGCTGCAGGCAGGCAGGTGAACCTGTCTAACCGTAAGGACTGGAACTGTACTTCCTTATGCTGAATATATAATCCAGTCTTCCGCGTTAAGGGAACTTTAAAATTAGTGTTGGCATAATTTCCCTTGCAAGTGTAAAATTTAGAGGAGGGTGAGCATGCAGAATAACAAATCCTCGCTTTTAGTAGTCCAGGCTTGTTTTGGTGCACGGTCCTGGGGGCATTAGTTGCTGGGTATTAACAGAAAACTTGGCAAAAGAAAACTTTGTTGGACGTCGGGTTAAGCAAGGTTTCCTGGCGGCTCTTATTCAGCCAAATGAGCCACTGAACATTTTCACACTTTAGAAGTATGTTACCGGTTCACTGCCAGCCTTGCTCCTCTGGAAATTCCTCCAGCAGAGTAAATTCTGAGCTGCTTCTCATTCCTGGAAGGCTTGTAGAAATAAAGCTGTACAGCTTTGAACAATGTATATACCATGTGACATGAGGAGCGCATAATGAAGTGAAGGCTATGTACAGTTTATTGCATGCCTGGATTTGTGGGTGAATGTTAATAGAGGGCTGTTTACATCTAATCCAGGCTTATGACATTATTGCTGGTCGTGTCAAAAGGCCTCCAGTCACGGCGTTGATTTATGTGCTGAGTTAAATTTGTAGAGTAAGATGGGGTAGCTATCCATCTATGTATATCCAGTACGCCAAATATATGCAAAAATATATCAGATGCAGCACTTTATTGTTGTTGTATGTTTAGGACTTGTGAATCAAAGGCATCTATAAGACGAGGAAATGCCGTTTACAGCAGTTGCACGGTTGGCTGTGTTAGTATGCACAGCGCACGCACGCTCTTGGAAACATGGGATCATTAAAACTGCAATTAGCTCAGACTTTATTTTCAGCAAATCGGGTTTGCAAAGCTTTACAGGCAGACTGATGGAAATGAGACCTGCCTGGAAAATGTGTGAATGGTCCTTGATAAAATGTAAACATATATTATGGCACATATAACAGCAATAAACACTTGGCTAATTAGCTGTTATCTTGTTGTGACTTAATTAGAGCTAGTCACACACTCCTGACGCGGGCCATTCAAGGACGTCACAGCTTCAGCCGTCAACCTTCAGCCTTCCACCGGCGTACATTTGCATATTCACAGCTGATTTTTGTGTCCTGCGTTTTAAAGCTGGATGTCCTGCTGGCCACAGGCAGCTGTTTCTCAGGGCTCCAACACAGGGTTCCTCTATCGCTCAGAGTTCGTTAGCAAGTCTGCAGCTGTTAGCAAAATAAAGATTGAGCAGCCAGTTAAGGGGCGGGAGTAAAGCACTAGGGTGGCTCTAACTTGCCTTAGTCTGATTGGGTGGGGACAAATTACTGTAGTCTGAATGGGCGGAGCTGAGTGGCATTAGGCTTAATGAGAGGGGCTAAGTTGCTATAATCAGAGTGGGTGGGGCTAAACTGCTTAGTTTGGGTGGGCCTAAACTGCTGAAGACCGAATGGGTGGGGCTAAACTGGTTTTGCCTAAATGGGTGGAGCCAACCTGTTGTGTGCTAAATGGGTGGGGCTAAACAGCTGTAAGATGAAAAGGCACGGCTAAACAGTTGGAGGCTGAATGAGTGTGCCTAAACTGCTGTAGACTGAAAGGGTGGTGCTACAGTTCTGTATGCTGAATAGTGAGAGCCAAATTGCTGTAGTGTGAATGGGTGGGGCTAAACAGTTGTAGGCTGAATGAGTGTGCCTAAACTGCTGTAGACTGAAAGGGTGGTGCTACAGTTCTGTATGCTGAATAGTGAGAGCCAAATTGCTGTAGTGTGAATGGGTGGGGCTAAATAGTTGTAGGCTGAATGAGTGTGCCTAAACTGCTGTAGACTGAAAGGGTGGTGCTACAGTTCTGTATGCTGAATGGTAAGAGCCAATTGCTGTAGTGTGAATGGGTGGGGCTAAACAGTTGGAGGCTGAATGAGTCTGCCTAAACTGCTGTAGACTGAAAGGGTGGTGCTACAGTTCTGTATGCTGAATAGTGAGAGCCAAATTGCTGTAGTGTGAATGGGTGGGGCTAAAC
Organism: Prochilodus magdalenae; assembly: GCA_024036415.1. Lineage (NCBI taxonomy): Eukaryota > Metazoa > Chordata > Actinopteri > Characiformes > Prochilodontidae > Prochilodus > Prochilodus magdalenae. The sequence continues at coordinate 39,567 of JAMWET010002137.1, forward strand.
AGTTGTAGGCTGAATGAGTGTGCCTAAACTGCTGTAGACTGAAAGGGTGGTGCTACAGTTCTGTATGCTGAATAGTGATAGCCAAATTGCTGTAGTGTGAATGGGTGGGGGTAAACAGTTGTAGGCTGAATGAGTGTGCCTAAACTGCTGTAGACTGAAAGGGTGGTGCTACAGTTCTGTATGCTGAATAGTGAGAGCCAAATTGCTGTAGTGTGAATGGGTGGGGCAAAACAGTAGTAGGCTGAATGAGTGTGCCTAAACTGCTGTAGACTGAAAGGGTGGTGCCACAGTTCTGTATGCTGAATGGTAAGAGCCAAATTGCTCTGGTCTGAATGGGTGGGGCCTAAACAGTTGTGGAAGGGGCCAAGCAGCGCTAAGTGCAGTGGGTGGGGCTAATCTGCTGTAGGCTCAATAGGTGGAGCCAAATTGCTGTAGGCTGAATGAGAGGGGCTTAACTGCTGTAGGCTGAATAGGTGGGCCTAAAAAGCTGCCGGCTAAATGTGCAGAGCTAAGTTGCTGCTGTTGGAACGGAAGGGTCTAGACTGTTGTAGGGTAAAAGGGCGGGACTTGATTGCTGTAGGTTCAGTAGGTTGGGTTCGTAGGCTGAATGGGCGGTGCTGTAGGCATGTGTATATGCACCTTTAAGAGTCATCCTTCTACAGGAATGTAATCACATGGCTTCAGAATGACAGAGCCAATACTGTGATTATGAAATAGATCATCTGATCTAGATCTGTTTCTTCTCCACGATCACACTCAAACCAAAAGGAGCCATGCATATCTCTGCAGGATTAGAACACGGCTCCGCACCTGCCGCACCTCAGAGGGATCTCTCAGTGAAAAATCAAACGGCCCTCAAAGACACGCTGGATCATTCTCTCTCTGTCCAAACCATCCATCACTGGGCCTGAGATTGTTATTCAGGTGCTGTGGCTGTAACCCCGCAGAGCAGCAGGACCGTATTATCTGTGGGAGTTGCGTAACCTTGAGCCTGGTGGAGGTCGGGAGCACTGTGGAATGCAGCATGGAGAAAACGTGCCTCTGTTAGACCTTTCCTGTGATCAATAAAAACACTTTGATGACACGGCACGCTCTGCTCTAATGCTTTTAGACTGCAGACGGCGCAGCAACTTGAAAGGAGCGGTCCACTCCAAATCCATAATTTAATACACGTCTCTTTCCCTGAAGACAGTTTAGAGGCTGGCATTGAATTAGCGCTTGTATGCAACTCAGCAGCCTAGCGTGGAGAAGTTCAGGTCTTCAGAGTGCAGGAGAATGGCATTAGCTTCCTCTAGCCTTCCGCACTGCATACTTTATGTCTGTCTAAGATCAAAGATAGTAATAACAATCACATGATCGCATAATGGATTATGTTTGAAGTATGAATTTTTATTGTGCGAGAATTTTAAAGATATGCAAATGAGCTATTTTCAGATTGATGTGTCATGCTCATTGGCACGGTCACTCAGTCAGTTGCATTCAGATGCTCAGTCATGAGGCTTTTGCAGGTGCGCTGACAATGTCCTACCCTGGGAGTTTGGCAAATATGGACCTTCCAAGGAAATCCCTTATGACATCTTACGTAGCCCTGCTAAACAGTTTATGTGTGTATGTGTATACGTATATATGTGTGTGTGTGTGTGTGTGTGTGTGTGTGTGTATATATGTATATATCTATGTGTGTGTGTGTGTGTGTGTATGTATATATGTATATATCTATGTCTGTGTGTATGTATTTGTGTGTGTGTGTGTGTGTGTATGTATATATGTATATATCTGTGTGTAGGTTGAAGTATGTATACATATATACGTGTGTGTGTGTGTGTGTGTGTGTGTGTGTGTGTATATATACATACATATATACATACATACATATGTGTGTGTGTATGTATATATGTATATATCTATGTCTGTGTGTATGTATTTGTGTGTGTGTGTGTGTATGTATATATCTATGTGTGTGTGTGTGTGGAGGTTGAAGTATGTATATATCTGTGTGTGTGTATGTATTAATGTATATATCTATGTGTGTGTGTGTATGTATGTATATATGCATATATCTATGTCTGTGTGTATGTATTTGTGTGTGTGTGTGTGTGTGTGTATGTATATATCTATGTGTGTGTGTGTGTGTGTATGTATATGTGTATATATCTATGTGTGTGTGTGTATGTATGTATATATGTATATATCTATGTCTGTGTGTATGTATTTGTGTGTGTGTGTGTGTGTGTGTATGTATATATCTATGTGTGTGTGTGTGTGTGTGTGTGTGTATGTATATATGTATATATCTATGTGTGTGGAGGTTGAAGTATGTATATATCTGTGTGTGTGTATGTATAAATGTATATATCTATGTGTGTGTGTGTGTATGTATGTATATATGTATATATCTATGTCTGTGTGTATGTATTTGTGAGTGTGTGAGTGTGTGTGTATATGTATATATCTATGTGTGTGTAGGTTGAAGTATGTATATATCTGTGTGTGTAGGTTGAAGTATGTATATATCTATGTCTGTGTGTATGTATGTGTGTGTGTGTGTGTGTGTGTGTGTGTGTGTATGTATATATCTATGTGTGTGTGTGTGTGTGTATGTATGTGTATATGTATATATCTGTGTGTGTGTGTATGTATATGTGTATGCATCATTCGTCTCTAGAACATTAATAAGACCCTCGCGTACAAAGAATTTGCTGTGCACTAAGGTGTTAACACACTGCCGTAGTTTGGTTCCTGATCAGCCTCTCCATCTTAGATTTTCATCCATCTTCTGCCTGTACCCGCCCTTCGATGTTTCTATTGGCTGATGTGCCTTAAAGTCAGAGTCTGTTGCTAAAACGTTGAGCCATTTTCCACCTACAGGCACGTATGTATCCAACAGGGCGAGTGCAGCATCCCAACTGAAATACTGCAGGGGCCCTGTGTTTCCAACTCTGCCTCAGTCTCTAGTATGTCGGCATCCTGAAGTTCAGCTCTCATTTGACACAAGGGCTCCATCATTCACCGCCATGCCTCGTCTAACGGAGCTGACGCTTCCCATTGAAAACAAATGGGATGCGCTGACATGGCCGATCAGTATAAATACAGCGTCAGTCAGTCAGTGATTTGGCGAGCCATTCATGTTGGCCGGCCTGAGTGGCCTAGCAAAAAGCGAGGGGGAAATAAAGAAGTGTGTGGTTTGGGACGCAGCCAGTGAGACGCGTTTAACAGTCCAGCAACTCCGGGGGCTGATTATAGCTCCGCTCTGTTGCTCGTTATACATCTCCAACACAAAGTGGAAGGTGTTTCCTGATTGCGGAGCAGTTATTAAGGGATATTAATGTTGGCTTCATATTCACCAACTTCTTATCCATAGATTGTTCTAGGTTTAAAGCACCTCACTGTAACTGTAGCACCATTTCAGCGGGGATCCTAATAAGAAGCTGTAAGTAATAACCTTTTTTTTTTTTGGAACTGACTGTTCTGGGCTGGGCTGGGCTGGGCTGGGCTGGGCTGGGCTGGGCTGGGCTGGGCTGGGCTGGGCTGGGCTGGGCTGTCTTCATTCGCCAGCAGCAACAGTGATAAGGGTGAGGTCGGTCAGAGCACAGTCAGTTGCAGCTTGTGTACCAGCATGGTGACAGGGCTTTCTTAATGATGGAATCAGATGCACATAGAATCAGCTCTTTTCAGTTCCCCCTCTGGTTTCAGTGAACAAATATATTTTTTAAAATCCCATAAAACTATAACACCATGTTGTTGTTGGTGGGGAGATGTCCAGGGTGAAAGTGCTAGATTCCTGTGGACTGTGTGTCTGCCATGTTTCTTTAAGACTACACGGCTGTTAGATGCAGGTGGGTGAAGGTTATGCTAGCGCAGGGTCCCCGAATTACCGCTCATAAAGCGGAGGGGGAAGTGTCTGTGTTTGTGATGGGGTTCAGCTGATCACCTCAATGTCAGACTTTAATATCCTCATCCATATTAGATTAGTAAAGGCTGGGCCTCGACATAACGAGAGGAATAGCAATCAGTGTTTGTTTTGGTAGCAGAATGCTAAGGAGCATTTGTCCTCTGAGTTCTAACCTACAGAACCAACAAAAGAACTAAAGGTTCCCGACTAAGAAGTGTTTCCAAAAACTCTGTACATATATTAACATCTAATTATGTAAACGTCTATCTATTTATCTATCTATCTATCTATCTATCTGTCTATCTATCTATCTATCAATCTATCTATCTATATTATAGAAATTAGCTGCCGCTCTTATCCAGAGTGACTTACAAGGTTAATCGTATTACAGGGAGGCCAATGGAGTGTTAGGAGCCTTGCTCAAAGACTCTGATTGGTGTAGCACGGGATAGTCAAACCCCAGTCTCCTACAGGTGGTGGTGGCTCCCTGGTGGGTAGTGGTGTTATCTGCTGAGCTACACCAACCACAACCCTGTCTGTCTGTCTGTCTCCATGTCTCTATGTCTTTCTCTCTCTATGTCCCCATCTCTGTCTGTCTGTCTCTCTCCATGTCTGTCTGTCTCTCTCCATGTCTGTCTGTCTGTCTCCATAAAGGAAGCTGTCTAGTGAGTGGCAGTTCTGTAGACAGAACTAGTCGAGTGGTCAGGAGAATGACCAAACAGTCCACAGTATGCACATATCCACTCTTGCAACAGATGGCCCACAACAGCAGATCTCCACATCTGTCTAGATGAGCTAGATGACTTGATTTCTGCATAGGCAGATGGAGGTGGGGTTAGAATTGGGTGCCAGCCTACTTTGTGTCAGCAGTCGAGGCTGGTGGAGGTGGTGTAATGGTGCAGGGAATGCTTTCCTGTTGCAGTGTGGGCTGTTAATATTGATCAGCCATTGCTTGAAGGCCGAAGTCTGTTGGGGTATTGGTACAGCCCATGTGCGTCCTTTCATGGCCATAGTTTAGCATCTTCTGATACCACTACTCCTGGCATGATAACGCACCATGTCACAAAGCAGTAGTTGGTGGCCCTCCCAGTCACTGGATCCGGTAGAGCATGCCTTTTAGAGCAGGGAGAGTTGCAATAAAGTGCAGCTAGAACCTGCTGGGAGGATCATTTTCACATTTCGATTGCTCATGTTTACATTTTGTATACGAAATAAAACCGATTGTCTGTGTGTTTCAGCTGAACTATGCAGAGTCCAGGCTCAGCCAGTTGGAGGGCTGTCACTGTGAGCGGACCTGCAGCGTGAACGACGTGGTTTATCGAGACAAAGAGCTTTGGACCGAACCAGAAAACTGCAGGACCTGCTCTTGTGTGGTGAGATATCAAAAATAACCATGTATCATATACATCTCTCTCTCCCCTGTACTGAACAGCTGGCGTTGTCTTCCCAGCCACTCAAATGTGGCTGATCTAATGTTTGAGGCTGTATCTCATCTGTGGATGTACAGTATGATTTAGTCCTCCTCCAGTCATTTATCATCGGGCACTTTCTGACCACGTAGCTGCTCTGAGCTGAATATTTTAGAGTAGTGGTCAGTCCAGTCTTGTGCTGAGAATAAAACACCACTCAAGCAATATTTGAACATAAGCTGCCCTGTCATCAGAAACTGGTTAGTGAAAGGTAGGTGTTTCTAATAAAGTGGCCAGTGAGTGGAAGCACAAGGTAGGTGTTTCTAATAAAGTGGCCAGTGAGTGGAAGCACAAGGTGGGTGTTTCTAATAAAGTGGCCAGTGAGTGGAAGCACAAGGTGGGTGTTTCTGATAAAGTGGCCAGTGAGTGGAAGCGCAAGGTAGTTGTTTCTAATAAAGTGGCCAGTTAGTGGAAGTACAAGGAGCGTGTTTCTAATAAAGTGGCCAGTGAGTGGAAGCACAAGGTGGGTGTTTCTATTAAAGTGGCCAGTGAGTGAAAGCACAAGGTGGGTGTTTCTAATAAAGTGGCCAGTGAGTGGAAGCACAAGGTGGGTGTTTCTATTAAAGTGGCCAGTGAGTGAAAGCACAAGGTGGGTGTTTCTAATAATGTGTCCAGTGAGTGAAAGCACAAGGTAGGTGTTTCCAATAAAATGGCCAGTGAGTGGAAGCACAAGACTGGTGTTTCTAATAAAGTGGCCAGTGAGTGGAAGCACAAGGCTGGTGTTTCTAATAAAGTGGCCAGTGAGTGAAAGCACAAGGTGGGTGTTTCTAATAATGTGTCCAGTGAGTGAAAGCACAAGGTAGGTGTTTCCAATAAAATGGCCAGTGAGTGCAAGTACAAGGTGGGTGTTTCTAATAAAGTGGCCAGTGAGTGGAAGCACAGGGGAGGTGTTTCTAATAAAGTGGCCAGTAAGTGGAAGCACAGGGGAGGTGTTTCTAATAAAGTGGCCAGTGAGTGGATGTGGAAGTCATTGTGGTACAGGGGTCTTGGATTAATGGCTGATGGTTAGTGTAATAGCCAGGCCTGTAGGCCTTTTCTCAACATCCACCACATGCGTAAACAGACTGTCATGATGTAACAAGTTGATGAAACTGGATACGGTGGAGAAAGCACCTAGCCTGACTAACACAGAGCTGCGTACACCATCAGTCTGTGTTAAACAGAACCAAGTGGAGGGGAACTCGGCTTAAATATGTAAATCTGCTTAGCTGTGGTGATTTTCCTGTGACCGTACTAAACCATTTGTCTGCATATTGTTGTCTGTTGTCTTCCAGAACGGTGTTGTCGAATGCCGGAGAATATTCTGTCCTCCTGCCAACTGTTCGGAGGATTTTCTGCCTGTGCATGTAGAGGGAACGTGCTGCAGGAAGTGCCGACGTAAGTGCAAAAGCACCTAAATGCGCGGCGTCCTCCCCCACTTTTTTCTTTCTTCTCCGCGTTATTCTCTCTCTCCAGCCGGCCGTGCGCGCTCGGTGGGGAAGATGGTGGGGTTGTTCTCTGCCAGAGGCGTGTAATTGCTTTAGGCTTTGATGAGGGCTAATCAATTCAAGTCCATTAGCTGAGCGAAGGAGCAGAAAGCGGCATTTGCGACCGCAGCCCTGTTGCTTTCGTAGCTGATTGGCTCCTCTCAACAGGTGTGGCCATGGGGGGTGGTAAAGGAGGATGAGCCAGGGCATATCTTTCTCCACACGTGCCCGGTACCTCGTTCCAACTCTCGTGGGCCTGGAGCTCGTCTGTGGAGTCGTAGAAGTTCATTCAGGGGTCACTGTAGCACAGAATTACCCTCAGAACGACTCGGACTCTGTTACTGTGCACGTTAGTGATGATGTCCTCTGAGCCGGGCCTAATGGAACTGAACCATGCGGTTTTCGTTTTCCTGTTGTAGCTGTGTGATATTTGGCGTTCTCTTCACTCATATTCGGTACAAAATATGATTATGTTTCTGTTTGCAGCTAAATGCACATACCTGGACCGGACTCTATCAGAGGGACAACGTGTTTTGGTTCAAGGCTGCAAAGAATGCAAGGTAACGGTCCATTTGTACGTGTTTTGTGTTATGCAGTTAGACTTGAATCATTGTTACCGTGCAGGTATGACTGCTGCCTGAACAAGAGCGTAATTAGAAGTTTACTTATGAACACAGGAGCAGTGAATCAGCGCGAACGGAGAGACTCAGCCAGGGCTCCTAATTATAGTAAATGATTTTTCTGACCGCAGGAAGCTCTGTGGATATATATTTACATTTATCGTCGTTATAGATAAAACGCATTTCTTTAAACTGAGCTGATTAAAACACGCTATATTGAGCGGGCCCGTTATCATACTGTCGGCCCAGAGCGGTAGTTCAGATAATCATCATTGCATTTAGTTTAGCCCAAAAGTAATCAGTCAGTTCGCTTTCTGAAGTTTGCTACTTCAGCTGAAGCTGCAAGGCTAATGTAATAGAAGCATATACCCCACCGATTAGCTGGTGCTACCTGCATGCCTGTATCATGTGGTCAGTGTAGCTCAGTGCATAACACCACAACCTGCCAGAGAGCCACCACTATGTATGGGAGACTGGGGTTCGAATCCCAGTCAGGGTGACTATGCTGTGCTACACCAATAAGAGTCCTTGGGCAAGACTCCTAACACTACATTGGCCCACCTGTAATATGATTAACCCTGTAAGTCACTCTGGATAAAGCCTCAGATAAATGCTGTAAATGTAATGTAAATATTATTAGAACTACTTTGTTGTAGATGTGGAGTTTATCAGAGATGTCATTAAGACTTTCATGCCTGTATGTGATTCATATCGTCGCTGTCCAGTGAAAAACATGTTTCTCTACTTTTGTCCGTTTTTACTTTTATGCATCATTTGAACACAGCAGCTGCTGTTTACACTACGGGAGGATCTCACTATGAATGGACCAACAGACATGGCCCAGAACTGTTTGGAAAGATGTCTGGTTCCATTGACTTCAATTAAAGGTTTTGGGCCTCTCCTATAGAGCTACCATTTTTGAGATGGAGATTTTTCTTGTTTTTCTTGGGACAGTGGCGTTATTCTAGATATTGAATTTTGTTAGAATGCCATTCTAAATGCATCATACATTTTATCAGACCTTTTGTTAGGAATTTCTTAATGAATCTTCATTTTATTAGGTCCCTGTTCTAGATATTAATTTCTGGATGTTCATTGGAATTATTCATTCCAGATACTATTAATATTATAACTTTCATTTTGTTTTGTTAATCCTCTTTTCTCTAGCATTTAGTAACTAGCAGCTCTGAAGTTTTATTAGAATGTGTGCGAGCGTGTGCGTGTGCGTGCGTGTGCATGCGTGCATACTGGTGTAATAGACTTGACTATGTCATTTCTGACACTGAATGAGACACAGGAGCCACGGTGCGTTACAGGCTTTGATATATGTACCAGAATCATCAGCTTTTGTTGTAACACACTCGTTTACACACTCAGTTCATTGTTACAGTTTGGTTTAGAACAAAGGGGTTAAAAAACAAACGGACCAATCAGGATAGTGTTCTCTGTGGTATGTAGGTCGATACAGCAGAGTGAGCTTTCCCATTGGTTAGAATTTTAGAACTCCACACTGGGCTACCTCAACACACTGTACTTTCCTATATGTACCAAGTCGTACTTCACTCTACTGTATATGCTAACAGCTGGTTGCACCTCAGTTCTAGTACTCCAACATTCTGACGTACAGTTACTGCTCCCGCACGTTTCACACACGTTCTTGTTTATGGACATGGTGTTTTGTGCCTCTTGTCCTTTTGTCTTTGCGCTGTTAGTGCTCATCTGTCCCTGTTGGTCAGCGCACTGGAGCAGTAGCCTGATAGCGTACACCCTATGATGGCAGTGATGGCAAACTGACGACTTAACACAGTAGATTAACTACCAACATAACATAACCTGGAACGTGGCAGAGGAGTCAGCCAGTCCCATTCTGATGCACAAAGAGTGGAACCAGAAAAACATCACTCTAGTCCTTCTGCAAGTTCTAGATACATCACTGACTCAAACCAGGTAACCAGGGTCCAGTCACAAGAAAAACAGCTCCATATCAGGATTTTAATAAAACATACGGATTGTCCTTTACAAGCTTCAGATTTCAGTGCTCAGTTTAGAACAGTCAACAAACGGTGTTGGTTTTTTTTTGTTATTATTATTTTTTTATGTCATATATATAATATATATTTAAAAAAATAATAATACAAATAATTTATATATATATATATATATATATATATATATATATATATATATATATATATATATATATATATATATATATATATATATATAAAATTTAATATTATACATTAAAATAAAAATATATATATATATACACACACACACACACACACACACACACACACACACACACACACACACACACACACACACACACATACATATATATATATATATATATATATATATATATATATATATATATATATATATATATATATAAAATTTAATATTATACATTACATTAAAAATATACATATATATGCACACACACACACACACACACATACATACATACATATATATATATATATATATATATATATATATATATATATATATATATATATATATATATATATATATATAAAATTTATTATTATTCTTTTCGGTGTTTATGACCTGTACAAGTTATCTGTCAAACCTTACTTGGTTTAAAGTGAACGTATGATTCCAAATCGTGCTTCAGTAGACTGTTTTCATGCCATTAACTTTAAATTTCATTTTTATGTTTAAAATTCCAACAAAGTTTCTTTGTTTGGTGGTGTGTGTCTAATCCGTCCTCACACAGACAGATCAGCATAACTGAGTCATTTTAATTTACACTGATGCACTTAAACGCGTCATATGTATTTTAGGCTGTAGCTGAGAAGTGCTGCATTCGGTCTGAAAGCCGTCCACACTATCTGTGTAGAAACGTTCCAGTGTTTCATGGACGTGTAAGCGGTTCTAATGAAGTAATGGAAGCCCTTGAGAAGATCAGAAGGCATCTCCTTCGGCGCGTGGTGCGCTTCCCTTTGTCTGTATTTACTGGTCTAAAAACAGCCATAAACCCGTCAGCCTCTGCATGCCCTCAAATGTCAGCGCCGGGTGTGTGCATAATTAAGCGTGTGCGGTGAGTCACATCCCTTTATTTTTAAAAGCATATTTATAAACACCTGAAGAGAGTGCAGGGAGGGAGGGAGGGGGGGGTCCTTACCTGCAGTTTCTCATTTCCCCCAAAATACATCCGATTCCTGTACTGCAGTTTATGATGTGCAGTGTACATATGAAAATTCCTGGTGCACTATAATGAGCTGTTTAGTTATTTATAATGATCTACTGTAAGGTTCAGACAGAGCTTTCAGGTACCAGCCATAAGGTCCTAATTTCATTAGAACTTAAATTTTATTAGAATTTGTTTTAAGGATATCATAACTTCAGTTGTACTAGATCCATGTTCTAGATATTAATTTCATTAATATTTTTGTTCAAATCCAAAATTTCATTCTAGATAATCATTTTATTAGAACTTCATTCTGTAAGTATATTTTATTAAAACTGTTATTTTTTAATTGAAATTTTATTAGGCATTGATTTATTTAGAACTTTTTTTGAGGTGTTAATTTGATTTGAAATATTAATTCCCATATTAATAGTATAGTAGAACTTTAATTCTGATTTTTTTTTTTTTATTATTGGTGTTGCACTTTCCATTACTAGCCACAGTACATACAGAATATCTCCAACAGCAGTTACATATAAAGAAAGAAAAATTGAATAAATTAATAAATACATAAATGATAATAAATAATTCTGATTTTTAATCTGTTTAATAAATCCAAATGTATTTTCTCACAACAATTTTTTATTTTTATTTTATTTGACGTTTGTTCTGGACGTTAAGTTTAGTGGACTTTAAATGCTTAATTAAATGCTAATTAGTATATTACTAAGTATGGGATTTCTTGGAGTATGTTAGCTAGTGCCGGGGCGTGTGACCTTCTAGATGAAACACAGACGTTTAAATCTAAAAGACATTCTGGATGTTTTATTGGAGGCTTATAACAGACGGTACCATCGATCTTCAGTTTATATCACTTTACGTATTTACAGTGACTCCTCTAGTAAAGAGTCCTGACAGAGCTGCCTCCACTGTAGTCTATACCTGTACCTCCATCGCATTCACAGTCAGTGATGGATCTAGGACTCCCAGAAGGAGTTCCTCATATGGAACAGTGAAAGCGTGACTGGTTGATTTGCTTCCTGATTATGTTGGTAGTTAACTCAGTCTAATCCTGAAGTCCTAACCAATGGAAGAGCTCGGTTGGCTGCATCTGCCTACATACCAGAGAAAACAATCCTGATTGGGTCTGTTTATTTAGGGGTTTCCGATCCAACCTCGACGAGGGAATAGGAGTGTTGCTACGCAGCTTGGTGAGTCTTAAGGCAGTAAGATGCTGATAACATCGTGACTGTGCTAAACCTCCATAGGAAGTCATCTCAGGCTGAGGTCACTCCTTCCACACCTTCACATTACTGTATAACCGCCTGCTTTCCCGGAGGTGTGGTCAGAAGAGCATGCTCATACGGAGTAGCTTTTAAATCGTGCGTGATAACCCAGGTCAGTCTCTGTTAGCCTAAACATGATATGCATTATTAATAGCATAGCGCTCCTACAGGCTTCTCACATTACAGATCCAAATCCTTGTGCGTTTTCTTTTGCGTATGGAATGAACAGCCTTATTTAACCACCACTATGTCCGGGGACACAAGCTGGTCATCTTTGAAAAGACTCAAGGTCTTTTAAAGGGTTCAGTGATTTATTAGTCGATTAGCAACACTGGAAATTAGATTGAGAATTAGTTTATATCAGAGGTGTTTCATGCTCTGTTGGGTTTAATACGTGTTCATTTTAACCTGCATGTGGTTTTCCATTAACGCCATTACCTAATAGATTTTAAAGCTGTGTTTCCAAGTCCATGCTAACATGCTAACCAATGTGATGCAGCTTTGGTACCAAGAACAGAAGACAAAAATGGCAAACAGTATTCTGTGTGTGTGTATCCAAAGAGACATAATGAATTGTTCCTTGTTGTTTTTTTTTTTTTGTTGAATTTTGGGGGAAAAAAGTGAGTGTGTGTGTGTGTGTGTGTGTGTGTGTGTGTGTGTGTGTATATATATATATATATATATATATATATATACATACACAAACACATTATATATATAATATACATTATATATATATATATATATATATATATATATATATATATATATATATATATATATATATATATATATATATATACACACACACACTTTTTTCCCCAAAATTCAACAATATATATATATAATGTTGTTAATGTTTCAAAGCACACCTTTTGTTCTGTATAGTACAATGCAAAGTGCCATTTCTAACTTTTTTATGATTTTCCAAAAGATATTATTATTGTATCCAATAATTAATATCACAAGGTATTAATTTTACAGTGGGAAGACAAAAATCATGTTAAATAAATCAAACAACTAAAAACAATATCGGGTGTTTCAGTATTTGCTGTCTCCACCTTCATTACAGCCTCCATTCTTTCTCTGCTTCTGACCATCCAAGTAACCCCTAACGCATTCAGTGGTGTTGAGGTTCTGGGCTCTGGAGTGGTCGGTCCATTGTTTTGAGAACAGCTTCTGGTGCTTCAGCAGCTTCTGGTGTTGAATTCCATTTTATCTGGAGCTTGTAATCAACTCCATTTTTGGGAACCTTGCTTGTTTTTCTTTGCCGTTTCCCGTCATTATGCTAGTGGATTATCCTGCATCGCATCTCCTAGCAAATAACTCCTGGAAATGAGTATAGCCCACACATCACATAACAGCTGCACCCAGAAGGTGGTGTGGGAATGCAGTGCTATCGGGAAGGCAGATCAAGGTTACCCGGAACGATAAATGATGATGAGTTTAGACTGATATGGGTGATATTTATTCAGCTACACATACAGAAGTAGTGTAAAACTTGAATCGTTCTCGTGTCTCACTATGTCAAACCAACCCACCAAGTTTCGTTCCTGTCGGGCCTTTCCTTCTGGGTGCAGCTATTCTTTTGATGATGAGAGAATCTGGCTCTATCAACCCATACATCCTCCAGCAGTTTCACCAGACAGTGCCAAAGTGAGCGTTAGGAGAGGCTAAAAAAGCAGGTGGAAGTGAATGACTGTAGTTTTCAGCACATTAAAAAAGATAACGGTGCGTCAGACTGCCAAACCTCACAGTCCAGTCTGTTAGGGATTACTGAGCAGCTCCACATGGTGGTGAGCATGCTGCCTTGGTGGGAGGAGGACTGAACCGTGGCTTTAAAGTCAGTGAACTGACGACACCGTGTTGGTGGTTCATGTCTAATTGAGTCTTTAGCTTGCACAGCTTGTTGTTGCTGTTGGCTGTAATGGGAGATAATCGTCCCCAGGCGAGCGTTAGTGTCTGTGTTATTCATCTGAGCACGTGTGAGGTCGCTGCTGAAGTGCCTTTATATCTATAGATGGTCAGATGGTAGATATGGATTAAGGTGAGGGCTGACTACATGTGCTGGCCAGTGCTGTACATTCAGATTCCTCACCCTCACAAAATAACGTACATGACTCTGTGAGCTGTAAATCCAGTGTATAGTTAATTACTGTGCTATTACATGTGTAATTACATTGTAATAAGCACAAAGTAACACGCTGAAGTAGGGGCTTTGCTTATTTGGGTTCCAGACATAGACCTGAGACCGTGTCCAGGGCTCCTCATGTGAAAGCAATAGAAGACTGTGGGTGTCTTAATGGGAACACCGTCATGATCTATTGGTGGCTAAGTCAGAGTGGTGGTGCTGTTCCTACTGTTCTCCAGCCTATACGTTCTGCAGCCTGCTATAGAGTGCTTATTCAGCATCCGCTCTGCCATATGTGTGTCTCTCCGAACAGAACGGCCTGATGCTTCCTGTGACGGAAAGCTGCCCGATTCTCAACTGCACTGTAAAGGAGCAGGTTCTCCCGGAGAACAGGTGCTGCAACGTCTGCAGAGGTGAGTGTTTTTCCTGGTGGGTTTTTTTTGTTTTTGTTTTGGTTGTTTTTGTTTTTTTCTCATGCATAACTGTCCCCGATATGCTCCGCTTATGACAAGCATCCTGCTGAAAACACGCGTTCCTCCCTCGCCAGACAGAGCCACCTGTTTCAGCGTCTCCACAAGCCCCCCTCGCGTCTCTCCCTTTCCTCTGTGACTGATTCTGCTAATCTTGGCCGCAGTGCAGAAGGAATGGGCTTTTGGTGGTTCGCTTTGTTCTTCGTTTTTGAGTTGATTTGCGAATGTAAATTTTTAATCACATCAGTATAGATACAATTTAAAAACCGGCTTTTTAACTCGTCTCAACTCAACCGGAGAAATAGTCTTTCAATAATTTTACTGTACATGGTTAGTATTGTACAAACTTGACTTTGTGTTTCAACCTTTTAATTCTTAAACATTAATACTTTTGTGATTTGCTGCTGTTATATATATATATATATATATATATTATTATATATTTATTTTTTTAGATTTTTGAATTTTTTTATATATATATAAATTTTTTTCTTTTTCTTTTTTTTAAAGACTGAACTGTTTTACCCCCAGATTCAATATTTCTACATGCTGTATTAGCAAATTAGCCCATGAAAAGCCAGTATGACAAAAATAAGTTTAATGTTAATTCCTGTAAATTGTTGATTTTTGTACAAAACCCTTAAAACAGAAGTAATTTTTCCCTTTTGACTTTCATTGTTTTTAAGTTCTGCCCCCTTTTCCTAGGCATTATCCCCCTTTCCTGGATGTATGTACAGGGGTTGGACAATGAAACTGAAACACCTGGTTTTAGACCACAATCATTTATTAGTATGGTGTAGGGCCTCCTTTTGCGGCCAGTACAGCATCAGTTGGTCTTGGGAATGACATATACTGCGTCCTGCACAGTGGTCAGAGGGATTTTAAGCCATTCCTCTTGCAGGATAGTGGCCAGGTCACTACGTGATGCTGGTGGAGGTTCGTCCTTCTTGGTGGTATGCTGACATTACCCTGGATACCGTGGCTCTTGATACATCACAAAGACTTGCTGTCTTGGTCACAGATGCGCCAGCAAGACGTGCACCAACAGTTTGTCCTCTTTTGAACTCTGGTATGTCACCCATAATGTTGTGTGCATTGCAGTATGTTAAGCAGAACTGTGCTCTTACCTGCTAACTGAACCTTCACACTCTGCTCTTACTGGTGCAATGTGCAATTAATGAAGATTGGCCACCAGGCTGGTCCAATTTAGCCATGAGACCTCCCACACTAAAATGACAGCTGTTTCAGTTTCATTGTCCAACCCCTGTATACATGCATTCATACTTTTATCTTTCTGTATATCATCTATCTGTCTAGTTCTCTATATATAGTTCTCTGAGGACCGTCTGTCCCACTGTTGCCACAAATGAGCAAAAACTCCACACAATAACAGGCTCGGCTTGTTCCCTCCGTATCATCTGCGTCATAACTCTAGAATCTGAAGATCTGAAGAGTCTCACTGTGCCTTGTTTCATGAATCAGGAACTCCAATTGGCTGGTTCAGCCTCATCAAAGCCAGTCACCGCACCCTCTCCTCGGCACTGCACATGGACGTGCCCACCTCGTGCCACCCGGTCACGTTCTCTGGCTGTGGTTCGCTAAGCAAAGTAAATCAGACGCAGGATGTGCACTACCATTACATCACATGTCCCGGATACATATGGTGGATTTAATCTCGTTTTCTAAAAACTCATATTGTTCGTTGTACAGGAACACCAACACGCCAGCATATCTAGAAGTCTTGGTCGGTCAGTGACTCTTAAGAGTAGAAATGGAAGCATTTGAAAGCAATCATATTTTAATACTCCATATTGTACACCAACATAATTTAAAACTGTGCTTTTGAAAGTCTGTGTCATTTTAAGTTCAGTCATAGCGTAATTCAGTATGGGGCATTTGAAAGTTGAAGTATATTTTAAGATGGAACTTATACTATGTTTACTATGTAAACATGATGTAACATTATACTTATTTATGTTATAATATATGTTTTATATAATGTTACATCATGTTTCAAAAGTACAATGTTAAGATGCATGGTACCTTGAATACCATATTTAATATAGTATAAGTTCCATCTTAAAATATACTTCAACTTTCAAATGCCCCGTGCTGAATTACGCTATGACTGAACTTAAAATGACACAGAGTTTCACATCTCTTTGCACATGTCCTGTACTCATACTGTACTGTACTGTTTGCACACATTGTTTTTGTCTATTTGTCTTTGCACTACACTATTTATATATATATATGTGTGTGTATATGTGTGTGTATGTATGTGTGTGTATGTGTATATATATATATGTATATATATATGTATATGTATATAAATATGTATGTATATATGTGTGTATGTGTATGTGTATATGTATGTATGTGTATGTATATATATATATGTATGTATGTATGTACACATTCTTCAACTGCACTGGAGAAGGAGCCTGACCGTGTTTCGTTATACTGTACAACCCTGTATTGGTATAATGACAAAGTTGTATTGAATTGAATTTAATATTCGATCCATGTACATTTAAAAAAAAAATGTAATATTGTAAACGTAGGATTTTAAAGTTGCTTTTAATTTGAAAAAGTACTTTCCAAACTTTGAGTAACATTGTTCATTTGGGACATCATAGTATAATATGGTATGTTTGAAAGTGAGTATATTTAATACTGTTTTTTTGAAGGTAAAAATAATTGAACATTTAAAGAGTCGCATTTTGTTTGACTGCACTTTTGGAAAGCAACACTTTTTGAATTTGAAACTTGAACTTTGCGATTGAATATTCCAAATTTAAGACTTAGTATAATTTAGCTTTGGACGTTTTTGAATCGTGGATACACTTTAGCATTGTGCATCTGAAACTTAAATTAATATGATGCCTGTATCGGAGCGTCTTTTATGTTTCCTCCGGTTTTCCTCCACACCGAAGCTGTGGTACGTGCTTTCTTGACATTTAGCCTGTATCTCTGGAGGGAAATGCTTTTCATTTGTCCATCAGAAGCCCACCTCAAATACGCTGCACCCCTCTCGGCCTTATCTCCCCCTGAACAGGGCAGAGCAGCCTTCATGTTCTGCAGTTTGCTTACAGTCAGATCCACAGGCGTTTCAAAGAGCTCTCGGCGCGCGATGGCGCGTTTATGCTACGTATGTATTTGCATGTGTATTTCTGGCTGCATTGAACCGGCAGACGGACGGCTAACTTGTGTCTACCTTCTTTCTTTGAGCGCTCGGTCTGATGTTGGTCCGTATTTGCTCAGTTCTTCTTCATGAGGTTCTGCTTTTATGTCACCCCCGTGTTCCTCCCTCGCCCGGGCCGCCTCGCTCAGGGACAATGCCAGCCATGTTTTGCTTTTGCTGATAAGAGCGTCCGGGAGCATCAGGGCTGAATGACGTTTAGGGAGAAGCATGGACCTTCTGCTCATTAAATGGAGTGAAGGTGAACGCAGCAGCAGATCGGAGCAGAAGTGCTGATGCAGGGTGCGTCTTTGTGATCGAGGCTGATGTTATTCAGACTTGAGGGAAGTCTCAGTGGGGTCTCGTACCCGTGTGGATGTTTACAATGAGTTCTGCAGGAATTTGTGAATCTTTTAAACTCGAAAGTATTTCCCTCAGCTGAACGCATCGACCTACCGGATCAGAAGACAAACCGGGATCAGTCTTGTGGTACTTGATGTTTGCGGAATTCACTGTCTATAGAATAGAACATTAACGGGAAATGGTTGATTGATTAACGAGACTCAGATGTCCTTTACAGTAGTGGTAGTGGTGGTGAGGGGAACCGGGGGTCTCCATGTCTACAACACTAATATAGCCATGTTACCTTCAAGAACCAGCAGTGAACCTACATGAACCTATAGGAGTTTATACAGTGTATATGATGTTGATGCTGGTCACAGTTTTTTTTGGGAGGGGGCTGTTTGCTTTGCATGATCCTGCAGGTCCACCCTTCATTCTGAATAACCTTAATGCCCAATAGCACCAGCATCGTAAAGTAATTCATGTAATAACTGTCTATGAGGAGTTTGGACAGGTGGATGTGGTTCCCATCACCAACACTGTGAACAGTTAACAGTAAGTTTCTCTAGAACTAAGTGTAACTGGTGGTGGGGCTTGACTGCTGTAGGCTGAATTGGTGGGGTTAAACTGATTTAGGGAGAATAAGCAAGGCTAAACCACTGTATACTGAATGGGTGGTGCTTAACTACTGTTAGCTAAATAGTTGAGGCTTAACTGCTGTAGACTGGATGGGTGGGGCTACACTGCTGTAGGCTGAAAGGGTTGAGGCTAAACTGCTATAGGCTGGAGGGTGGGGCTAAACTGTTGTATGCTAAATAGTTAAGGCTAAACTGCTGTAGGTTGGATGTAGGGGCTGAACTGCTGTTTGCTGGATAGGTGGAGCTTAACTGTTGAAGGCTAAATAGTTGAGGCTAATCTGCTATAGGCTGGATGGCTGGGGCTAAACTGGTATAGGATGGATGGGTGGGGCTAAACTGTTGTATGCTAAATGGTAAAGGCTAAACTGGTATAGGATGGATGGGTGGGGCTAAACCAGTGTATGCTAAATGGTTAAGGCTAAACTGGTATAGGATGGATGGGTGGGGCTAAACCGTTGTATGCTAAATGGTTAAGGCTAGACTGGTATAGGATGGATGGGTGGGGCTAAACCGTTGTATGCTAAATGGTTAAGGCTAGACTGGTATAGGATGGATGGGTGGGGCTAAACTGTTGTATGCTAAATGGTTAAGGCTAAACTGGTATAGGATGGATGGGTGGGGCTAAACTGTTGTATGCTAAATGGTTAAGGCTAAACTGGTATAGGATGGATGGGCGGGGCTGAACTGCTGTAGACTTGGGGAGCAGGTTCTTTATTTGTGGAGGTTCTTTAAACTTTTAAAAAGGTTCTTTACACTCACATCTGATTTTCAGAAACTTTTTGGCACGTTTGTTTTTGAGTGCATGTGATGCAGAACAAAGGACCGGAGTGACTGAAACGTGCGAGTGAGGATGCTGTGTTATGCTGTGTTAAGGCGAGGGCTGGAATACTCAGCAGAGTTGGGAAGAAAGAAAAAGAGTGCAGCCATCTGCTTTGAAAGTTTTTCTTGCTCGGGAAGATGTTGCTCTTCCACCGATGGGATTCAGTGAGACTGTGATTTAGAAGCTAGCTCAGTAGCGCTGTCCTTGTACAGTGTCTACAGTTCATCCCAGGCCGAATCCCTGGAGTGAGGGACGGGGAGAGAGATCAGGCTGTTGATCTTACCATTTGTCGCTTTGAATGGTAAATAGGCCAGTGGAACAGCGAGCTGCGACCCTCTTCCTTTTAAGGTGGAACTGATAATTCATAAGAGGGCTGCAACTCTTTTCAGTTCATGCTGGCTTCATATTCAGACTTATTACTTCCTTATCTTCCCAGCAGTGCGTGTGGGAGAATAATTAAAACTACTGCCGTTTACATCAAAGACAAGCAGCTACGACTTCTATTATGTTGGGAATGTGGTTTTTAGAAAAGAGCTTTATTTATTATTATTATTATTATTATTATTATTATTATTATTATTATTTATTGTTGTTCTCATAACAGAATAAAGCAGTACATGGGAACTACAGCCTCCTGCTTCCTTCAGAGTTGGCAGATGATGAGTGTTGATGTCAGAATATTCCTGTACAAAAACAGTAGTCTTCAGTTTCTGGTCAGTGAAGGCAGCTTTGCGGTGCGTTTAGTCAGGTGGTAAGGTCAGTTGGAGTTTGTGACCTACTTGGATAAACGTAAGAGGAGCAGCGATCTGAATATCTCGTAGCTGTCCAGAGAAAACCAGGCATCTCCATTTTTGTTGATTTTCTGCATCATTTGAACACAGCAGCTGCTGTTTACACGGGATCAGAGGTTCATGATGAATGGACCAACAGAAGAAACACCAAGATCCCCTGGAGAAAAGTCATTTTGGAGTTACCTTTTTTTTTTTTTTTTTTTTTGGAACCAAAACAATATATATATTTGAATATTATTATATATTTAGGATATTTTATATGTTAAGACATGTTAATATCTTAAGATATTTACAAGTGTGTATGTGTATGTGTGTGTGTGTGTGTGTGTGTGTGTACATGTACATATGTGTATGTAGGTACATATCTGTATATATGTATGTATATATGTATGTATGTATAAATGTATAAAATAGCTTTAGCATTATTAATCATAACACACACAGATTTTATGTTTGTGTGTGTTTTATAATAATGCTAATGTAATGTTTATTTTTATTTATTTTTATTTTATTTACTTTTCTGAATTAAGAGTTGTTGAAATAGGAGGAGTTCTAATCCTTCTGCAGTATCTACAGCCTGGTGCCCGTGCAGGGGTTTGTGTAGGATCTATATATTCATATAATTGAAGCATTATTATTCTGTATTTGCCTCCAGACTGAAGCTCCGTGTACAAACTGTCAGTCATGTGCAGTAAAGAGAATTATGTGTTTAGCAAGATTGATGATGGACTCAGCCAGACTGTCATGCTTTCCTCATTCTGACCATGCACAGCCTGTAAATCTGTCGAAATGTGACGGGTCCCTGTCAGGAAAGCACCACTTACACGCAGGCACGGAGTCGGGGCGGCTAAGACTGGAACACAATCCATCAGCCCTGCGTGCGGCAGATAGGTGTTTATACAGTAGATAATGACGGCTGATGAATGGATTCTATAAGCGTTCAGCCTTGTTCAGTTTCTGTTAATCCTTCAGGTAATCTACACTTCCTGTACCTCTGGATAGTCGGCCTTACTCTGTGGATACGGTGTACCGTTTCTACCACGTACATAGTGGCGTATTCTAAATCATCGTTATTGCTGATTACCTAATGAATCTAATGAAGTCTGTTTAGGCTTAGCTAGTCAGCCGTCATGTCCCATTCAACAGTATACGGGTTTGGTTGTTTGTATTTTGTACAGTCTGAACACAGAGAGGGTTTTTTTTGCACACTGAACATTATTTCGAGTTCAGATTCAGATTTTATGACTGTGATTCAGATTCTGAATCAGATTTTTTTGTATTTCTTGTTTTGGTGTTGATTTTCCATTATAAGGATAATTCTGATTTATATTTGGGATTTACATTTTTGTGTTATTTCTGATTTTACAGTTTTATTTCTGTTAGCTAATTCAGATTTTTCAGATTTTAAATTTGTTTCTGATTCTACTTATAAATACACTCATCCAAAGAATAGCTGCACCCAGAAGGAGGTGTGGGATTGAGTGCTTGATTATTTTAGACTGATATGATCAATATCTTTTAAGCCACACATACAGAAGTCTGTCTCTCAGTATGGCGTCGGGCATGTCAGACGTCTCGGTATGGAGCTGTAGAGATTCTTAATGGTGTCCTGTGATAATCCATCTCATGCAGCTTGAACATCCTCACACAGTTCCTGCAGATGGTGCAGTAGGGGTGGAGGTGGAGGGACACCAGGCCATCGGGACGTGTGACGCATGACAACAAACCGTTCCTCTTAGTGCTGACCACGGTGCCTCCACACACAGATTCGTTGGTCGTCTCCGCCAAGACTAAAGCGGGACTCGTCACTGAAGATGACCCGCTGCCATTCTGAGTCATTCCATGACAGTCTGGCACGACACCACTGCAGTCCTTGGTGATGTTGACGTGGTGTTAAGGACAGTCGTAGTAACGGTCTGTGTCCATGTAGTCCTCAGTCAATGGTGCTGGCACTAACAGGATGACTTGAATCGTTTGCATGTTGATTGATGCCGGACTTATACACCAAGTTTCGTTCCTGTTGGTTGACACCTTCTGGGTGCAGCTATTCTTTTGATGAGGAGTTTATATTTCTGATTCATAATTAAAACTCTTGATTCTATTTCTAATTTAGTTTCTGTAATTCTGGTTGTAATGTAATTGTATTTCTACCCTCTGGATTCTAACGCTTGTTTCTGATTGTGATAGAAGTTTTGATTCTGATTCTGCCTTTGGGTTTCCAGGCTGTACGATGTGAAACGATTCCTCCATCTCTCCGTGTTCCTCTTGTAGGCCATGATTTCTGCGCAGAGGGAATGCTCTGTGGGGAAAACTCTGTTTGCAAAAACCGGAATAACAAGGCGGAGTGCGAGTGCAAGAGCGGCTACGCGTCGATCCACGGGGACTCCACTTACTGCGAAGGTAGGGAACACCGGGGCTGCTTCGTCTCCTCCAGAGAGAGGGTCTGTTTGTGTAAAAGAGACAGAGAGAGTGTGTTAGTCACATGACTGGCGGCAATAATGGAGTTATTTGATCAAGTAGCTTAGCAGGCTCGCTTCATTGGCCTCTTGAATTGCGGGGTGTGTGTGATAGTGTCCTGGGGCTTCGGCTCGGCTTTGCCGGGTCCGCAGAGACTCTGCTCTCCATAATCAGCTCTTTCTCTCCCTCGGCTGTTGTTTGCTTTGTGAACTTGTTGGCGCTCGACTTGACGCCGACGCAGAAACCTCCAATACACACGCACAGCTGTGGTTATATACAAACACACAACCGAGGAGCTCACAGAGAGTTTGGTATGTACATTACAGTCGGTATGTGGTTGTCCGCCGCAGGGTGGCTTCCTATCAGCCTGCTGGCTCATTGTGTAGATAGTTCTATAAACATAAACAATATGACTCCATAAAGCGATACATATAGCGGTATAGATTGACCTGATTTGCTAAAACACTGCATGATACTGGTTCACCACGTACCTGGTGCAGGGCACTGTTGTACCTCCATCAAAGTTCCGGGCAAGGTGAGCTGATGCCAAAGGGTGAAGCAGCAGGCTAGTGATTGGTCAGAGAGAATCGTTGCGAGCAAGAAGCTGCTTTTCCACTCTTACCACATATGCTAGTTCTGGCTACTTGGTTAGCATACACACTTACATCACCAAAACATCTCTGAACATCATCTGAACTCTGACGTAGTATTTCCCAATCTGTCCTGTTTTTATCCAGACCTTTGTTTTTGAGGTCACCAGCCACTTCAGAGCCAAGTTTGTGTCCTTCATGTAACACCAGTTTTATTACCGTGATGTCCAGCTATATCGAGATGGTGCCGTATCTGCAGAAGAAAATGAAGTAGCTGGGACCAAAAGCTGGTTGAGTCCTAACTGAGCCATACGATGCAGTGGACATATGTTTATACTTTTTTTTTTTGTTTTGTTTTTGAGAGAGAGCTCATAACACTTCTTTCTTTTGCTTCCCAGCATTCACTTGTCAGCGTTTCCAGCCTGACCTTTCCCCTCGTCTACAGCTGGTCTCTGTAGGTTTATAAAGATCTGCAGTTTCTGTAGTATTACAGTTTTTGCTGTCTGTATGTTGTGCTGTTGAGTGGCATGAGAAAAGCCTTTCTAGTGCAGCACTAAATATCTATACCCTGCATGTACACACAGAGACATTGACTTGTTTCAGCCCATAGAGTTTCTAGAAAGAACTCTTTTAACTCATTTAACATGCTTATGTTATCTATATCAGTTTAAACTGAGTAATATGTAGGTACTGTGGTATATACTGAGTCTGTTCTACAGTTTCTCATTAGGTCGAGTGTATAACTCTAAGCTCTAAATGTAGGTACTGTGGTATAGACTGAGTCTGTTCTACAGTTTCTCATTAGGTCGAGTGTATAACTCTAAGCTCTAAATGTAGGTACTGTGGTATAGACTGGGTCTGTTCTACAGTTTCTCATTAGGTCGAGTGTATAACTCTAAGCTTTAAATGTAGGTATTGTGGTATAGACTGAGTCTGTTCTACACTTTCTCATTAGGTCGAGTGTATAACTCTAAGCTCTAAATGTAGGTACTGTGGTATATACTGAGTCTGTTCTACAGTTTCTCATTAGGTCGAGTGTATAACTCTAAGCTCTAAATGTAGGTACTGTGGTATAGACTGAGTCTGTTCTACAGTTTCTCATTAGGTCGAGTGTATAACTCTAAGCTCTAAATGTAGGTACTGTGGTATAGACTGAGTCTGTTCTACACTTTCTCATTAGGTCGAGTGTATAACTCTAAGCTCTAAATGTAGGTACTGTGGTATATACTGAGTCTGTTCTACAGTTTCTCATTAGGTCGAGTGTATAACTCTAAGCTCTAAATGTAGGTACTGTGGTATAGACTGAGTCTGTTCTACAGTTTCTCATTAGGTCGAGTGTATAACTCTAAGCTTTAAATGTAGGTATTGTGGTATAGACTGAGTCTGTTCTACACTTTCTCATTAGGTCGAGTGTATAACTCTAAGCTCTAAATGTAGGTACTGTGGTATATACTGAGTCTGTTCTACAGTTTCTCATTAGGTCGAGTGTATAACTCTAAGCTCTAAATGTAGGTACTGTGGTATAGACTGAGTCTGTTCTACAGTTTCTCATTAGGTGGAGTGTATAACTCTAAGCTCTAAATGTAGGTATTGTGGTATAGACTGAGTCTGTTCTACAGTTTCTCATTAGGTGGAGTGTATAACTCTAAGCCCTAAATGTAGGTACTGTAGTATATACTGAGTCTGTTCTGCAGTTTCTCGTTGGGTCGAGTGTATAATTGTAGGTATTGTGGTATAGACAGTTATAAAGGGAGGGACCTGTTTAAACATCCTGGTTTGTGTAATTTAAAAAGCTGGTTCGTGTGAATACATTTCGGCTGTCTGAGAGTCTGCCGTGGTTTATTAGTCAAACTTTTGAGAGAATGTGTTTTCCCAGGGCGACTAATTATTGGATGGTATTTCTGCAGGTCATATTCCAAATTTAGACTCATGAATTGACATTTAAAATGATTTAGTTTAAGTATTCAGGACAGATTATCCCTGTGTATTATAACCCTCAGACTTCCAGAAAGAAACGCGTGAATGTTTTTTCAGTTATGTTTCAGTTACCCTGGTTGTTGTTTCACGATGATCAAGGATGCACAGAAAGTCAGCTTATGAAACACCTCCAGATCAGAGTTGGAAAAACAATGAAGGGCTGCAGTATGGCTTTTTAAATATGATGCAACTAAATGAATAGCAGTGCGTGATCTGAGGTGGCCTAATTTAATGTGCATCACTATTTTATTGTTTCATTACATTTATTTCATTTTCAGCCAAAACAACAACATATTTTTTCATTACACAAAAACAGTAACCTTTATTATTTTAATGTACATAAACATTACGCCCTTAATTAGTCAGTTTGTCAGTCAGTTAGTCGGTTAGTTGGTTGGTTTGTTAGTTAGCCTTTCTTGCTTGTTTGTTTTTATTGCTAGCCTGATTTGTGCACTGCCATCTTCTGTTATATTGAATGTTGATATGTATACATGCATAGTATACACTTCTACATACACTCACCAAGCATCTTATTAGATACCCCTTCGTATTTCTCCATTCATACACTTACAGTATAGATGCACACTTTACAGTTACAGTCTGTAGTCCATCTGTTTCTCTGTATACTGTATTACCCTGTTCTTCAATGGTCAGGACCCCCACAGGACCCCCACAGAGCAGGTATGATGTGGGTGGTGGATCATTCTCAGCACTGCAGTGACACTGACGTGGTGGTGGTGTGTTAGTGTGTGAGGTGCTGGTGTGAGTGGATCAGACACAGCAGTGCTGCTGGAGTGTTTAGACACTGTGTCCACTCACTGTCCACTCTATTAGACACTCCTACCTTGCTGGTCCACCTTGTAGATGTACAGTCAGAGACGATAGCTCATCTGCTGCTGCACAGTGCAGTGTTGGTCATCCTCTAGTCCTTCATCAGTGCCCACAGGACGCTGCCCACAGGACTCTGCCCACAGGACTCTGCCCACAGGACGCTGCCCACAGGACGCTGCCCACAGGACGCTGCCCACAGGACGCTGCCCACAGGACGCTGCCCACAGGACTCTGCCCACAGTATAGTTTTGATTGGTGGTTGATTCTCAGTCCAGCAGTGACACTGAGGTGTCCAGCAGCACTGCTGTGGCTGATCCACTCACATCAGCACCACACACACTAACACACCACCACCACGTCAGTGTTCACTGCAGTGTTAAGCATGACCCACCACTCACATAGTACCTGCTCTGTGGTGGTCTTATGGCGGTCCTGACCATAGAAGAACAGACAACGTTTCTGTTCTGTAGAAGGGATGACGTGCGACTTCGTCTCATCACCTTCTGTATTTTTCACTTCCCGCTCAGGTTTCCGTTCCCATACAGAGGTTCTAAACTCCATTTCCCAGCACGCATGCCTTCTAGGCTCCACTAATACATGAGAAATAGAACACTCTCACCGAGGTAATTTCTTCTGAAAATGAACAGTGCCTGCAGGCTGCAGGGGATTTTTTATACCTCGCTATTTTAATGCGTCGTTAATTCCGAGGACCCACCATGCAGCTCCTTCGCTCTGACAGGATTACACTGCGTTTCACCTGCACCGTTCTAAACGTCTAAACATAGCAGAGTGTAGTTAGAATGTGATTAAACGTGCATGGTGGTCCTGAACCTTACTGCTGGTTATCGGATTACAGGTGTACTGGTGATGCACTGTTTGACAGGGGTATATGGATTCAGTCGTTACGTCTTTGACCTTGATATTGAACTCTGCTATTGGAGGCGATGTCCTACTTATGCCTTGTATTTGTGGAGGAGGATTATGTGCCATAATGGTCGTAGTTCTCTTATAACTCAGCTTTAAACCACCTGTTTGTTACTGGGATATATGTAAATGAGCTCTGTCCACCCCAAACTGCTCCTCATAACTTTAGCAGTGTGTAGCAGGCATGGAGGAACTGCTTTAAACCGCTATACCGTGTACCATCTGTTGGTTTTTGTGAAGAACTGTTTATGCAGATTCATGTTGATTGACTTGAAGGAAGATTGGATTTGGACTCAGGCCCAACATTTCTGCTGTATTAAGGTTCTACACACACACACACACACACTAGTGACAGTGAGCACACTTGCCTGATGCCATGGACAACCCGATCCATAGTGCCTTGTGAGCAGTTGGGGCGTTAGGTGCCTTGGGAGCACGACCTCTGGCCGGTCACAAGGCTGGTTCCCCATCATCCAGCACACAGCGGCTGCAGGATGGCAGTGTATGAGGTCTGAGAGGGAGCAGTGTGTGTTTGGAAACCGTAGGAAAGGAGCGTGTGGTTGGGGAAAGCAGACGAGGCGTGGCCTGTGGCCTTATCTGTATTCTGTGGGAGAGCGTCGCTCAGTGTGTGAAGATGCGGTTTATGTATTGATTATTGAAATGGCCAGAGATGCCCTATACATTCAGAGAGCTGTGCCGTGCTCTTACCAGGAAAGACAAATCAGTCAAAAGAACCGTGGAGCTGAGCTCTCCGGGCCGCAGCTCCGCTTCTCTCCACCTTTGTGGGTCTGAGGATTTATGTATGTTTTCGTCAGACGTAGGAACAGGAACAGACTGACTGTGAAAGCTAATTAACTCTAGAACAATAAACAGTCCATCACGCTGTTTATCTACCCGTTTATATGCGTGTCTATCTTTGGGTGAGTTTATCGCTTTCTGCCCACCTGTGTTTCCATCCATCTGTTTATGCATCCATACGTTTGTCTATATTTTTGGCGGTATGTCTTTCTAAACTGCCTTTTCATCCATCCGTCCCTCTCTCTCTGTGTATCTGTGTATTGAGCAGTCTTTCTATTTGTCCATCTGTCTAATCAATCTTTCTGTCCGTCTGCCTATTAGTCTCCAGTTCATCTGTCTGTATCTTTCTTTGTAGTCTGTCCATCCATTTATCAATGTCGGTCAGATCTGCCTCTCTGTTTTTCTGTTTATCCATCCGTCTGTCCATTCAGCCTATTTGTCTGTCTTTTCATGCATTCATTTATCCATCTGTCTGTTCATCTATGTATCTGTTTGTCTATCTGTCTTTCCATTTTTCTATCTAATCTCTCCCTCCATCCATCCGTCTGTCTTCCACTGTCTGCCTGAAACCGGCCTAATCAGCACTTTCTATCCACTGCAGTATCACCCATTTGGCAAACCCTATCATCTTGTCAAACCGTCCATCCTGAGTGCTACAAAATTCATTTCAGCCTGGGCCCATCTTCCTGCTGAAATTAACGGGCACCGCGCCCGCCGCTAAATTCGCCAAAAATGATTGGCCAGCCAACCTGCTGTATTATGTGTCATTTGGCTGAATGAGAAAAAGAGCGGAGCGACAAATCAAAGCTCAGCACCTCGGCTCCGGCTGCGCTAATCCTGCCGCTGCTAGCGCCATGTGCCGTAGATTGGTCATGTCAACACTTAACATTTCAGAGGCTCCTCAATAAGGCTTAGCGTACACGCTAGCTTGCTAAGCTCTAACTGACAGACAGTCAAGATAGAGAGAATGTTCATTTCCCTGAGAATTACAGAAGGCGAAGATAAGACCAAAAGTCTCTGACGCTAGTTTAGACAGCTAGCGTAGCATTCTCTGGAAGTGAGACAGCGCTATTAAGCCCAATTTGGCTTGGCACATCTTCACTAGAGCTGCAGAAAGTTGTCAGAAGAGCCAGGGGAGTCCGACGGAGCCATCGCGCTAGTGGTACCGCATCTCTAAAGCACAGCTTGGTTTACTGTTTACCTCACGCTAGCTGGAAGAGGCTAATGTAGGGCCTTTTTGGGAGAGGCTTGCTCATTTTCTTGGCTGTTAGCTGAGGCGTTGCTGATGAGTAGTGACAAATGATGAGTTTTTTATAGAAAACTGAAAGTAGTTTTGATCTTTTTTCCAGTATTTATCCATAATGAAATAATTTAGTAATTTGATTAGATTCAGCATTTATTAAAAAGCTCTCAGGTTTTTTCTCTTTCAATGTTCAGTGCACATAAACCCCAACAGAGAAGGTTTAGTGCAGCAAGAGAAATGACAGTGCATTACAAGACTTACAAGGTTTGTTCCAATAGACAATAAATATCCCGGTAGAGCACCAGTGGATCACAAAAATAACATCCACAGTGATTACTTCCCCACAGCACACCACATCCAGCGTTCTACTGAATTTCATGCAGCAGATACAAAATAAAGAAATGTAAAACTAAGAAGCTCCAGACATCATGTTAAATGTGTGTTAATGATTTCCTCGGCCGCGGCTGTAGTTGCGTACAGCGGTACAGGTAGAGCTTTGATGCTGTGTGACTATCAGGTGAGCTCGGCTGTTTCAGTGTTTCCAGATGAAGCTGAAAGTGTTTTGGTTCCAGTCGTTCTGTAAATGTGTTTCTCAGCTCTTCTTATATTCTGAATTATACCGTGTTGGTTTCTGGCTGGTTCCAGTTTGTTCAGTAGTTGTACTGAAAAGCTGACGTAGAATCAATGACGTTCTGAATTTGATTCGGGACTGTGGTCACTCTGTTCTCCACAATCTGACCAGATGGGCTGCAGATCAAATATTATCTTATAGACGTTATCTAATGTGTCAGTTTTCTGATTTTGTATTGTGCTTTGTTAATTGTCAGTTAATTAAACAGGTATGTATTTATTTATTTTATTCATTTATTAAATGCCTGACATCGTAAAGCATGCTGTTCACAGTGTATGCTGGCGACCTGAGAGTCTGTTGGGACATCGGGCAAACTTTTACAGAGGGACCCTCCAACCAGCTTTCATTACGTGTGTTAAATATAATCCATGTATTATTGGACATATTTATTCCCTCATTGTAAATGGGGGAATATCTATCTATCTATCTATCTATCTATCTATCTATCTATCTATTTGTGTATCTATCTATCTATCTATCTATCTATCTGTCTATCTATCTATCTATCTATCTATCTATCTATCTATCTATATTTTATATATACAGTGGGGTGCGAATGTTTGGGCAGTTGTTAATTTTCCTGATTTACCTTTATAAAGCATTGATTGTTTGGATCAAAAAAATTGCATTAAATATATCATATAGGGGACAAACACAGTGATATCTGAGAAGTGAAATGAAGTTTATATGATTTACAGAAAGTGTGCAATAATTGGTTGAACAAAAGTAGGCAGGTGCATACATTTGGGCACTGTTGTCATTTTATTGATTTCAAAACCTTTAGAACTAATTACTGGAACTCAAATTTGGTTTGGTGAGTTCAGTGACCCTTGACCTCCATACACAGGTGACTCCAATTATGAGAAAGGGTATTTAAGGGGGGCAATTGTAAGTTTTTCTCTGAAGAGTCGCAGCATGGGAGTCTCAAAACGACTTTCAAATGACCTGAAAACAAAGATTGTTCACCGGCATGGTTTAGGGGAAGGATACAGAAAGCTATCTCAGAGATTTCAGCTTTCAGTCTCCACTGTGAGAAACATTGTGAGAAAATGGAAGACCACAGGCACAGTTCTAGTTAAGGCTCGAAGTGGCAGACCAAGAAAAATCTGGAATAAACAGAAGCGAAGGATGTTGAGAACAGTCAGAGTCAACCCACAGACCAGCACCAAAGACCTACAACATGATCTTGCTGCTGATGGAGTCGCTGTGCATCGTTCAACTATTCGGCGCACTTTACACAAGGAGATGCTGTATGGGAGAGTGATGCAGAGGAAGGCTTTTCTCCGCCCACATCACAAACAGAGCCGCTTGAGGTATGCTAAAGCACATTTGGACAAGCCAGCTTCATTTTGGAATAAGGTGCTGTGGACTGATGAAACTAAAATTTTTTAGTTAAAAAAAAAATAAAAGAGTTATTTGGGCATAACAAGGGCCGTTATACATGGAGGGAAAAGAACACAGCACTCCAGGAAAAACACCTGCTACCTACAGTAAAATTTGGTGGTGGTTCCATCATGCTGTGGGGCTGTGTGGCCAGTACAGGGACTGGGAATATGTATATTTAGTATATTTAGTACATCTCATGTTTCACATTTCATTCCGTCTGCTCAGACTTATTAAAGTAAAACCGAATATCATCATGCCCGTTGTCTCTGAAAAGGTTGGATTGAATGTGCGTTCTGTCCTGGGGTCATTTTCTTCTTTACAGGTGGACAAAAGAAACTGAGTGAAGAAAGTGATTTCTTGTCATTCCAGAATTGGCCCTTTTCCTTCCTCCCTGGAGGAAATTGCAGGCCAAATTACTGACTATTTTGGTTGAACTGATCGTTTTAGTCGGTATCTCTGTGGTCCTCCAGTCAGGTGTCATATCACATTGTTAAAGAACACTTTTTGATTGCTGCTATTCACTGGACTGTATAGTTCGAGTCTGTACCAGTCGGCTTACTATCACACTGGGAGAGGGAACAGCACAGAGGGTTTGATGGGCATCCCCTCCACATAAACAGTGTACAGAGGACTGGAACAGTGCTCTTCCAGCGGCTTGGTGTTTACAGGAGCACCCTGTGACAGGTGACGGTATTGGCGGGTGTGCACAAGAGCTGACAGTGCTACTGGGCAGTGCAGTTCAGGACACTCAATACTGAATAAAGCAGCTCAGTAAGGATGCGGTGATGGAGGGTCTGTAGAGTACAGTGTGTGTGGGTGTGTGTGTGAGCAGACTGACTGACTGTGCATTACTTGCCGTAGTAGCTGCACTTAATGAAGAACGTGAAGATGGTTGCTGAAGAGCTGCCAGAAGATTACTGTAGCGTCCCAAGTGGCTGCTATGATGTTCCAGGTGGTGTTAATATTAATTATAGCTGGGGCCGATATACACACTGCACTTCAATGGGACTTCCACCATGTTTCCAAATCGCCACACAAGTCTCCGATTGTGAGACGATGTAAACAGACTCATCCACAGTGATTATGGATGGGAACCAGGAGTCACCATATCATCAACACAGCTCTACACCTTTTATTTACTTTCCAAAACCACCAGTGGAGCTACACACACCTTTTATATGGAGTGTTAATAGTAAAATGCTGGAACAGTCTGGATTAATAACCTCACGGTGTCCTGCATCTATCGCTCCACCGTACATTGAAATAAATGAAGAGGCAGCAAACCTACCACCGTTTCATCGCCACCTCTGTGAACCATTCTGTACCATTAAAGGAATATTTTGAGAAATGATATCATTTATGGCTTTTTGTTGAAGTATATCTGGAGTTTGCTCTACAGAAAGCCGCTCTCTGTGAAAGCTTGAAGCCGAATCTGAAGTGCTTTGCCGTGTTTGCTTACAGCTGACTTCCTCCGTCGGTTTCTCCGAGCGGGTTTTCCAGTCGAGGAGCTGCAGGCCTCTGGTTTAAACACATTTAAATCTCTAACATGGAGTACCGCTCAGTGTATATTTCAAAATAAAAGCCTAATGAGAGCCTAATTTCCTCACACGCTGCTCACTGATGCTAATTTAGAAAAATCCACCAGTTCCGTTTCCCTCAGCAGTGCAGCTGCACCATGAAACAGCACTTTAGACAAACAGATTAATTCGTTTTACACACAAACTGAGTACCCCACATCAGCAGCTTGTTGGATTTGCACTGCGGACTCTATATGCATATAGACTGTCCAAAAGATACCTCCACAATGGGAACTTGGTTGTTTCTTTTTTTATTGTGTGTATATATATGTGTGTGTGTGTGTGTATATACAGGGGTTGGACAATGAAACTGAAACACCTGGTTTTAGACCACAATCATTTATTAGTATGGTGTAGGGCCTCCTTTTGCGGCCAGTACAGCGTCAGTTCGTCTTGGGAATGACATATACTGCGTCAAACAGTGGTCAGAGGGTGATTTAAGCCATTCTTCTTGCAGGATAGTGGCCAGGTCACTACGTGATGCTGGTGGAGGTTCGTCCTTCTTGGTGGTATGCTGACATTACCCTGGATACCGTGGCTCTTGATACATCACAAAGACTTGCTGTCTTGGTCACAGATGCGCCAGCAAGACGTGCACCAACAGTTTGTCCTCTTTTGGACTCTGGTATGTCCCATAATGTTGTGTGCATTGCAGTATTTTGAGCAGAACTGTGCTCTTACCTGCTAACTGAACCTTCACACTCTGCTCTTACTGGTGCAATGTGCAATTAATGAAGATTGGCCACCAGGCTGGTCCAATTTAGCCATGAGACCTCCCACACTAAAATGACAGGTGTTTCAGTTTCATTGTCCAACCCCCAAGTGTATGTGTGTGTGTATGTGTATATATATATATATATATATATGTATGTATGTATGTATGTATGTATGTATGAAGAGAGAGAAATACATACATAGAGAGGAAAAAAAATTTCAGGTGTTAAATTCAGCACATAGACAGTGATTATGTAGAAGCCGTGTTGGCTCATTTTCTCTTATAAGCAAAATGTCATTGGACCAGAAGCACACAAACTTTAGCGTGTGGTTGTACGTCACATAGCTAAAATCCCTGCCACACATCTCAAAGCCTGACCTTTGTAGCATTGCCATGAGCATTTTGGACTTTGCATATTAAGCAGCTTCTAAATGAGCTGTTGTGTTAGCTGTATGTCCAGTTCGGTGATAGCTGAGTCATGGAACGTGTGGAAACCACAGCTGTAACAACATTCGAAAGCCACCAAAGAGCTGTCAGGCATTTTCCAGCTGGATCTCCATCTACTGCATTTGTAGCGAACTGTCTCTTAAAAGAGACATATAGTGAGGTGTTAATGAGTCGTGGCGTTCATGTTTACACCGTAACGCAATTTGGGGTAGACTCTAGACCAATTAATCAGAGTTGTCAACTCTTCGACTCTGGAAGCAGCTTGACATCGTCAGTGGAGAAGGTA
Source organism: Prochilodus magdalenae (assembly GCA_024036415.1). Lineage (NCBI taxonomy): Eukaryota > Metazoa > Chordata > Actinopteri > Characiformes > Prochilodontidae > Prochilodus > Prochilodus magdalenae. Next base: position 73,695 of record JAMWET010002137.1, read on the forward strand.
AACTGGGAGAGAGTTTGGGACAGTTTGAATTTGTTTAGTTACCAGCTCACCAGCCACTGTAGCACGAACCCTGGCCATAGAAACGCTTCCATACGTCCCGCACAGCCATAAATGATACAAGGCGTAAAAACCGAAGACGGAGCTAGAGTGGGGAAGAGTGGAGGAAGAGGAGGAGGCTGCGATTTGATCCTTTGTTCCAGTTTCATTTTTAAAGATTCATCCTGCCTTAAATGGGGCTGCCTGGTGCGAACTAACTGCTGTATCATTTAAGGTGGACTGGAAAAGTCAAAAAAGACGCTGGTGAAAATGAGGCTTCAGCCTATTAAAAAGAGGAATGAGCTTTTCCCCAAAGAACTGGTTCATTTTCAGATGATTTCCTTCGTACATCACTCTCCGGTTCCCCTCGTTATGCTATGCTGAGTGTGGTTGAGCTATGATTTCATCTCTGCTGTCTCCCTTTGTCCTTGGTTCTAGCAATGGCTTGGTTAAAATGAAGTGGAGCTGAGGAGTCCATTCCATGGATTCCAGTGGCAGGAGTTGCCTTTCCTAGCACCACCTAGTACCTTGGAGAGCGCTTGACTAAACAGTCAGCTTCATAGCACGACTTAGCACCATGGAGAGCACCGACAGTCCAGTTCCCAGCTTCTAAGCACGAGCTATTGCCCTGGAGAGTACCTGTACCTGTTAGCTCTCTAGTGCCCCTCTGTGCTCTTAGCACTGCCTAGTGTCCCAGAGAGTTCTGCCAGCCCCAATGCTCAGGTCCCTAGCACCAGCTAGTGCCCTGGAGAGTACCACTGCCTGGCTGTCAGCTCCCTAGCACAAGCTAGTGCTCTGGAGAGCGCCTGACTGTTAACTCCTTAGCACCCCTTATCCTCTGGAGAGCACAGACGGTCCAGTGCCCAGCTGCCTAGCACCACCCAGTTCCCCAGAGACCAGACGGTTCAGTGCCCAGCTCCATTGGGCCACCTAGTGCGAACGCTGACAAGCGAGCTTCTAGCTCCCTGGTGCCGACTAGTGCCCTGGAGAGCATTCAAAGCCCAGCTTCTTAGCGTCTTGTAGTGCCCTGGAGAGCCCTGACAGTCAAGCTCCCAGCTCCCAATTTCGCAGCTCACTAGCGCTGCCAAGCTGACCCTTGTGGCCAGTCTGTATAGCAGGAGGACTGAGCTATCTGGGGCGGAGCTGCAATTACTCAAATGCTAAGGTGCCACTGCTCCTTCCCGTAATGATGACGACCTTGGTATGGTTTGGGGCAGAGCATAGGCACCTTAAAATAAGACAGAGTGCAGAGCATAGAGAGAGGCAGCGGAGCAAACAGGCCGACGAGGAGATGAATGAATGGGTTCGGAATTCTAATAATTCAGTTTGGAATCGATACTTTTCCTGTTTTCCGGGAAGTTTCAGGAAAGGAACAGTGCTGTGGTAATTAGCAGAGTGCTACCGAGACTAGGCTGAAGCGGTGCTGAAGTTCTCCTTTAAGAACGATCAGGTTGCGCTGTGGGTGAGGGCCTTCACGCTCGGCGGTAAAGCGACATGGGGGTAATATCACTGCTCTGTGATGGAGGACGTTACAGCTCACAGTGTAGTGAAGGCATTATGAGAATGGCTTTATGGAAATGTGTTCCTGTGGCCTAACAGCCTTTTTCAAGGTGTCATCACGCTCCCACATTACAGGCTTTCTCCTGCTTTACAAAACCACAAGCAAGCACTTCATGCTACAGTAGGGCTGTCTCACTCTGTCAAAGTGCGAAGCAAGTGCACATAACCGTTTCCTAAGGCATCCGTCACCGAGAACGTGCAAATAAAATTCGGATTGGAGGAATGGTACGGCAAAAAAAAATCAGAAAAGGCATGTCTGCTGTTATTTAAGTTTAGCACTGAAGCTACGAGGCTAATGTCGCTAATAAGTAATAAACTAATACGTCTCCACTTAGCATAGCGCTTAAGGCATGCCTAGATCATCACAGACGTGTGTAGAGTTATCTGTAATAGACATACTGTTAATGCCATATGATACCCCATATGACACCACATGGCAAAGCAGTGCGATTCAGCACAATTTGAGTCAGCTAAATATAATCCAGCACAACACAATGCCATGCAGTTTAATCCGGTTCAGACTGTAGACAGAAATCATAACTTTTAATCATAAATAAACTTGAAAAGCATAATTTTTTAGATCTCGTTTGTTTCGCTAGTATTGCAGTACATCTTATGCTATTTTTTAATTATTTATTTATCATTTATTTCTACAAACACGTCCCTTGTAGTCCAAAAATTACTCTGACCAAAGATGAAGTTCAACCTGTGACCTCCCTCTCTAACACTAAGGTTGGATATAAGGTACTGGTGTCGGTTATTGCAGAGCTGTTAGCCAGCAGGAACGTGACAAGAAGTTGCGGTGACACCTATGAATAAGGTATCTAGAATGTGTTATAAGTGCATTCATATATATAAGGTCTTTATAATGCTTTATAATACTAGACCTAAGCCTTTAACTGTGCATATTCATCATCACACACACAAGCTCGTGCCATAATGCATTATAGATAGATAGATAGATAGATAGATAGATGTGTGAAGTATGAAAAACCTAAATGGGTCAGTACCGGCAGCAGTATTATTGACTGTTAACTGTAAACTATAAATTATACATAGTACGGGTCACTATGGATGAATATGTAAATATAAATATAGAAATATATCTCACTTCCCAAGGAAATATAAACAAGAGTACAAATATAACTGTAGACTGTGCATGAATGTGCACATTTATATATAATGTGTGAGTGTGTGTGTGTGTGTGTGTGTGTGTGTGTGTGTGTATATATATATCCTGTTACTACATGATCTGTGAAAGCGGTTTCAAAAGATTTGATAGCTAGTGCATTGTGTTTATGCTGGTTTATAAGAATCCACAGTGAGGCCACCGTCCAATGTTCCTCAGGATCTTCAGAATGAAAATGATCTTGTAAGTGCACATAACATCTAATGAACACTTACAAGCCTTCTTAAGCTCTGTGCATGGTTGCATTATGCGTATGAATGTATTATGATATCTCTGTGATACAGGTCATACATGGTTTATCTCTTTGTGCTATGAAGCTTTATAATGCATCATTATACCAGGTAATGTGTGGGATTAGGAACATTTATGACAGTTACAAAGGCCTATGGCAAGCATTGTAAAACATTATGAATGGGGTTTTTATGTGGGTCTTTATGAATGCACTTATAATGCATTACAGATAACTTATCAATATCTGATATTTCATGTTTTTGGTGTGTCCTCTCGTCAACTTTGTTACATTCTCCTCAGGGGGCTTACTTTCAGCTCCTCAAAGAAATCTACAGACACACCTCCTGCAGCTTCTTTGTTGGATGTGTCCATCTCCTTTTCTCAGTGAGGTGCTTCTGAACAGCTACACATCCTTTCAGACCTCCATAGTGTTGAGGTGTCCTCTCACAGTGAAAGAAGGATGGACAGAATCACCTCTGAAGAGTGGAGCTTGATGTTCTCCTCTCAGCTGAAGTGCTGTTTGTCTGATGGGGGCAGTTATGGTGGGTCTGCCAGGTCTTCCAGGAGGTTGTTGGGTTTGGTGTTGGGGTTATCCTGTCATTGGGTGTTTTAGAACTCACTTATGTACCTTCCTCATATCGCCGCTGTCCAAAGCAAACAAGCAAAACGGCAACTTTACAGGAGAGATCAAAAACCTCATTCGGTTTTAATGTACCTCAATGGAACCAGACATCTCTCCAAGCACCTTTGGGCCGTTTCTGTCGGTCCGTTTATCATGCAGTTCTCACAC
>JAMWET010002137.1:82500-110000 GCA_024036415.1 Prochilodus magdalenae
GCTCTCTAATTTCAGTTTTCAGTTTGGTAGCTCACCAGTGTATTGACTGTTTTCCTTCACTGGCTTGTTATTATTTTATGGGGGTTGAATATCTAGTTCAGCAGAAAGCTGCAGTGCTTGTGTAAATCACAGCCATGTATCTCTCAGTAAAGAGAGCCGCTTCCGTTTCTGCCGTTCCTGTACAGTTTATTGGCCTTATTTCTCCATTCTGGACGACTTTATGTTCTCAGTGGGTATGTGTTACTCCATTCAATTTCCATGCTACACTTTTACTGCCGGATTTGTTGTGGTTCGGAATGGATTCCGTTCAATCCGAGGCAATTTGATGTTCCACAGCAAGGCAAAGACAGTCTGTGGGGTTGCGTGGAGCAGTAAAGAGCAGCACGTTGCTGGGATCACGCTGGTGTTTCGCAGCCTTTCCTTTTGGAGGGACGTTTTAATAGTCTGGCTGTTTAAAAGTGAAAGAATTCATGATTAAAAGAGCTATTGTCTGGAACAAAGTCGGAGCCCTGTCACCCGTAGCTCCCAGAAGAACAGAGCTGTAGTCGGGGCTGGAACTGTTCAGACCAGGAGTCAGGCTGGGGCTTCAAAGTGGAAAAGCCCAGATCAGAAATGGCTTTAAAGTTCCACACAGTGAGGAGGAAAACCTGCAAACTCAATATGAAGGCAGGAGAACTAAGCAGCAATTAATCAATTAGGCTAATTAACCCTGATGAGTCACGTCTGTCTAATTTGTCCAGGTTTGTACAGTCGTCAAGTGCACAGTATAGCTCCAGCTGTATGTATTTACCACTTTCAGTAATTCAGTAGCATTATCAATAACATCCCTACGAGTGCACTGAGTGGGTGTAGATATTAAATACATTATATATACGGTCAGTGAGGGTAGATATTGTCATTGTGTCTACGTCATATACAGTCAGTCAGATTATTAGCCATCAAGAAGATATTTGCCTAAACATCTGTCCACTTGTAATTGATACATTATTGGTAATACAAAAAACTATTCTTATTACTGTATATATACAGGGGTTGGACAATGAAACTGAAACACCTGTCATTTTAGTGTGGGAGGTCTCATGGCTAAATTGGACCAGCCTGGTGGCCAATCTTCATTAATTGCACATTGCACCAGTAAGAGCAGAGTGTGAAGGTTCAGTTAGCAGGTAAGAGCACAGTTCTGCTCAAAACACTGCAATGCACACAACATTATGGGACATACCAGAGTTCAAAAGAGGACAAACTGTTGGTGCACGTCTTGCTGGTGCATCTGTGACCAAGACAGCAAGTCTTTGTGATGTATCAAGAGCCACGGTATCCAGGGTAATGTCAGCATACCACCAAGAAGGACGAACCTCCACCAGCATCACGTAGTGACCTGGCCACTATCCTGCAAGAAGAATGGCTTAAACTCCCTCTGACCACTGTGCAGGACGCAGTATATGTCATTCCCAAGACCAACTGACGCTGTATTGGCCGCAAAAGGAGGCCCTACACCATACTAATAAATGATTGTGGTCTAAAACCAGGTGTTTCAGTTTCACTGTCCAACCCCTGTATGTATATTGAAAATGTTTATATTGAAAATGGCTGAAGCCCATCTGACATAATTCAGCATTGAACTCTACTCATATGAACTGCATTGGACAGAGCTGGTGGGTCTTAAAGGCTACATTGAGAGGCAGCACTCTTACATTGCCTTGGAGGAAGTGATTTCCTAATGCCAGAGAGCCGAGAAATGCATCTGGACCTCAGACAGAATGTGGTCAGTATGGCCCCTCTTAAAAGGGAGGGTGGGTGACTAGACCGTCATTTCCAAGCTGACCAGAACAGTTGTAAGTTGCGTCATCACAAAGACACATTATGACGTGGTCTCAGGTCCAAGATGTCAGACTCTGGAGAGGAAAATCATCACCCCTGGATCTCTGCGAAGATGCTCGTTACCAAACTGGCCTCTTCCAGAGTTGGAAGTTTCAAGGAAGACTGTTGTGAGGGCTCTTCATCGTGGGGGGCTTCAAGGTCATTGCCCAAAGAAAACTGCATTGCTCACAGAGCGGCACATCAAAGCAAGACTGAACTTTCCCGTGACCATTTGAAATGTGGGAATGAGCCTTGGAAGTCTGTCCTTTGGTCTGATCAGCCTAAACTCGAGCTGTTCGGACACATGGGTTGTGCTTTTACATGCGATAGAAGGGAGAGACCTTTAACCCTAATAGCAATTACTGTGCCCAGAAACCCTGAGGGTTACTGCCTCTGCCTATTGATCCTCCTTTCCTCTGTGTGGCGCCGCCCTGCCAACCATCCAAATACTGGAGGAGAAGATAGGAACAGAGTGGATGGGCAAACGTGGTGCAAACAAGATCCACTTTAACTTCTGATTGGTTCAGCTGGTAGCAGTTCTTTTAACCCCGACTGATGGTGGGATGAAGGAAAAGGATGATGTTGACATTTTGAGGGACAATGTGAAAAGATCTGCCGCCAGTCTGACTCGTTGTTGGGTCTTCCAGCAAGACGGTGACCTGAAGCACACAGCCAAGTTGGTCCAAAACTTTCTGAAGGACACCAGAATCAAGGTCCTGGAGTGGCCCTCTCAAAGCCCAGATCTCAATCCCATAGAGACTCTTTGGCACGACCTCAAGGTTAAGCTCCATGCTTGAAAGCCATGTAATTTTAATAAGCTGGAACAGTGTGCCATAGAGGAATGGGCTGAGGTCCCTCAAGAGACCTGTGCCAACCTGGTTAGGAGCCGTAGTAAAAGATTGCGGTCAGTTGTGGGTCAGAGAGGTTATGCTATTGACTATTCATTGTCCCGAGGGCTTGGTCTTGCCTTCTCTTGTTTCAGGTCATCATCAGTAAAACAGCTACATCAAACTTCATGGAGAATTTCATAAACTGGATACACTTATACCCCAACTGTATATCATAGATACAGCATCATATCATGTGTACAGTTTGAGTATACACTGGTACACAGAGAGAGAGAGAGAGAGAGAGAGAGAGAGAGTCACATATATCTTATTTACTAATAAGTGACACTTTTATTTTGTAATTCATGTTTTTATTTGAACACAGTTAACAAATGCTCATAGGGTACATCATACAGAGACACAGACGGTCAGGCATAGAGAGGGAGAAAAAAAAAAGACATTGTTTAAGGCTTAGGCAGGCCCCATCAGATGGAGTTAAGTCAAATACAGTGAAATAAATAAATGTCAAATATACAGGGGTTGGACAATGAAACTGAAACACCTGTCATTTTAGTGTGGGAGGTCTCATGGCTAAATTGGACCAGCCTGGTGGCCAATCTTCATTAATTGCACATTGCACCAGTAAGAGCAGAGTGTGAAGGTTCAGTTAGCAGGTAAGAGCACAGTTCTGCTCAACATACTGCAATGCACACAGCATTATGGGTGACATACCAGAGTTCAAAAGAGGACAAGCTGTTGGTGCACGTCTTGCTGGAGCATCTGTGACCAAGACAGCAAGTCTTTGTGATGTATCAAGAGCCACGGTATCCAGGGTAATGTCAGCATACCACCAAGAAGGACGAACCTCCACCAGCATCACGTAGTGACCTGGCCGCAAAAGGAGGCCCTACACCATACTAATAAATGATTGTGGTCTAAAACCAGGTGTTTCAGTTTCATTGTCCAACCCCTGTACATAGTCATACCCATGCTGTTAGTTAGAAGTGAGATCCATGAAATCATCCCAAATCCCCCGTTCCACAGGCCCATTGCCCCCTATTCTGGCTAGCAAAAACTCGTATGACGAGGTCTCACTCATTAGGATTTCCCACTCTTGGAGTGCTGGACATGTGGATAATTTCTAATGTCTTAATATGACTCTGGCGGCTGAGATGATCCCCACCATCAGAACCGAATATGCACTTTTTGTTAGAGGTGGGGTTTCTGTTTTATCTCCCAAAAGACACAAACGGGGGGACACCGGCAGGGCTACCCCTGTCCAAGTCTCCATAAGTTTCAGCCCACTATGCCAAAACGGTTTAACCATGGGGCTTTCCCATATGAGATGCCAAAAGGGTTCCCATTTCTGTTTTACAGTCCTATTCTGAAGAGCCTACAAGGTGTCCAGTAACACCGGTGCAGAATCTTATACTGAATGAATTTCCCTCTAGCTTCTCCTCTCAGTACAGCAGATGAAAAAGTCTGTGACACTCTTTCATTCCGGTCCCTCCAATGGACACACCCCCATCTCTGCACACACTCCCTCCTAAATGCCCTCCTAAATGCCCTACATCTATTTATATTGTATTATTATACTCCATTCTGTACTGTTTACACTTTTTGCACTGATAATTATTTATATTACTGCGTATTTGCACTGTCTGTATGGCTGAAAACAGCCATCTTCTTAATTTGCTTAGCAAACGGTACACCATTACCTCCATTTATACTTTACACTTTACACAGACACTAAGGACTCTATTTTTATACCTTAATACTTTATATAGTATTGTCTCTATTTGTACAAATCTATCTTTCTTCTGTTGTTACTTCTGTATAGTTTGTATACCTGCTACTGGATGCCTTGATTTTCCCTCTGGGATCAATAAAGTATCTATCTATCTATCTATCTATCTCTGACATATTTGCCATTCTGTGCTATACTTTGACTCCAGGTATCCAGGTAAGGTCTCTCTGCCAAATTACTCTTAAATGATCACATATGCTACTAATTGAATAAGTCGAGTTTTTATAGAAAGTTGAAAAGTTGTCATGATTAAAGGGTTATCTAGATGGTCTGTTTGGTTGGCTAGTCTCTCTGATTGAAACATTTTACTTACGCAGTGTCTAATTTGTAAATATTTGTAAATATCTCCCTTTTCTTGCAACTTGTACTGTTGGATAAGTTCAGTAAATGACATGAATGTCCCGTCCTTATAGAGATCATTTACCGTGTGTATGCCCTTGTCTAGCCATCTTTTCCAAAACACCTTCTGCTTTCCAGTCTTCACCTCTGGGTTGAACCAGAGTGAAGCATAAGGTTGTTTGTAGTGGGAAACCTTGTGCAGTTTATGAACCTTTGCCCAGATCTCTTGAGAATGCTTAGTGGCTGGATTTATGTCCTTCCCTCTACTTTCAAACACTGGGATAGCACATTTATTGGCTGAAACGGTGCTGCCAGGTTGTCCTCCATATTAGCCCACACTAAACCAGAACAAGTGACACATTTAACAATCAAGTGTCAGCATGCATTTCCTCTGTGTTTGGCACAAACAGCAAGTTAGCGATTCTGGAGAACTGTTCTTGATGTTTTAACAAACCCACCCCTCCCTTTACTTCTCTTTTCTAAGCTCAAGGCCCCAAATTCATAAACAAGCATCGCTAAGGCGAACGTCACTGGGCTAGAAACTGACCATGAAACTCTCTTTCTGCTGTACCGACAAATACCATAATATAACCACGACCCTGGCCAGGAGCTCTTTCTGACTGAGGCTAAGGCCGTGACTGACCAAGACTTCAGTTAACATAATGTGAATAAGGCTGTAAAACTGAAAGCACAGGGTTTAGTCTCTAGTATGGCTCCAGGAGGACCCTTATATATACACTATGCCGCCAAAAAAGTTCGCTCTGCCTTCACACGCATTTGAACTAGGGTGTAATGTGATGTCGGCCCACCCTCTGCAGCTGTAACAGCTTTAACTCTTCTGGGAAGGCTTTCCACAAGGTTCAGGAAGGTTTATGGGAAGTCCGGACCATTCTTCCAGAAGCACATTTGTGAGGTGAGACACTGATGTTGGACCAGAAGGCCTGGCTCTCAGTCTCCGCTCTAATTCATTCCAAAGGCGCTCTACCAGGACGCTTATGTGCCTCAGAAACCGCTGGCCCCGCTCTGTCGCTGTACGTGGTCTACAACTTCGTGACCGAGTTGCTGGTGTTCCTAATCGCTTCCACTTTGTTTAAATACCACTGACAGTGGACTGTGGAATGTAGACTTGGAATCTGTGGAATTTGTGGTGAGGAAATTTCAAGACGGGACTTGTATAGGTGGCATACTATACCACACTGGAATTCACCGAGCACCGTGCGCCCCTGCGTGTGTGTGTTCTGTTACGTGACTTGCCTGGATCTACAGCTCTGTTCTGTTGGCTGCACTGAATCGAGCACTTGCTGTGGTGTTCCACAGTTTATAGACAGCATGAGCTCAGTTTATCATTTATAATTCAGCACAAGGGGTTTTACTGGCCTACGCTAGGCTCTTTTCTACTCTGTTGAGCAGAACATCTGTACTTACTGCCTTCGCTTGATCATTCACTAATGCCAGGACTTAGGAAGTTCAGTACTTCACTCCCACATTACAGTAATTGCTCTATTTGTTCACTGGCCACTTTCTGAACCCCTCTCCTGTAGCTCTCCAGCTTTCTGGAGTGCAGTAGCTCATCTGCTGAAGCACAGCTTGCGTTGGCCAACCTCTAGTCCTTCGTTGGTGGTCAGTTTCTAACTTTACAGCTCTGGACCTTGGTGGTGTTGTCCATGCAAAAGCCATTTATTTATCCACGCTCCAAAACTGGTGTTCCAAACCTGATTTGCAGGGTACAGAGAATATGGGACCCCTAACAACTACCTGGATGACCTGGTAATCCACCTATAGTACACGAGTATGCATGTATACATTGAAACTGACACAGCATGTATACTCTCTAGACACTCTAGAGCAGCCGCACATGAGCTTAGCCTCACGTTACCCAATGCCAAGTGTGGGCTGGAGGCGCATAAAACCCCCCACTGTTGGACCATGGAGCAGTGGAACTACGTCTGGAATGATGGTGCTCCTTCCAAAACCTTTGGGATCAGTTGAAGGGAACTAATCAACCAACATTAGTACCTGACTTCACTAACGCTCAATCAAATCCTCACAGCCATGTTTCAGGCTTTTCCAGGATAGTAAAGGCTGGTACTGCGTCAAAGGGGTTAGTACTCCCTATTGATACTAGAAATGCAATATCAATACTCATTCACTCATACTCAGATATTAGCATGTGGCATAAGCCGCTTGTACACTGCAGCACTAATGATGGAAGGAGTCCAGCTGGCAGTGAAGGAGGATCTGCTCACAGAGAAGCGGTACTGGCGCCGTGGAGGTCAGGCACAAGCTTGGCGTTTCGAACATTCCTCTTTGGAAGAATTTATGCTAATTTACTGTTTTATTAAAACAGACTGCCAAGTGCTGTAGTGTAAGGTATCCCCCCAGTGAACTCCACGAGTCACAGGTCTGTTCTGTAACCAAAGCTTTCATTCCTCACTTAAATACAAAAAATAAATAAATAAATAAAATTAATTTGCACTCCTTGTCTGAATAAACCACTGAACTACCGAGTGACTGTACTGTCCAACTGTGTAGGATTCACTGCTGGAGCTCTGCTTCTCAGTGTGTTCAGTACTCGGTGTGCAGCGCGTTATGAACAATGCAGCATGGGTGAAGGTTTTTTGTACGGTGAGAGTACGGCTGTTCTGACATGGCGTGAAACCCAAGACCGAATTATTAATCCCAAATAAAGATGTTTTAGCGATGCCATTAACTCCCGAGTGGAACTCCTTCGCTCCAGCGCTAAGCCAACCCTCTAGGGTTATACCCACTGTAACGCCTTCGTTTTCCACAGTGAGTCACACAGAGCGCGCTGATGATCCCAGCTCGTATTCAGCTTCACACATTCAAGCCAAACAGAACTCCAGACTGGGTAAAGACCAGAACAGAGCGGCTACAGCAGCTTCTCAGTGCATGTACACGTGTGTAGACACGCACAATCTCTCTCTGTGCACATGCACGCATCCTCTGTAAAGAAGCACAGGTCTCAATTTTACTACAGTGTGATAAACTTGTGACATTTATGGCATTTAGCTTACAAGGGTATTCATATTACAGGTAGGCCAGTGTAGTGTTAGGAGACTTGCCCAAGGACTCTTGTTGGCGTAGAACAGCATAGCCACTCAGCCCGGGATTCGAATCCCACATGTGGTAGTGGTTCTAAGGTGGGTAGTGGTGTTATCTGCTGAGCTACACCAACCACACGACCCGCGTGGAGGGAGGTGCTCTCTGTGAATGCAGCAGACGTGTCGACCGGGGTGGGGTTTTATTGCTGACGTATTTTGGTGCTTTGTTGGTGTGTCTGCTGCGATGATAAAATGTTCAGTGTTAAAGAAATAGTCTTAACCAGCAGTTTAGTGATTTAGCTCTTGTCTGGTATTCGGCCTTCGGCTTAATGTTTCCAATTTCGGTGCATCCTGGCTAACTACTGTAGCACGGCTCGCAGGTGCAGTCATTTGAATCAGCTCGAGTTGGACGATGTTGTTATTTTTAAGATGCATTGTGCCTTTTACACCAACATCTACTTCATTCTAAGTAGGCCATGTGTTTCGGCATCAGCTGAACACATGCTCAGTTTGAAGAGATGGGATGTCTCATTAACAACCCGGCCTTTCTCTTTCGGTAGAACTCTCTCTCTACGCATCTCTCCAACTCTCTGGCCTCCCTCTCTCTCTGGTCTCTCTCTCTGAACTTCTGTCTCAGTAAGTCAGCTCTCTCTCTCTCTCTGTCTCTGGGGAGATCTCTCTCGTCCTCTCCTCTCACTCTTTATTACCCAGTTTCACTAAGGACTCTCTCTTTTGCTATCTCTCTTCTCTCTCTCTTTGTCTCTGTGGTCTCTCTCTCTGTCCTTGTATCTCTCTTTTACAATCTCTCTTTTCTCTCTCTCTCTCTCTGCTCTCCTCTTCTCTTCTCTGCTTCAGTATCTCTCTTTGTATCTCTCTCTGCTACTCTGCTCTCTCTCTCTCTCTCTCCTTGAATCTTCCCTCTGGGATCAATGGAGAAGTGAGAGCGGAAGGTTCTATCTGATCTATCTTATGAGCTATCTCCTCTATCTAAAGCCTGACTCATCTATGTGTCGCTCGTCCGTGGCAGGTTGTGTCACCGTGACTAAACTCAAATCGCCTCACAGACTGGCACATTCCATCTTAATTACGCTGAACCTGTTGAAATATTTGACTTGGCACATAAGGGGAGAAATTGTTTTCCTCTGCCGTGTCATATTGACAGCATTACAGATAGTAATTGGCTGTAATAGTGTGCTAAGTCGCTGGGTGTCAGTGGGGTGTTGACGCAGCAGGTCATTACTGTCATTAGCCGTGTCTTGTTGCTGTACCTTGTGCCGTGTTAGTGCATGTCAGGGAGAACGTGCAGTGTCGGAATGCTCCATTCAGCTTTGATTGTGAAAAATGGGCCTCGGTTTTGACGTCGGTCTGGTTCTTTTCTAGTATAAATATTAAAAACCCTGGTTTATATATTTCATTGTTCGTATTCAGCTGTGAATATTAAACTCCATTAGAATAAGGTGTACAATCAACCACTATAAAGACCTGGCAGGGCCTGAAATGCTCCATCTCTCTGTGCAAACTTAGGAAACTTTCGGTCGGTTTGAATGCCAACCGCAAAACTTGAACAAAGCACTGAAACTCTTTAAGCGTTCGCATTCGGCCAGATCTTCCGAATGTGCCGAGTAGCACGCCTAACAAACACACATTTCAAATACAGCCCATTTAATTAAATCTACCTTTTTAAATTTGACTTGAAGGAAGAGTGTGTGATAAGAGGCAATGTGCTAGTCTTTGCTGCTAGCGTTAGCCATGGAGAAGGCTGAAAGTCTTGGCTCTCGCTCGGTGACTGGCAGAAGGTTAACCACTTTCTTATCAGGCGGCCGCATGAGCGGCGGTCACTCTGCGGTTTTCACACTCTGCCCACCAGGCCTTGGCATGCACTAAAACTATTACTGAGGGAGCTATCGGGCTATTTAATCCAGGAGGGAAACAATGCCTAGATAGTCCACTCGTTTAATCCCATCCACATCTCTCCTATCCCCCTCTCTCTCTCTCTCTCTCTCTCTCTCTCTCTCTCTCTCTCTCTGTCTGTGTCTCTCTCTCTCTGTGTCTCTTTCTCTCTGTGTCTCTCTGTCTCTCTCTCTCTCTCTGTATATCTCTCTCTCTGTATTTCTGTCTCTCTCTCTCTCTCTCTCTCTCTCTCTCTCTCTCTCTGTGTCTCTCTCTGTCTCTCTCTCTCTCTCTCTCTCTCTCTCTCTGTATATCTCTCTCTGTATTTCTGTCTCTCTCTTTCTCTCTCTGTATCTCTCTCTCTCCCTCTGTCTCTGTATCTCTCTCTACCTGACCTTACAAATGCTCAATCAAACCCTCACTGCAATGTTCCAACATCAAATGTAAAGCCTTTCCAGAGAAGTAGAGGCTGCTGTTAGTACGGCCTGTTGATACTAGGAATGCATTGATACTGATGCAGGTGTCGGGTATCCCGGGAATGTCGTCCTCATTTACCCATGCTGATGGAAATGAATCATCCTCATATGGTGGATCATCCTCATATGCGTTTTTCCCATTTGTGGTATTTCTGATGAGATTAGATATGAGAGTCCACTTTCATAAGGAATTCAATTAAATGGGGAAAAATGAGTTTCTAAAACTGGAGTTCCAAACTTGATTAAGAGCTGCAGAGGAAATGGGACTCTTACAAACCACCTGGAAGACCTGGTGGACCACAAAACCAGCCCTGTCAGACGAACAGAGAGGAGAACATCAAGCTCCACTCTTGCTTCATATCTGAGAACATCCACAGGGGTCTCTGTCCAGCCTTCCACTGTGAGAAGACAATTGCACACTGTGGAGGTCTGAAAGGAGGTGTAGCTGTTCAAGAAGCTCCTCACTGAGAAAAGGAGACACACGCACACCAAACAAAGAAGCTGCTAGTGGGGTTCTCAGAACAGTGGACTGACCACCCCACAAGAATCAGAGCCAGTGTCTCTGCAGTTCTACAAATGATCCACCACCAAAATAATGATGATGATGATGTGGTAGTGGTCCTGTGGGGGTCCTGACTATTAAAGCACAGTGTAATAAAGTATGTCTAGAACGTAGACCAGTAGAGTATTTTGTGGTTCTCCTTTATTGATGGAGCCATTTGAATACCCGACTAAAATATCCGAATCCCAAATAAAAAAAAGATAAAGATTGGACTAAAGATTTGACTTAAATGAAAAGACGATTGTAAGCCAATTCTTGTTTTATTCTTTCCATTGACTGTAATTTTAATACTAAGGTTTGGTCAGTAGGAGGAGCAGTCACTCAAACCCCATCCTGCCAGCACAGCCATTGGGTCATCAGCCACTGAGCGCTGTCATTTAATTGGAAACATCAACTGCAATTCATTTGCTTCATGTAAATGATATGGTAATGAGGTAGTGGTAGGTTGGCACTTGATTTCACACACTCAAGCCGATCTTGTGCCACGCAAGTTTCATTAATCAGATGGGGAGAAGCTTGTATATCATCAGAGGTGGTCAGACCGGCCTTCTTTTTTAAGCAGCTTTGATCAGTAATGCGCCAGTAATGTGAGAGTGGCTGCAAGCCAGGTGTATCTAAAAGTGGAAAAATATTTAATCAAATTCAGGCCATAATAAGATGCCTCCTACTCTGCTTACGGACACTAACGTGGTCTGGATTAAGAGTTTGAAATCTGCACTTTCCACCCAATTCCTCCTCTCGTTTCATTGAACTACAGGTCAGAAACCATTCCGCTGAATCCACAGCATGGCCTTGTTAGCACTGGCACTGCTACCCGCGGCTGCTAAGAGTTAACTCCAGCCAGTCCCAGAGCTCAGAACTCTGCGGGAGGCCGCCTTTGTGGGCCGAAATAGCTTCTCTCCCATTTTCTGTTCCCCCCAGAGAGAACCAGGATCAAGGGGAGGGGCCGAAACATCCCGAATAAACAAGACACCCTGTAAATAATCGTGCTACGCGCTCTCTGATCTGACGTCTACGTGCTGGCGTCCCTGATTTCCGTGCAGCTGTTTTGATATTTGTTTTAATCCACCTTCAAACCCATCACAGTATTCAAGCAGAAGAGCGTGTCGTCTCCTGCCTCTTTGATTCTGAGGATCGGAGCTGGATTCACGGCTCTTGTGAGCCTCTGCCACCACACAGGAGCGAACCAAAACAAGGACGCTAAGGCAGTGCTAATGCCTCCAAAGTTCGGCTGGCCTGTTTTTTGGGGGCTTAGAAATGACACAGCGGTTCAGCGATCCCGTGTTCTCGGTTCTCAGCCTTAATTGAAGTTAATCAGGTCATATCTGTAATTTCCGGTACATGACTGTATTAGCAGGGATTCGTGGCATTAGCATATTGTTTGCTGGGAGTTGTCAATTAATATGCTGCATGCAATATTACTCACTGCTAATTTCATTAGCATTGCTTCTTTTATTAGCCTTAGGTTTATTAACTTCGCGCACTCGTCAAGGAGAGAGCCAGACGACCCTGAGGAGTGTTTTACTCGTCGCTCTGTTGACAGGATATGAAACGAGGGCCTGTAGCTTTGGCCTGGGTCGGCAGTGTCTGCTACGTCGTAGCACATGTAGGTTGTGCTATATAACTTTAAGAAAGGCCAAAGATGAAACTGTGGTGGAGAGATGGCCCTGAAACAGCAGTACCAGTGACCTGCACAGTTCCAGCTTGGTTTTGGAACGAGGCCGTTAGGCAGTTCCAGCTTGTGGCTTATATTTTGGAACGAGAGCCCTCGTTAGGGGCTGTGTTGCATAGCTGTAAGAGTCACGTTTTGTGCTTCTGCTCAGACATTTAAATATTACCAGCGTGAAAGGAGACAGTTTGGAAAACATAGGAACATAAGCGCAGAGCCTGCTCAAGAGTGTGCTCATGGGATTAAAGCCTTATGAGCTCTGTGAAAAGGCTGTAATGCATAGCTGGGGAACGCTTTATGAAAGAGTCACGTTTTGGTGCTTCTGCTCAGACATTTAAAGTGCTTACCAGCCCACCATCTGTGAAAGGAGACAGGATTTTGTGGGCTGCTGTATGTAGAAAACATAGGAACATAAGCCGTTCAGGTTAACCTGCCTGCATCAAGAGTGCTGATTTAATGGGATTACTGCTGCTGAGAGCTGATTGGTTAGCATCACTGCCGCTGAGAGCTGATTGGTTAGCATCACTGCTGCTAAGACCTGATTGGTTAGCATCACTGTTGCTAGGACCTGATTGGTTAGCACTACTGCCGCTGAGAGCTGATTGGTTAGCATCACTGCTGCTGAGACCTGATTGGTTAGCATCACTGCTGCTGAGAGCTGATTGGTTAGCATTACTGCCGCTGAGAGCTGATTGGTTAGCATCACTGCTGCTGAGACCTGATTGGTTAGCATCACTGCTGCTGAGAGCTGATTGGTTAGCATCACTGCTGCTGAGAAATGATTGGTTAGCATCACTGCTGCTGAGAGCTGATTGGTTAGCATCACTGCTGCTGAGAGGTGATTGGTTAGCATCACTGCTGCTGAGAGCTGATTGGTTAGCATCACTGCTGCCGA
Source organism: Prochilodus magdalenae (assembly GCA_024036415.1). Lineage (NCBI taxonomy): Eukaryota > Metazoa > Chordata > Actinopteri > Characiformes > Prochilodontidae > Prochilodus > Prochilodus magdalenae. Next base: position 95,888 of record JAMWET010002137.1, read on the forward strand.
GAGCTGATTGGTTAGCATTGCTGCCGCTGAGTTCTGATTGGTTAGCTGTACTGCTGCAGGACACTGATTGGTTAGCGTTGTTGCCGCTGAGTGCTGATTGGTGGTCAGTGCTGCTGTTGAGTGCTGATTGGTTAGCGTTGCTGCCGCTGAGTGCTGATTGGTGGTCAGTGCTGCTGTTGAGTTCTGATTGTTTAGCATTGCTGCCGCTGAGTTCTGATTGGTTAGCAGTACTGCTGCAGAAGGCTGATTGGTTAGCGTTGCTGCCGCTGAGTGCTGATTGGTGGTCAGTGCTGTTGTCGAGTGCTGAATGGTTGGCATTGCTGCCGTGAGTGCTGATTGGTGGTCAGTGCTGCTGTTGAGTGCTGAATGGTTGGCATTGCTGCCGTGTGTGCTGATTGGTGGTCAGTGCTGCTGTTGAGTTCTGATTGTTTAGCATTGCTGCCGCTGAGTTCTGATTGGTTAGCAGTACTGCTGCAGAAGGCTGATTGGTTAGCGTTGCTGCCGCTGAGTGCTGATTGGTGGTCAGTGCTGGTCAGTGCTGAATTGTCGCAGCTGCGTGAATGGTGTTGGTCATTGCTGCCGCTGAGTGCTGATTGTGGTTGCTGCTGTCAGTGCTGGCATTGCGCTGAGTGCTGATTGGTGGTCAGTGCTGCTGTGGTCAATGCTGCTGCCGTGAGTGCTGAGTGCTGTTGAGTGCTGAATGGTTGGCATTGCTGCCGTGAGTGCTGATTGGTGGTCAGTGCTGCTGTTGAGTTCTGATTGTTTAGCATTGCTGCCGTGAGTGCTGATTGGTGGTCAGTGCTGCTGTTGAGTTCTGATTGTTTAGCATTGCTGCCGCTGAGTGCTGATTGGTTAGCATTGCTGCCGCTGAGTCAGCACATTTACATGCATTTGCATATTCAACTTGCAGTTTAGCTCCTCCCACTCACATGGAAGGAGCTGTTTTTTAGGCTGACCTGTTTTTTTGAATGGTTCACAACCAATCAGAACAGAGGTCATTCATGAAATGCTTGTGTTTAATACATATACACACTGCAGCCCAGACATACGAGAACAGTGTATGTTATTGGCCTTGTGATGCTTACAAGCTGTTTGGCATTGGCGTATTTACAATCCCTGCATACAAGCGTCTGAACCGATCCGGTACTGTGTCATTTCTAAATGGATCTGATGCTGTGAGAGTTAGTAAGTATGAACCGGTGTATGGTGTCACGCAGCGCCCCAACCAGCAGATTGTTGAGGAGCCGCTCGTGTTCAAGGGGGAGCTTCCGTCTTTTTATAGCTCCGGAATGAAAACCATATTTAAATATTTAAATTTTCTCTGGTGGATCGGCCTTGGACGTGTCCGCAGGAGCACGGTCCTGCCAGCAACTTCAAACACGAGAGAGAGAGATTCAGACTAAACGCAGGGCTTCTGAAATAAACATCTGCCTGCCGCTCTCTTTCCAGCAGAACGGAGACGGAGAGAGATGAGGAAGAGGCTGAAGCTCGGCTTGATGCGTGTAATGTGGAAAGAGCGTTTCCCTCAGTGGTTCTCATGGTTCTTTAAACGGCTGCTGCTGAGGGTCACCTGCAGAACGAACGGAGCTCTGGGCTTCCTGCTGAAATGTTAATACGGCTCGACTCACAAAGGTGAGGGGCCCCGAGTGGGCTGCTGCAGTGATTGGGGTGGTGGGGTGGTGGGGTGGAGTGAACAAGAGAATCTGGAGTAGTGCTGAGAGAGAGAGAAACGGGAGAGGGAGAAGAGATGGGGGGGGGGGGAGAGAGAGAGAGAGAGAGAGATGACTGAGAAGAGAAATCAAGAGAGACACAGAAAAGCAAGAGGGAGAGTGGAGAGAGAGAGAGGAGTGCGATGGAGAGAAAAGGCAGGGGAAGATGGGGAGAAACAGAAGGTGAAGAGAAAGAGAAGACGGATGAGAAGAAGAGCAAGAGAGGAGATTGAGAGAAAAACGGTGAAGAGAAACAGAGGAGGAAAAAGGGCAGAGGCAGAGAGGGAGTGCATGAAAGGGAAGTGGGGGGAGGGAGAGGGAGAACTCCGTGCCACTGGGCTTGCTTCTCCCCTTCGGAGGCTCCATTAAGGCCAGTTGGAGGACGAATGGTTCTCAGGTGAAGGCTTGTTCCTCCACCTTCATTTATTAGAAGAGAGAGTAGAGTAGAGAGCCGAGAGAGGAGAGACACTCACAGACTAAACGCACACATCACATTTAATATTAGAGAGGTAGTTCAGCTAAACACCTGTCTATACCCCACCACCCCACCGGTATCCCAATGGAGTCACTCAGTCGAGACATGTGTGCTAAGGAGAACTGGCACACAGCTCGCATAATTAAGCTGATTTAGCTCGATTCTTTGTGAGGTAGAAACACATTCCTTTAAAACGTCCTCAAACTCTGGATGGAATATTCCGTTTCTGATTTCCATTACAAAAATATCATCCACCACCGCAAAATGTGTACATGTTGGTTTGCATGACATGAAAATCATAGTGAATTCAAAACGCATCAATATATGGACCTTACGGACTAGAAGTGTACGGTATGTATGCATGTGTGTGTATATATATATATACATATATATATATATATATACCGTACACTTCTAGTCCGTAAGGTGTATATAAATATATATAATTATATATTTTTATAAAAATATATAAATATAACTTTATATATATTTATTTTTCATGATATGATATTGTTATTATTGGTATCTGATTTAGTTGAAGTCTTAGTCTTTTTGCAAAAATGTACAGAAGTTTAAGTCATATTTTAGTCATTTGCTTATTTTGTTTTATTCGACAGAAAAAAAAATTATTTCTGAAAATAAATGACATTTTATAATATTTAGTGTCATTTTGGTCATATTGCACGGCTACAGTACACCTTTAAACTAAAACCATTTACTGACTTACAGCAGCCTAGAGGTCCCTTAAATAGTAGGAAAAGGTTCACGGTGGCGTGATCAGCTGCTCGTCCATGTTTCAGTCTTTCTGGTTATCTTTTAGTTTTTATTTGCTGGCAAACAAAGGAATACATTTCCTCATACTTCTCGCTTTTAGGTGTTAGCTCTCGTCTTATTTTGGTATTAAAAAAATAGATCATTAACAAATAATGGTTGGTTAATAGTTATATTACAAAATTAACACTATGGTATATGATACAATATGATGTGGGCTCTGTTAGCTACACTATGTAGGATTTGGGGATTTGGAGCCCTCTCTGGTGGACAGGTGTAACTGCGCCACTGATGCACAGAAGGACATTCTAATGTCTAAAAGAGAACTCAGAGTAAACTCAGTCGAAGCTTGGTGAAGGGCGTGTCTTCTGAGGATGGGAGTAAATGATCTACTATGGACGTCAGCCTCAGTAAAAGGTTATTCTGAAAGCAGAGCCCCCTTCTGTTTGAGCCTGTGCTGTGAGAGTCGTGTTTCTGTTGGATTCCAGCGGAGCGCTGTATCTGCTGGGTTAGACACCTGACCAGACGCTGCGAGAACTTGATGAATAGTTCAATCAGGCTTAGGACTGTAAGCCTGAGAGGAACATCTGAGGAGCTGTGGGTTGAAGAAAATATATTGGGATGCCAAATTTAGAACAGGGGGCTGTGTGAGGAGGCCCACCTGGGAGCTTTTGAGAGCGTGAGCCGACTGGTGCTTGTGCTTGAATTGCTCCTGCTTCTCTATCACACATACGAGAATATTCAGACTTCCTGTAGCCCTTTAGTTTCCTCTCTGCTGGTGATGCTACGCTAAAGTACCATCGCGTACATGGGGTTCTCCCGGAGGAAATAACAGCTGCTGTATGGACGTGGTGTTTTTCTCCCTCAGCTTGTCCAGCGTTTCTGTATATGCTTCAGCATCACATTACACTTCGTCGTACTGAATTATTAATACTGGATGTGGGACCTGTTGGAGGCTTCGTCTGCCTGTTGTGTTCCAAAATGGACACGCTCAGCCAGCTTTGTTTATCTTTCTCGTTCTAATTGTCCTCCTTTTATAATTAAGCTGTAATTACGTCCTTTTTGTTTTTGCCAAAGCGAATAAAATCTCATAATGCGCAGCTCAAAGTATCATTATCATCGCCTGTAGAAGATCTGGTTAAACATAAAGATTGGCTTGTGGAACAAAGAGCTTACATGGCGCAGCCGAATGGGGCTGGCTAAAGCTTCTTAATGCTGAATGTGGTATGAAGTACTGAATTGGTTTTATTGAGCTGTGGAGAACATCTTCCTTTTATCTTCTATCTGGTTGGCATATTAGCATTTAAGTCAGCACATATACATACATTTGCATATTCAATTTATAGTTTAGCTCTTCCCACTCACATCGAAGGAGATGTGTTTTAGGATGACCTGTTTTTTGAATGGTATAGGGAAGTTTGAAGGGGTTTATATAGACATACGTTCTTATTAGTTTTTGCGTGATTACTCTTAATTTCTCCGAATTAGACTGTCGGTGCCTTTGTGGCTGATGGATGTATAAGAGCTCTGTCCTGATGAGCTGTCCTGTGTTTTGCTTTATTCAAAAACCACTCCATTTTGAAATGCTCCCTGTGAAGGTTATGCATGGACACTTTGCGGCGGGAATATAGAAACACTGCGATTATAACCCAGTCGATTATCTGTTTAAGTTAAAGGCAGCTGGGCTCTTCATGAGCCAGGCTTGTGGTCATCATGAACATCATGTTTCTCTGTTTCTGCATAACTTCCCAATCCACAAAGTTATCAGAATAAACTCATTGCTGTGGGCGAATGTGAACGTAATCCAAATATGAATGTAACAAAGTGTAGCGTAAGATCTGAAGATTTGGCTGCTACTTCTGTTGTTAGCTAGGCTTGTATACAGTAGTCCAGCTGGGTGTGCCAGTAATATTTAAATTTCTGGGGTCATTGGGGTCTTTAATGTTTCTCCGTTTTAACTGTAACCTGCCAAGCTACAAAGTAATCTGAGTAAACTTAATTCTGTGGTCTAATTCATCTAAATTTATAACACAAATATAGAAAAAAGATCTCTGGGTTTGGCTGCTGCTATACTAACGTACTGTACTCTGTGTTTATTGATAAGAGTGTATCGTACTGGACCGGACACCACATCATCCAGTTTATTGGAGATGACTAACCATTCCCACATGCTTTAAAGCGAGATGATTTAGATGTGCTCTTAGCACCATGCTAACTGGTAGTTGTTAGCTACATTAGCCTTGAGCGCATTATCCTCTAGGTTGTGTTTAATAGGCGAAAACAGTAAAACTGGAAACGAGGCAAGTGATTATCTGCCTCAATTAAATGCAGCTAGACTCGACTGGAAAATGTAAATTCCTGGGGTCAATGTGCTTCTTCGTTTAAACTATAACTTCCCATTCCACCAAATTCTCTGACTAATTTAATTTGGTGGGCTGATGTGTAGTCTAGGGTTGCCACCTGTCCCGTAAAATACGGAATCGTCCTTTTTGTTCCGTTTTTTCGTAAATGTCTGATACACACGTTTCTCACACATACATGAAAGATCAAAATCTCCACAACCACAACACCACCACCCAACCCCCCCCCCCCCCACAGCCCTACCAAGGACTCAGCTCAAATACGGGGCACGATTCGTTCCATATTTCCATAAATGTCCGATACCGATACTTTTATTTTAATTTCTGAAAGGTGGTAACCCTTGTGTCGTCTCGATATGATTCTTTCAAATTGGGGCACTTTTGACTCGGCTTTTGACTCGGCTTTTGACTCGGCTGTGGTTTGTTCTCGTGGTCTGTTTCATCTGTAACTTTCTAATCTACAAAGTTAGAAAACTGAGAAACGGAGCTTGTTTTAGCTAAGGCTGTCTAAAGATGGCTTCAGAGTGAACAGACCTTCCTATCATGACTTTGGTGTTATACTTCTTCTAGTCATGAAATGCAGCCGCTGGAGACGCATGGAAATGCCATTTGTACACAGCTACGTGTCTCACTCTCTATTTGTACACCCACCGGCCACTTCATTAGGTGCACCCCAGATAGCATGCAGGTGTGGGCCTCATCTGGCACTGCTGGCCCACTGTCTGCACCAGCAATCTGCTGTGAGCCAAAGGGGGCCCACATATTTACAACATGCATCTGGCCCACCTGTCCCAAAACAGATCTGGTCCCCTTCTGGCACAGATACAGCAGGGCTGCCTACTTTTGGCTGAGGTGTGGCCACAACGTGGGCCACATAGGCATCACATCTTACTACAGGGAGAGGTCCACCAAAGTGCTGTCCAACCCATCTGGCAAGTGGGCCAGATTTGGGCCAGTTTTGCTGCCTGAGACCCTTTGTGTCTACAGCCACTGTCCCATTTTATCAACTTCACTGACCATATAGGAGCACTCTGCAGTTTATCTGATTCTCTGTATACTGTATTACCCTGTTCTTCAACAGTCAGGACCCCCACAGGACCACCACAGAGCAGTTCTCAGCACTGCAGTGACAGTGACGTGGTGATGGTGTGTTAGTGTGTGTTGTGCTAGAGTGAGTGAATCAGACACAGCACTGCTGGTAGAGTAAGCGCAGCTGATATGCCCAATGAGTGCAGATCCATGGAGGTATACAGTGGGTGAACAGGATCATTAGTATGGTTTAAATAACCCCATAATAAGCAGTGGAATCAGAGCTATACTTCACTGGAATTCTAAAAATGCAGTTATTGCGGGGGCTAGTCCGCTTTCTGGAGGTCATTACTGCTTCAACTAAGCCCTCTTCATGCACAGACACTGGAGTTTTTAGATTCAGCGTTTCTGTATCGTGCCTTTTCATTAGAAACCAGGAGATGGAGAGGGGAATAAAATGGAGCAGAAGCAGAGAGAAAGAAGAGACCTGCTGGCTGTAAAAGGCTGTGCAAGTGGCAAATAGAAAAAAGGGCCAGTGTGCCCCAGTTTCAATCCACTGGAGGATACTGTAGTGTCTCTCATTTGGAAACAATGAAAGCTCTCTAAATGAGGCTGCTAGGCTCTGTGTGGACGTCCTGTGATCAATAATGCTGTTGGACAGTCAGATGGGAGGATTTAAAGAGAGAGCACTCCACCCCCATCTTCATCTTAATGTAGAGAAAAGGCTCCCGTCAAAGAGAACATGGCTAGGTCTGTTAGCGTAGCAGCTACATCATTTATAGCCTTCGTACTGCATTACCGTGGAAAAAACATGACGTCCCAGCACCGCACTGTCCACTTAGACCTAATTCTGCGGGCTAATGTGAAGTCTAGGTATGAATCTATCGAAATGGACACGGATATAGACTGAAGAGCTCGGGGTTTGGCTGCTGCTTCTGTTGTTAGCTGTGCTAGTGCAGTGCTGCAGTCCATGTTTATTGCTAACAGTGTATCATACAGTTTCAGAAACCACAGGACAAAGTTGATTGGAGATTACTAGATCTCCACACGCTTTGAAGCGAGATGATTTAGACATGCTATTAGCGCCATGCTAACTGGCAGCTGTTAGCCGCATTAGCCTCCAGTACAAAACTGCAAAACACTTGTCCAGTAATGTTGGTGGGGTCTCGTGCTAACTCTGTGCTAACTACACTGTAAAACAAACCAGGCTAGCACAGTCACACCTTAGGACACTTCATGTTAATAAATAAATAAATAAATAAATAACAAAGTTAACAGAAATATCTGGGTTTGTGTGTATGTGAATTATATTTTTTGTGTGAATTAGTGTTTTTGTGAAGCTTTTTTTTTTGTTTGTAAATTTAGCAATTTTTGCAAATTGAATTTTTTTTTTGCAAATTGTATTTTTTTTGCAAAATTTTTCTTTGTGAACTTGTGAAATTGTTTTGGTGTTGCAGGCGTGCCAATTTGTGTGTGTTGTGTTGTTTTTGTAGTTTTTGGGTTGCAATAGTATATATATATATATATATATATATATATATATATATATATATATATATATATATATATATATATATATATATTTATTTTTATTTTTATTTATTTTTTTTTGGTTATGTGTAAAAACGTGTTTTGTAAAAATGTACATCACCATGCTACAAACACTAAACATGCCATAGCAGATGTGATATGCTGTACAGATATCCAGTAATGTTCCAGCCTCATGTTATCGTTGCTAATCATGACAGACGGTTCGCGTAGGTGATGACCGTCTTTGATGCCATTTTCATTAATGGTAAGATCGCACTTATAATGCGATAATAAGATTATATTACTGAACTTACTTTGTCATGGTAACGTATCTGCTATTGCACCTTTAAGCTGAAAACAGTATACTTGTCGCTTATGAGTGATGCCTTGTATCAGATATGGCTTGATGGTGCATGTACTGTGCTTCTGCATCATATGGACGATAGTAAATGGAGGCGTTCCAGGTGTTTGTGTTTAGAGCTCAGCTGCACTGTTTTATAAGATCGATATTTTGCACAAGGACGTTCTACTGCAGTCTTTTGTTGGTACTATTCTGAGCCGAATCGACCCGTGTGTTATAGTAGAGCTCTGTCAGTTTACATTTTAGCACAAACATATTGTGAATGGAATGACAGATGGATCCCAGATTTTAAAATCAGATTAAGCTTCAAACTATGTTTAGTGTCACACCCCTGCTTCGGGACGGTGGATGGTAGTCTTGTGCTTGTTCCCGTTTTCCTTTTGGCTCTCCGCTGTTCTCTGCTACTAATCTTTAAATCCAGTGCATTACACAGTCTAACGTCTCGTATGAGCTCTGGCTTTGTAAACCCTCTTGTTTCAGTAGTAGTTTACGTTGGGCTGTTTTGACGTTTGCTAGAAGATTGAAGTGGATGTGTGTTGGTTGAAGTATAAATGACTGAGAGAGGGCGAGAAAGTGGACGAGTCGATACAAAGACCAATCCGACCCAGTTGGATCAATCCTCAGCTTTGTTCAGAAGCCTATGATGTATAGTGGTCTGCAGGCGTTCAGCCTTGTTGTAGGCTTATTGAGCTGCTCCTGCTCACACACACAGATAATTTGATTGAATTTGGCCACAAGCGGAGGAATCTGCTTACTGTACGTTTGTAGTTTTGAAGCTCTCTTCTTCTTTTCCTCTTCATCCCTCGTTCCCCCCTCCATACTCCCTGACTTGGGGCATTTTTCAGTTGTTTCATGTTTCGGTGAGAGGAATTCAAATGTAGGCTGCTTGTGGAGGGACTAGCTTTTCAGCATGTTGATGCTCGTCTGACGCCCCCTAGTGGTACGACTGCCTGGATCATCATCTACAATTTACGGAACAGCTTTTGACTTAATAAACCATGTGGTCTGGTGCTTGTAACACAAGGGACATTATGTTGGTTAAAATAACATAAATTATGAATAAACGAACTGGTTTTGTTGGAAACCTATTTATGCATTACCATTTACATATATTTACATATATTCTAATGCATTCCATTCACACCTGTTGTATCTACAGTATGCGATTATTCCCTCCAGCAATGTGATCAGTACTCTCATATGCAAAAACCAATTGGTGCATCTGGTCAAACATGCATGTTGCTATTGATTTTCTCAACAACAGGTTATATGAACCTCCATTTGCAGGTTAGAAAGGCTGTTTAATCCTCCTGTAAATGTCCATTTTGGAGTTTTTTAAGGTGGACTGCATAATTCCATGACTGCCATTTTATAGTTTGGTGTCTTCACTGTTATTCTAAAGTAAAGCATTAAGATAAACATAAGGAGAACCTTCTATGAGTAGCTGTGATGACCAAGTGTCCAATTTGGCCCACGTCGTTTGACCTGTAGAAGTAGTAAAACTCCAAATATCAGCCAATTAGATCTAAAATATATTGTGTTTGATTTTAAAGTACATTTCTGATGAACCTGTGAATACAATGCCCAATACCATTTCTGTTAGACTGCATGTAAGGGGATGTGGAGTTCTCTGCTTGGTTAGTATGGGGTCCTGGGCCCTGTTTGGACAGCATTAGTTTTACATGAGGAGGCGGGGGATGTAATCTGTGCTGGTGTGTCTCTGTGATATTAGTCCCGTTTGAATGTGCCATGTCAGTCATTTCACAGACCACGCGCTCCCACAGCAGCTTTTACCCTCCATGTCACGAATGCAAATACAGTACAAATAACATGTCAGGTAAAACACTGTCCTTATCCTGGGAAGAGTAGGGAAACATGGAGGAGTGCTTACGTGCATGCTAAAACCAAGCTGCCTGTCTTACCTCAAGTGTCCTATGAAACCTTTAAAGAGCTTTAAAACATTGCAATACCACAAACATGGCTCTGAGTTCCCAGCTAATGCCATCGCAAGATCGATAGTTAGGTTAAACGAATTACCGGATAAGGGAAATGTTTTTTTTGAGGTGAGTAAAGGAAGCCTATATTTTGCAAAGCTGGGCCCATCTCTGTCACTGGGATTTCTTATCCCATATCAATCGGTCATAAACATTACTCCACCACCTCATGGAAAAGAAATTCCAATCCCTATATGCCTGTAACATGTTGAACTTAGCCTCTTGTGCGTTAGCTTGTCTAGCTCTCGCTGTGAGCTGTTTGTCTGATTGTGAACACTGCTACATTACAGCCACCAAGTGGAGAGTGAAGTAATGTAGGAGTGAATTCTGTGCAATCACTATTCAAACGCCAGGCCAGGGCGCCCCATGGTCCATAAGAATATAATGGACAAAAGACCACTTTATTAGGTACACCTCAGTATATCTGCACGTGTTTGTCCATAGGAGCGCTCTGTAGTTCTACAGTTCCAGACTGTAGTCCATCTGTTTCTCTGTATACTTTATTACCCTGTTCTTCAATGGTCAGGACCCCCACAGGACCACCACAGAGCAGGTATTATGTGGCTGGTGGATCATTCCCAATAAAGACAAATACAATAGCTAGTCTGTTGTTGCACAGTGCAGTGTGTAGGTCATACTCTAGTTCGTCATCGCTGCCCACAGGACGCTGCCCACAGGACGCTGCCCACAGTATAGTTTTGATTGGTGGTTGATTCTCAGTCCAGCAGTGACACTGAGGTGTCCAGCAGCACTGCTGTGGCTGATCCACTCACACCAGCACCACACACACTAACACACCACCACCACGTCAGTGTCACTGCAGTGCTGAGAATGATCCACCACCCACATCATACCTGCTCTGTGGTGGTCCTGTGGGGGTCCTGATCATTAAAGAACAGAGAAACAGATGGACTACAGTCTGGAACTGTAGTGGTCAGAACAAAGCCTCATATCTCCAAACTTAGAAAAACAATGGAACCAGGCTTTTGGGCCATTTAGTTCTAGATTGGAGATACAAGCTTTTGTTCAGACGACAGCGATAATCTGTGCCACTCCGTTCTAAGACGCTGTTGAGTCACCACCTCCAGGCTGATGTGTCTACTCCACTTGACAGCATGGTGGAAAAGAAAGGAACCAGAGGGGCTGTGAAGAAGAGAAGAGCTAAAACATTAAAAAATGCATGAAACCGGTGTTTTTCAAATCTGAGCCGTCGAAGAGAACCTGCCTGAGCGGATCCTCCAGCATGCCAACACTCGTTCGCCTACGAGAGCAGCGAGACGGACCACGACAACAGCATCTAGCATCAGTCTCTCCCAGCAGGGGCTCTTCCAGCCCTCCTCCACCGCGCTCATCTCATATTGATGAGCAATTCTGATAGTTTCTTCCACTCCCCATCATCTAAGGTGAACGCTGTCATGTCGCGTTATGCCGAGTGCCGTGTTTTAGGGTTCGGTGGAATTCTCAGCAGGATGGGCCAGACGCTCTTTTATATTCAATTAGTTTCACTGTGAATAATGAATCTCTCACCCGCGATGCCGATGTGGCGCACAAACCGCGCCCACTTGTGAGAGCGATGCAAGGAAAAGTTCGGATTAGTTAACGCCGAAGCTTCTCCCACTCTCTCTGTGCCCCGTCCTTTTGGAGCGAGTGCGTCTGAGTCGTCTGTGATGGTAAGAAGCGGGCGCGTACTTGCTTGCGCGCCTCCACACGTCTTCCCTCAAACAGCCTGTATGCGTTCTGCGCCAGCTGCCTGCTGGAGGATTGCTTTTGCCAGAGCTTTGAAAAGATGAGTACGTGTGCGCGCGCGGGCTAAATGAGGTGATTTCCATCACAGAATGGAATAATAACTCTGGAGGAGTCTGGGGAGTGATACCTCCGCTCCGCTTTGGCTGCAGACAAACCATCAGGCCTGGTACAGAGACTTATTTGCAAACGGTAAACAATCTGCGTTACGTTGCACTTTCCCGTCGTAGGGGGTTTTAGTATGCTAAAATATGCTAATCACTGTAAGCTCTCATTTCAATACTTCCAAGGTAGGAGGCGTGATGTCTTAGGAGGCCCTGTGTCCCTCCATCACCTGGTTTTGTATTAGAATCAAGAGGAAAAATGGAAATGATGATTATTATTGTTATTATTATTAATATTTTAGTTCTTTTGTGGAATAAAAACACATTTAAGATGCATTTACATTCATTCACATGCGTTTAGTGCAAATCTGTTCTAATGTAGCTGTCATCATTTTCACCCGAGCTGCTTTGCCCCTATTCAGAAATATGATTAGTATACGACCTTCGCTGTGCTTGGACTAATAAGTAAACAGGAGTGCAGTCTGAGAGAACAATGTTCTAGACTTTAGCGGGCACATATCCAGACTTCAGGTTCTGGCAGAGTGGTTTCTAGGACAAATGCAGAGTGATAATTCTTCCTCTCTTTTGGAAATGCAAAAAGAAAAATCGAGGCTTATTATTTAGGATTCTTTATGGTTAAGTCTGCATCAAAAATTAATAAAGGCTTAATGAAAGAAACCTTATATCTCCAAACGCTAGCTGGGAAGACTTTGTCCCGAAATGTTTACACTAGTGTTGTACCTTTCAAGGTCTTGGTCTGGAGTTCCATCTCGAGTTCTCAAACTGGCAGTCTCCGTCTCGGCCCTTTTAGACTCTTGGGGTGAAGTGGACTCGGACATTGCTGTCTCGGCCCACCGAGTGCGATGTCTCTCAGAGGTGACTGGAACCCACATTATTATTCAATATCAGTGAAACTAGTCCTTTCTCGGTGTGCAGAACCACACACGCGTCATGCCGCCCCTCAGACTGATACACCTGCACGGGTTTCATGGATGCGGTCCGAAGAGTTGGAATTCAAATGCAGTTGAAAGTTCTTTCCTCTGTTACCTGTTGTGTGTGTACGGTGCGGTAATCGTTTGAGTCAGATTTGCATATTTAGAACATGTGACTCAGTGATGAAGATTTACACAGTGTAGCTCTGCAGCTCACTCGGCTGTGTTATACTGCGTTCACATGTTTGTGGTAGACAGCCAACAGTAAACCGGATCGGTTTCGATGGAGCTGCAAGCGGCAACATTTTGCAGACGGTAGCGGTGAATGGAACGCTCCATAAACAATTCAGCTTTCCCAATTTTTGGCCTCGACTGCAGCGCTGGAACAAACTGGATATCGATTTTATAAATAGGAACAATCTGCAGTTTGTGCTTACACATAAAGGAATTTGTCTTCCACATTTGTTGGCCAAGTGTGCTGAGACACACACACACACACACACACACACACACACACACACATTTGTAAACGGCAGGAATGTCTCTTCGGTAGTTCAAGTCTCTGACTGACGGTGACTTCAGTGACTCCACATATACACATTAACAACATCGAAAATGATAGAATCAGAACCAACGACCACAGCTAAACTGGATCAGGTAGATCATAGTGTTATGTTCTAAAGTTGAGTTTTCGTAACAGGAATTTCTGGAAGTTGTGTGAATTGAGGAAGGATGGCTGACGTCTGGTTTCGACTGCCAGTCTCCAAGTCGAGAAGATCTGCAGAGAAGAAGCGTGTGATGTACGGGGGGGAGGTGAGGGAAGGGTTGGGGTCTCTGAGATTAAAGGCTGAGATGAAAGCTCCTGCCGTGAATCATCTCATCACAGCTTCACCTTTAAACATCACTTTGATTTTCACTCTGTTGTTGAAGTCAGTCGTCTGCTGACCCTGATAGAGAGCTGAAGGAGCACAACAGGAATCGAGCGCACGGCTCGCTGAAAGATAAGACCATTTTAATTCACAGGATTAGTTGTACAGCTTGTATCAGTAATATCTATAGAAATAGGTTCTCAAATATGCTTCTGTTTCATTTCCAACAAAGTCAT
>JAMWET010002137.1:112500-120000 GCA_024036415.1 Prochilodus magdalenae
TAAATTTAATTTAATTTATGGACGTCTAAGGTCTGATCTATTTGCATATGTGGATTGGATGGGTTGTTACCGGCATCTGGTAAGAGTTTTAGCATTGACAGATCGTTTAATGAAAAGTGAGAAGCTCCACATTGTTCACATCACAGAGGGAGAGAAGACACCGGTTTTGGTCTAGACCAGTTCTCAGCCTCTTAGCGTGGCTTTACACAGTGACATTAATGTACATGCGACAGTAGACTTGGAATCTACATGACGCTAAACTGGACTTGGTCCTGCTGCAGCGGCACCGTGCTGCTCAGATTCGTGGGGCATGTTTCTGTAAGCAGTTGTGTTAACCAGACACTGAGGCCTGCAGCTGTTTAAAGACTGTGTCAGCGTTTATTAATCCGTGGCTGCTTATATCATTCTTTTTCTCCTCTCTTGACGCCCCCTAATTTCACACAGTGCTCAGATTCATTTGAGATCCATATAGTGTTAATTATGACCGAAGTGGAGACAGAGATGCTTTTTGATGAATGAGATAATTACACAGAAATACATCATTACAGCAGCAGCTACTCCACCATTCACTCTCAGGGCTTAACTGAACAGAGCAGTGTACAGTAAAGAAGCTCAGATACACACACACACACTCACTCACTCACACACTCACACATTCACTCACTCACTCACACATTCACTCACTCACTCACTCACACACACACACACACACACACACATTCACTCACTCACTCACACACACACTCACACATTCACTCACACATTCACTCACTCACTCACACATTCACTCACTCACTCACACATTCACTCACTCACTCACACACACACACATTCACTCACTCACACACACACACACACACACACACATTCACTCACTCACTCACACACACACACATTCACTCGCACGCATGCTCACCCACTCACGCACGCATGTACACACACGCACACACTCTCTCTCACTCACTCTCTTCCTTTCTCCCCTTTTCTCTCTCCTGTCTCTCCCTTTTTCTCTCTTTTCCCCCTTTTTTCTCTCTCCCCTTTTCTCTTTCTCTCTTTCTTTCTTTCTCTTTCTTTCCTACTTTTTCTCTCTGATCCCTTTCTTTCTTTCTCTTTCTCTCTCACCTTTCTCTCTTTTTCTCTCTCTTCCCATCTCTCTCTCTCTCTCTCTCTCTCTCTCTCTCTCTCTCTCTTTCTCTTTCTCCCCTTTTCTCTCTCCTGTCTCTCCCTTTTTCTCTCTCTTTCTGTCTCCCCTTTCTCTCTTTCTTTCTTTCTATCTTTCCTTCCTACCTTTTCTCTCTGATCCCTTTCTTTTTCTTTCTCTCCCCTTCTTTTCTCTCTCTCTCTCACCTTTTTCTGTCTCTTCCCTTCTCTTCTGTCTCTCTCTCACCTTTCTCTTCTCTCTCTCTCTCTCTCTCTCTCGCTTTTGAATTGTGGTTCAACAGAATTATTTTAAAAACAAACTACTGAAATTGTGCTGGACAAAACCATTGTTCCCCCTTTAGGAAAGAATGAAAGTAATTTGACCACAAGGAGATAAAAACTAAGGTGTGTCCTGTAATTGGCATCACAGGTGTAATCAGATGATGAGTGGACCAACAGAAATGTTTTCATTCTTATATTAAAGTGAATGTAGGTTTTTGCTCCTGCAAAGCTGCCATTCTGGAGTTTGAACAGGGACAACTCTGTACAACTCTGCTCATTCGGCATCTACTGAAGTTCCCATTGTTATGGTCAAGTTGCACACAAATGATGCTGCGTGTGACTGGCTGCGTTTAGCCTGTGTTATAAAGCCTAATGCTGGGTTAGGTGCTGTGGTTGATGAGACTGATGAACACGCTGATGTCAGTTGCTGTACCCAGTTACTGTTCCATTCTGTGTAAAACTTTGTGAACTCAGCCACAGGTCCCTGTTTTCTACTTGGTGCTGGAGTCCCGAGTCTGGTGAAGTATTGGGGAGCTGTGGCAGATCAGATTAGATCAGTAGATAAAAGGTCCTGTAGTGAATTTCATCTTATTTGCTATTCAGAATCACTCTTCGTCACTGAAAGGCTCATAATGTGATTTTAAATATTCACAAGCTCCAATGCAATCTAATATGCAGACAATGGGCTCATAATTACCTCAGTAACATCTTCACACTCCATCACTGTGGCTTCACTCATCCCACGGTCTTTACTTGGGGTCTCAGAGATGAGGTTTAGCTTGCTGAAGGATGCTCATTATACCCCCCTCCCCATTTCAGTTTTAATGTAGCGTTCGTAATGTCTCAGTACGCGCAGTACATCTCGGTCACCTGATGGAGAGGAATCAGCCGCATAGCATGCTGGTTTGTTTTGATGGAACACGTTTAAAGTATTTACAGTCGTTCTAATACTGTACATTATAATGAACTGTATTTGTTTCAGATATATTGAAACGTGTCAGTGGTGATGGTTCCTCTCGTGTACGCTGCCCGAGCTGCAGCTGAGCTACAGCTCGCACTACTGTGGAAACTACATTAACTGTGGCCAGAAAACTAGCATGCATTATAGCAGAGCATGAATATTAGGGCTAAGGTTCACTGCTAGCTAGCCAAGTTAATGGTGTAGCCTATAGTGCTAACTAATGTAGCATAGCTGAAGATAATCTAGGAGTTACACCGGCATCCCAAACTGGTCATTACCTACAGGTTCTCATTAGGCTGAGTGTATAACTCTAAGCTCTAAATGTAGGTACTGTGGTATATACTAAGTCTGTTCTACAGTTTCTCATTAGACTGAGTGTATAACTCTAAGCTCTAAATGTAGGTACTGTGGTATATACTGAGTCTGCTCTACAGTTTCTCATTAGGTCGAGTGTATAACTCTAAGCTCTAAATGTAGGTACTGTGGTATAGACTGAGTCTGCTCTACAGTTTCTCATTAGGTCGAGTGTATAACTCTAAATGTAGGTACTGTGGTATAGACTGAGTCTGCTCTACAGTTTCTCATTAGGTTGAGTGTATAACTCTAAGCTCTAAATGTAGGTACTGTGGTATAGATTGAGTCTGCTCTACAGTTTCTCATTAGGTTGAGTGTATAACTCTAAGCTCTAAATGTAGGTACTGTGGTATATACTGAGTCTGTTCTACAGTTTCTCATTAGACTGAGTGTATAACTCTAAACTCTAAATGTAGGTACTGTGGTATATACTGAGTCTGTTCTACAGTTTCTCATTAGACTGAGTGTATAACTCTAAGCTCTAAATGTAGGTATTGTGGTATAAACTCTGCGTGTCTGTTTTTTCTCGTGGGTGGCTGTGTTTCCGTCCTCTGTCTGTAAAGGTGAACGATGGCTGCACTCATCCGTCTCTGTCTGATCCCTCTCTTCTCTCTGTCCTTGTGGGCAGATGGAGGGCAGTAGTCAGATTCCAGCCGTTCCACCACACCACAGGTTACACATCCCTTTACTTTACTGTGAGGGTCTTTCTCTCTTTTTCCCCCTGTCCCCTCGTTTTAGTCATATTGCCCTGTATTTATGTTGTTCTCTTTGTGGATACATACATGCATTCCTTTATCTCATGCTCTTTTTTCGAGCTTCCGTAGTCTTGCCATGCTGTGGCTTCTTCCTGCTCCTTTTTGCTTCTTGCCCTTCAATTTTCCTTACCTAACTTCAGCTCTTACCTTCATCCTGGTCCTGTGCACCTCTGTAATAAGAGAACAGATTAGTTGTTGACCCCGAGACCTCCAGCCAGTGCGATTCTGCTGGTCAAAACAGTCTGTTTACACACCGGTCAGCAGGCCAATCACACAGTGCCACCACACTCGCCGAATTTAAAAGGTTCTGCTGGGGAGGAAATATGACTGAAGATCAGACAAAGACCCACCAGCAGTTACCTTTAAGAGTCTGTGTTGGGAGTGATATTGTTAAGTGTGTGTGCGCATGCGTGTGTGTATGCGTGTGCCTGTGTGTGCGTGTGTCACACCACCTGCAGTCGCTAAACTGCTTTAATATTGAATTCAGTTGATGCGGTCAGTCATGAAGTGTTTGTGGATACTGAGTATGTTTCAGCAGCTTTAAAGTTTAGATCTCTTACATAACATTTAATTACTTATCACTTACACATTATGAAGTTTAAAGTAGGTCTTTCCAATAAATGGATGGTGAGTGGAAGTAAAAGGTAGGTGTTTCTAATAAAGTGGCAAGTTAGTGGAAATGTCTTGCAGGGTGGGTGTTTCTAATAAAGTGACCAGTGAGTAGAACTGTGAGATGGGTGTTCAAAATAAACTGTCCATTGAGTAGAAGCATGAAGTTGGTGTTTCTAATAAAGTGGCCAGTTTGTAAAACCACAATGTGGGTGTTTCCAATAAAGTGGCCAGTTTGTAAAACCACAAGGAGGGTGTTTCTAATAAAGTGGCCAGTGAGTGGAAGCACAAGGTGGCTGTTTCTGATAAAGTGGCCAGTGAGTGGAAGCACAAGGTTGCTGTTTCTGATAAAGTGGCCAGTGAGTGGAAGCACAAGGCGGGTGTTTCTGATAAAGTGGCCAGTGAGTGGAAGCACAAGGTAGCTGTTTCTAATAAAGTGGCCAGTTAGTGAAAGCACAAGGTGGCTGTTTCTGATAAAGTGGCCTGTTAGTAGATATGCAGTACAAGGTAGGTGTTTCCAATAAAGTGGCCAGTTTGTAAAACCACAGGGTAGGTGTTTCTAATAAAGTGGCCAGTGAGTGGAAGCGCCAGGCATGGTCCGGTTTAGAGCTAGTGAGACGGGGGTCTGTTAATAGGCTAGTTTGCGAGCCAGTGATTTTATTAAAGCAGAAGTTTATGGTTTCTAATTGTCAGCTCATAAATCGGCTCTGTATAAATAGCTTTAATTTCGCATCAGTCGTCCCGTGTGCCTGCGGAGCCGCTAAGCTTGTCAAACGATGAATCACGTTTTTTCTGCCTCTTTATTTATTTAGTGAGTTTATTGTGTGGTTTGAGTTGAGAGCTCAATTATGATAATTCTGAAAGTGTGTTGAATCACTTGAATAATCTCTCATTAGGGCTGGGATTCTGCTTTGTGTGCACAGGAGATGAAATATAAGGCTCTTATTTTGGGGGATATTAATTTCTTTGACATGCTAATTCTGTTGTGACTGTTTCTGTTTGGGGCTCTTGCTGTTATATGTGTTTATAGGTATTCACTGTTTTAATGATCCATTTATTGCTATATGGACTAGCGGTTAATAACTGAGCTGTGAATCATGAGGAGGAAGCCATAATGTAAACATGGACTTATTATGGGATGCTACCGGTTTCTCCAGCAGCTGTTTGCTTTCGTTCCCGTGCAGGTAGAAGATCTACAGTCTCAGCTGTAATATTAAATTCATTTTTGAGAACATGAGTTAGTTCACAGAAGCCTGTGGGGGAACTGCGGAGAGTGCAGATTCCTGCGTTTGAATCCCGCCCACATTCGTGGCTTTATGTAGAGTAATATGTGGATACTTAGATGGTGTAAGTTAAAGGTGCTGCCAACTGACCGCATGTGCTCTAGGGACGTTAACTGGTCTTGTTCTAACTTGAGTTGATATGATAGCAATAGTCCTGTGTTAGCCCTAGGTTGTCCATGTCCATGGTTGTCCATCAGCCATTTTGAAGACTGTCCAAACACTGTGTTTGTAAGGAAAGGATTCCCAGTGCCCTCAGCTTGTACAGTTTGGGCTATAATAATACATAACCATATCTAAAGCCAGCTATCATTTCAGCTGTAGATGCAGAGTTTGGAGCGCCCCCTGCTGTGCCCAGTGCCTTGCAGTCTGTAGCCTGTTAGCATTAGCAGATAAAGTTCAATAGCTCAGATGTTTTTCACCCAGCACATTATTCTACCAAACACCTACATTCTTCCACACGTACACGGGTGTTGTTTAAAATGGTGGAAGGTCACTGAACTGAGTTTTTGCCCACCTCCTTCCAGGATGAAGATGTTCAGGAGCTGTTTTCAGACTGGGAAAACTGAGGTTCTGGCTTGTAATGACGAGCGCTCACCGTTGTTACCTTGTTTACATGAGGCTTTTTGTATGACGTAGCCAAATTAGTGTTAGCTTTAACTTTGCTAACAGGACTTCTTACATATTTACACACAAATCTTCAGTTATGTTTACACTATACTGATGAGCAGAAGCTCAGAATGAGCTCCAGTGGTTACTGCTATATCTAGCACACACACCACACAGGGGCTGCGTCCTATGGGTTCAGTAGTCTAGGCGCTGCTGTTTTGTAGACTGTACTCTTTGGCCATTTTTATAGACAAATTTCATGTAGTAGTGGGTCTTACCTGTGGTGTAGAACGGTGGAGCTGTGTGTAGAATGGTGGAGCTGTGTGTAGAATGGTGCAGCTGTGTGTAGAATGGTGCAGCTGTGTGTAGAATGGTGCAGCTGGGTATAGAATGGTGCAGCTGGGTGTAGAATGGTGCAGCTGGGTGTAGAATGGTGCAGCTAGGTGTAAAATGGTGCAGCTCTGGGTAGAGTGGTGCAGGTATGGGTAGAATGGTGCAGGTATGTGGCAGATGTGGTGTTTGTGTAGAATGGTGGAGCTGGGTGTAGAATGGTGCAGGTAGGTGTAGAATGGTGGAGCTGGGTGTAGAATGGTGCAGGTAGGTGTAGAATGGTGCAGGTAGGTGTAGAATGGTGGAGCTGGGTGTAGAATGGTGGAGCTGTGTGTAGAATGGTGGAGCTATGCGTAGAATGGTGCAGCTAGGTGTACAATAGAGCAGCTAGGTGTAAATTGGTGCAGCTTTATGTGGATTGGTGCAGCTGGGTGTAGAACGGTGGAGCTGGGTGTAGAACGGTGGAGCTGGGTGTAGAACGGTGGAGCTGGGTGTAGAACGGTGGAGCTGGGTGTAGAATGGTGGAGATGTGTGTAGAATGGTGGAGCTGGGTGTAGAATGGTGCAGGTAGGTGAGGAACAGTGCAGGTTGGTGTAGAATGGTGGAGCTGTGTGTATAATGGTGCAGGTAGGTGTAGAATGGTGGAGCTGGGTGTAGAATGGTGGAGCTGGGTGTAGAATGGTGGAGCTGGGTGTAGAACGGTGGAGCTGGGTGTAGAACGGTGCTGGTATGTAGCAGCTGTGGTGTTTGTGTAGAATGCTGGAGCTGGGTGTAGAATGGTGCAGGTATGTAGCAGCTGTGGTGTTTGTGTAGAATGCTGGAGCTGGGTGTAGAATGGTGCAGGTATGTAGCAGCTGTGGTGATTGTGTAGAAGGGTGGAGCTGGGTGTAGAATGGTGCAGGTAGGTGTAGAATGGTGGAGCTGGGTGTAGAATGGTGCAGGTAGGTGTAGAATGGTTCAGGTAGGTGTAGAATGGTGGAGCTGGGTGTAGAATGGTGGAGCTGTGTGTAGAATGGTGGAGCTATGCGTAGAATGGTGCAGCTAGGTGTACAATAGTGCAGCTAGGTGTAAATTGGTGCAGCTTTATGTGGATTGGTGCAGCTGGGTGTAGAACGGTGGAGCTGGGTGTAGAATGGTGCAGGTAGGTGTAGAATGGTGGAGCTGGGTGTAGAATGGTGCA
>JAMWET010002137.1:125000-142500 GCA_024036415.1 Prochilodus magdalenae
AATAGTGATCATTATTCCAGCCGCGCTCATTAGCTCCCTGTACGTGTAGAGATGCGCGACTGTAATCTTTTATTGAGCAGGATATTGTGGCTCTGTAATGCCAACAGACAGGCAGGAGGTCTATTAGTATTTCCCGCGTGTTTGGCGTCCGTGTTCTGGGTTAGTTTTGCCGCGGCTCCTTTTTACTTTCCTGCTTTGCTTTTCCTGTAAATTCGTTTTTCCGGAGCGGAATTCAATTTGATGTGTGGTTTAAATCTGCTGCATTAGTTTGTAGATTGTTGTCGTGCTGCTGCTGATTCACTGTTCGCCGTCTCTCTCGCTGAAAGCTTCCTGCGAGTGAAGTCTCGCTGCATAAATTGAATTTTCTATTCGGAGGAGCTTCTTTAACAGGAGCCATCGCGAGGCGGGCTCCAGCTCCAGCTCCGGGAGATGAATAATCCATCAACTTACATGCGGAGACGCCACACGCAGCTATAGTGAATAGATCAGGCTTTCCAATAGGCGGATCCTACTGAGGTTTCTCCCCCGAAAGCCTGGCTGTAAGCGAGAGCCATTTAACATGGGGCATGGATAACCCACCGCACTCGTACAGACCACCGGGGCTCATTATCTGAAACACTGCTGTGGTGTAGAGGATTAGCCTCCATTTCCTTTATTCTCGGTAATCGCAGAGGAGTCTTACAGAGGACTCCCACCAAACGGCCAGAACCTTGAGTTAATTATAGGCTTGAGTTTGTGTGGTGTGATGCTACTAGTGGTGTTCACAGTGGTGGTAGTAGGAACCAGACGTCCACCCATTAAAACACATATGATAATAAGATATTAGATGACATGTACAGCATGTGCTTCAGACGACCTACTTTGACCATCATCAACATATACAGGGGTGGACAATGAAACTGAAACACCTGGTTTTAGACCACAGTCATTTATTAGTATGGTGTAGGGCCTCCTTTTCCGGCCAATACAGCGTCAGTTGGTCTTGGGAATGACATATACTGCGTCCTGCACAGTGGTCAGAGGGAGTTTAAGCCATTCTTCTTGCAGGATAGTGGCCAGGTCACTACGTGATGCTGGTGGAGGTTCGTCCTTCTTGGTGGTATGCTGACATTACCCTGGATACCGTGGCTCTTGAGACATCACAAAGACTTGCTGTCTTGGTCACAGATGCGCCAGCAAGACGTGCACCAACAATCTGTCCTCTTTTGAACTCTGGTATGTCACCCATAATGTTGTGTGCATTGCAGTATTTTGAGCAGAACTGTGCTCTTACCTGCTAACTGAACCTTCACACTCTGCTCTTACTGGTGCAATGTGCAATTAATGAAGATTGGCCACCAGGCTGGTCCAATTTAGCCATGAGACCTCCCACACTAAAATGACAGGTGTTTCAGTTTCATTGTCCAACCCCTGTATATATACAGCTTTGGAAAAATTTAAGAGACCACCTCTACCAGCAGTGGCTAAAATCCCGGTCTACAGCAAACTCTCCTCGGGTTTGTGCCAGAGAAGGCATCCACCGATTCTGATCCATCTGCACAAGAGTGTCTGATCACTGATGTGGTCTACATCCACAAACATGTCCAGTCCATGCCAAATTCAGTCACAGCTGACTTTAAAGTATTCCCCCATTAGCAGGACTGTCTGGATACTATCGGTTTGTCTAGCTGTACAGTTTCTGTGTTTGTGTTTGATTCTCTACACTACTGGAACCATGTCTCCCAAACTCCAGATCAGATATTGTATTAGATCTGTTTATTTAGAAAATCACTAATGACCTCCAGAAGCCTGTTTTTAGAACCATGCTCGCTGTGCGTCTCACCCCAGCCACCGCTCGCCAGTCTCTCTGTAGGTCATTTGAGGTCATCTTACGGTGGGTAAGGGACATTGGAATGAGGTGGCGCTCATCACGGTCAGTAGAGAGTGGGTTTGGCCCTCTGCCAGTCTGTAGCTGTGTTGTCCTGTGTGTTTGCTGCTTGACCTTGTTCTCATGAACCATACGCTCACTGTATCTGCCAGTAAAGCTAGAACCCCACCTTCGGTTCCTCACTGAGAACCTGCTGTAGATGTGGAGATGCTGATTGAAGAAGAAACTGGAGTGCTCTCTGATTTATTTCCATAGCTGTGTATAAACTCAGAAGACCTGTGTAGGTTCACTGGTAGGTTCGGGTAGTAAATAAAATGGCTCTATTAGTGTTGTAGACATGGTGACCCCTGGTTGCCATCACCACCACTATAAAGAACATCTGGGTTTCCCCATTCACTTGTTGACATGAGGGCTGATAATCCAATAATAATCGGACTAATAGGCCCATTGGGAAAGAACACATCCGTGTATACACATCAGTTGGCAGACTAGTCCAATCGAGGCCATTCCAAATACAATCTCTATGCAAATAGACTGACTTCAGTCAGGTTGGTGAATGTCTTTGCGTGTAATCCTGGCCAGTGAGCGGTGAGTCATTAAATAATTAATTCAAAATTACAGCTTTTATTTTCATAATCTCTGGTAATGATTGCAGCGTCTGACGGTTAAACAGCGGGCCGCGTTGCAGTATGTGTGGCTTGGCTGGATGCTGTAAGACATATGAGAAGATGCTGTAAGATGGTCTTATGAAATGCTATAGGATGCGAAAAAACTGGAGAACTGGGCTGACGTGGCTTTACGGGAGAGATGGGCCATGCATTTAAACGGCACTCCTTGTCGTGTAATCTGAAAATATATTGATAATCCCTTTTAAGGTCGATAAACTTCCCACTCCTAGATTAAAAACAACATTTGGAGGTTGTTTAAAATGTGCTTCCAATCAAATTTTCAAGGTGCTGGATGGATGGGTGTATGGCTGGATGGCTGGATGTCCGGGCCACCTCAGTGTTCAGTTGGGCCAGATTTGGTGGATGCCTTCCCTGGCACGGAATGAATTCAGTCGGATTGGTGAAAATCTTGGCATGTTAACTAACACAGCTAGTGAGCGATGAGTCATTAAATAATTCATATAAAATTACAGCGTTTATTTTTGTAATCTGTGCCAAAGTCTGCAGCTTGTTTGGCGTTAGTGCGGTGCTCAGATGCCGGGTTTTACCGCCTCGGCTGTTGACATTTTTATGGCTGGCAAAGTCAGTTACATTACAGATAAAGCCGTGTTCCACTATTACAGAAAATCCATATGAAAGTGGCGGAAGCCGTATGAGGGGTAATATTTTTTCCTATCTCCGGGTTGGCGAGCGCTGAATGCTTACAGATGCGCGCGGCGAGAAAGCACGCACGGCGCTCGGGATTGGCTGTGATTTATGGGGTGGAATACGAGTTTGTGTGGGGATGGTAAACTGCTTCTCGCTGGAGTGGGAATGTGTTTAGATCATTTACACACTTTATCTCTGAGGACGGCTCCTCTTTGACGGTTCGGTTAAACTTTTCCAGCGCTGAAATCGCTCTACACCAGCCTCGATAAGAGCTCTCCACATCCTTCAGAGACTCAGACCTTCTCTAAATCCAATATATACTCTTTTAATATGAGGCTTTTCATATCTGCGCTCACTTTTCTTCTACGCTTCCTGAATGAAAAGCCGAAACATGAAGCAGAAACATACACTGAGAGGTTGAAAAGAAGAGATTTGCCTTCTCACAGCTAAACTCCTCACCGGTTTGCGGTTAGTTTGAATGTGGTTGAATATTAAGTGCGTGGATATGGGGAACGTGATGGGGAACTATTCCAGGGCCACGGCAGACTTTGGTATTGTGTTGGGATGGATGGATGGATGGATGGATGGATGGATGTCATGGCTCCTATTGTACTGGTCAGTGCTTTTCGGTATGGAGATCATAAGCTCACCGGACACAAAATGAGTCACCTTGCGTGTTTAAGGTGGGTGGCAGATGGCACTACAAAAGGATGATATACCTGTGGGGTGTGAGTGATCGGATCCATAGATTGAGAAGAGGTGGCACAGTGCAGGGAATGTCTCGTTCCATGTGTGGTAAATGACTCCAGAGCAGATGTCAATGATTGGCTGAAAGGAGTGACTGCATTTGGGCGTGGCCAAAGACCATAGTGTGGAGGAAGTAGTGGCATTCAACTTTTTATCTGCCAGCTTCTTGTTCTTACTTTCTCTTTGGCTGAAAAAGAGCACTTGTACTGGGGCTAGCATTTTCCCGGGCATTTCCCCCAAAGACCATAATGTGGCAGCAGATAGTAGTGGTTCTAGCATTTAGCTTCTTATTCACCAGCTTCTTGTTTGTATTTTGCAGTTCCACCTTAAATGGTGCAGCACTTTCTGCTTCACATCATCCAAACAATCCCAAACACATTCAGTGGCGTTAAGGTTCTGGACTCTGGGGTGGTCAGTCCATTGTTCTGAGAACACCAGCAGCTTCTTTGTTGGATGTGTCCGTCACCTTTTCTCAGGGAGGAGCTTCTTGAACAGCCACACCTCCTTTCAGACCTCAATGGTGTTGAGGTCTTCTCACAGTGGAAGGATGGACAGAAACACCTGTGGATGTCCCCCCACCCCTCTCTCTGAGAAGGAAAGTGGTGTTGGTCTGATGGTGGTCTCTTGCAGGTGGTTGTTAGGAGTCCCATTTACTCTGAAGCTTTTAGACCTTTTTGGCTCATCTTAATGTGGAATGTGGATGATGAGTATAGATAAGTATAGTACGGTAGTCAGCGCGTATGTATAGATATAGACACATGATTAGGGATTATATAATCAGTCAGATAACTTATTCCATCTGTAACAGATCTGCCCCGTACGGCGGAGCAGTCAGGGTTATTAGTATTAGTGCTTCTGTGACGCCGGAAGACAGGCAGTAAATGTATGAGTGCTTCCTGGCCTCGTTTGTCTCTGTGGTCTTGTCCTGCTTTAGTTCTGTTCACTCTGGCTATAAAGCAGTGCACCAAATCACACAGGACCCTCAGGAACTTCATGTTTCGGCCTAAAGTTCCTGTTTGGCCTGAGCGTTCGTCTGATCCTGACCTGTGGGGAATGAAAACAATGTCTGTGGCGGTTTAGCCTGATGAGGTACTTTGTATGACTGTATCCAGAAGCTCAGTTGTTCAGGACCGCCATTGAAAGCAAGGCAAAAAAATATATATATCATTTTAAATCATAGACGTGAGAAATCCAGTCTCCAGTGAGAATTTTATTGGACAGTGTCGCTTGTGTTTTTGCATATAACAAAATCCATCTAAACAAAAATAAAGAAATAAATATTATTATTATTATTATTGCTGGTATTATTATTATTATTATTATTATTATTATTATTATTATTGTTGTTGTTATTGCTGTTTAATATTATTATTATTATTATTATTATTATTATTATTATTGTTGTTGTTGTTATTGCTGTTTATTATTATTATTATTATTATTATTATTAATGATGCTAATAACAGTAATAATAATAATAATAATAATAATAATAATGTTTATATTCGGGAAAGAATGTGTCCAGAGCGTCCGTTAGTCTGAAACAAAATCCATCTAAACAAAAATAAAGAAATAAATATTATTATTATTATTATTATCATTATTATTATTATTATTATTGTTATTATTATTATTATTATTGCTGGTATTATTATTATTATTATTATTATTATTATTATTATTATTATTATCGCTGTTGTTATTATTATTATTATTATTATTATTATTATTATTATTATTATTAATGATGCTAATAACAGTAGTAATAATAATAATAATGATAATAATAATAATAATGTTTATATTCGGTAAGAATGTGTCCAAAGCGTCCGGTAGTCTGAAATATAGAGATCAGGAGAAATATGTAAAATAAGTTGTAAGATTTAATTACAGTGTAATGGCCCACATTCATTACCCTGGAAAGAGGTTTTGGATCCTAGTCCAGAATGTTTTTTCGGAGTGGATGTTTACATGTGACCTTCATCACCCACCCTGAAAAGCAATCACCAATCAGTGGGTGTCATTGTCCTCAGAGAATCCTCCTCTCCTTCAGCAATTACGGCCGCAGTTGATTACAGATTACAGTGGATGGAGGAGGTGCTGTTTAATGAAGCCTCTGTGCTGGATGTCCAAATTAGTCAGTCGTGGAGTCTGGAAATTAGATTTACGCGGGTGAGGGTGCCGCTGGAGCACTTGCACCAGAGGAAACGGATATCGACTGTGGCTGAATTAGCGACAGCCCTATAGCTGCTGGGCACAGACGCTCTGGGATGTGGTTTACTGAAGCCGATGTCTCAAATGCTCGTGTGGGCACTGTGGAGGGGCGGCAGCCTGTGCTCCATTAGTATCTACATGTGCTGCTTTAGTATTAGCTTGAGTTGAGTGAGTTAGCCAGCTGGAGTTAGCCATTTCTGATTTCTCTCATGATTCAGTGGTTGAAATTCAAGAGCTGTTCAGAAGGGTTTGGTGTGAAATTGTTGATTGTAGCCACTCAGATTTCTCAGTAGTGTCATGCATGACTGAGGTCAACATGGCCGCTACTCAAATATAGACATACTATCCAGAACCACCATGCATGGCTTATGTATGGAGTGTTAAGGATGGTAGACTAGGGGAATATCTGAGCCTCACAGTGCCCGACATGTATCCCCATTCGAAAAATGTTATGGTCACGATTATAAAACAGTGTCTCTGACATCATGCAGCATATTCATAACCATTTCATGGAATACATTGCTGTGAGGGCACCATTAGTGGTGGACGTGTGGGTCCTATCACCACGGCTATGACTATGTGGCGCTCTGAGTGGCTGTTCACATCTCAACCATTATCTTTACCTGCCTTCAGTGGTTTCCTCTTAAACTATTTGGTCTTATGAGTAATTAATTATTAGTTGACTGATTCATTGTTTTGCACGCGTATGACCGGTCATCGTGTGAGGATGGAGCAGGTGTGCGGTTTGTCTTTCACACACTATGAACATTTTTCAGTCATCAGCTGGTGACCCACCGTGGTGGCTTCAGTTCACCAGCTTCAGGTTGCTCTGAGGGAGTAACCCACAATGTCTTATCCCCCACTGAAACTGTAGTAGCAAGGAGCTATGATAACTGCCGCCGCATTTAAGGTGGAATGGGGAAATATGACCGGGAAGCTGAATGCTAGCTCCAGAATACAAGTGCTGCATCATTTAAGGTGGAACTGGAAAATATTAACAAGAAGCTGGTGAATAAGGAGCTAAATGCTAGCACCAGAATGTAACTGCCACCCCATTTAAGGTGGAACTGGAAAATACGAACAAGAAGCTGGTGAGTAAGAAGCTAAATACTAGCACCAGAATGTAACTGCTGCACCATTTAAGGTGGAATGGGGAAATATGACCGGGAAGCTGAATGCCAGCCCCAGAATACAAGTGCTGCATCATTTAAGGTGGAAAGGGAACGTATGAACACAAGGCTGGCAGATAAAAAGCCGAATGCTGAAGCTTTTTATTCATGAGCTTTTTGTTTGTAACTGCTGCACCATTTAAGGTGGAACAGAAATTTCCAACCATGTCGCTGATTACCAGCCCCAGAACACAGCTGCTGCAGCATTTAAGGTAGTGCGGGAAAACATGAACAAGAAGCTAGCGAATAAGAAGCTGAATGTCAGCACCAGAATGTAACTGCTACACCATTTAAGGTGGAATGGGGAAAATACAACCAAGTAGCTAAAAGCCAGAACCAGAATGCAACTGCTGGCACCATTTAAGGTGGAAATCCGACACCTAAAGAGTCTGACTTCAGACTCATAGGTAATAAGCATAAGTAGTAATAATCATACCTGGATAATATCCTACCTGGGGTCTGTATGTATACATGTATGGGTCTGCCAGTAAATGTGCCATGATGGGACATTTCGACAACTCTACAGTCAGCAGGTGGTTTGTCTGTTCTGGGCTGCTGTAGCATGGCAGCCTCTGTTAGATGAGCCACTGCTGTGTAGATGTGAAGGCTCATTCTAAGCTAATGAAGACGTACAGGTTTGAAGTTACAGGTGATTATACACTAATGACTACATAGATGTGTATATTATAATCCAGTTCTGATGGTAGATCCCCCTGTGTCTGTGCTTTTACTAGAATGAATCGGAGCATATTTTATTAAGGCACTGTCAACGCTTCATGTAGGGGATCTAATGAATGATTATTAATGTCATACAGCACATACTAATCACTTTTAATATTTAATATATATTTGTATTAGTTAAATAAGCATTCAGGAAAAAGATACGCATCACAGCATCACAAAGCAGTAAGAAAAAATAAAAATTCTTATAAACAAGGATGTAGACAATTCATTTTTATTAGGAAGAGGTTTTACAGCAACGAAGCAAATGATGTTTTTCAGGTCATATAATTTGAGTAATGAGTATTAAATAAAAAACAGAAATAAAAATAAAATAAAAATAAAAAATAATAAAAAATAGAAATCAATAGTAATTTGTATTATTAATAAATAATAAAATTTATTGCAATTAAAAATAATACATTTATTATTATAATTATGAATTAAATATTGCATAAACATATTGGGGCGTGTTGCTCTGCAGTGTTACCTGAGCTGCTGCTTAATACTGTAGTAATGAGCAGTCAGTTAATTAGCCGCTTCTTGGATTAGGATTATAGTAGCATTACATGAGGATTATAATGTCCCTCTATACTGACCTCTCATCCACCCTGGAAATATTATGCTGCCCCTCGGTAGATAGTGAGACTAGGGAGTGTTTCCTGTATGATGAGGTGCGGACGGGGGTCCAGTGGGCCAGCGGTCTGGTCTGCTCTGTCGCGGAGGGAGGTTGTGTTGTCGTGCTGAGGCGAGTTATTTCAGGAATGAGGTCCTGCTCCTCCTCCGCTGGGGGAAGTGTGAGGAGATGCTCTGTTTCTCTGGCTGCTGTAATGAGTTTCCTCCTCACACTCCTCCCCCGAACCCCCCACCTAACTCCACCACAAACCCTCAAAACCTAAATGACCACAGCTCTGCCCTTTTACTCGCTCACGGCGGGTGTTGTTGCATGTGTTAGGACCTGACGGGACACACTGAGACAGAACGGGAGCGTTTTCTGACACCACAGTAAGCGAGTGTGCCTTCAGGAGTCCCTCAGCCTGGGCACAAGTACATGAGCATCGCTATAAACAGTGGCCTGAGGTACAGGGCTCTGGGCTTGGGTCCATGATTATAGATATTCAGGATATTCCCATTTAGTTGATATTCAAGTATTCCTGAACAGTTAATGAGTGGACTTTCTGTAAACTGGAAAGTCAGCTGCAGATACTGGACATGCACGGACTTCAGCAGAGAGGAAATGTTTATTGAAAAATGGGTCAAATTGTGATGTTTCATCATACGTCATTGTGAACGAGTTTGTCGCTGGCCCTGTTTCTCCGTTTCCTCTGTTGCTGTCTCCGTCTCCCTTGCTTCTTCCATGTGCCTTTGGTTGTCCTGTGCCATGTGTTTCTGTTTGTTTGGGTTTTAAGCTCCTGTCTCCGCCCTCTCGTCATGCCCCTCACCTAGTTTGTGGCTCCGCCCCTTCCTCAGTTTAGCCTTCGTTTATTTCTACTTCTTGTTGTTCCTTTGTGCTTGCTCTGTGTTTTGTCTCCGTGTCGGTTATTTTGTCTCCCTGTTCTGTGGTCTTACTGGTGTCCCTGGTTTCTTTTGGTTTCTGTCTGTTTTTAGATTTAAGATTAAGATTTTGAATTACTCAAGGGCACCTCAGTCATTACTGTCAGCTCAGGGACTCGAACCGGCAACCCTCCGGTCACAAGGCTGGTTCCCTAACCTCCAGCCCACGACTGCCCCTATTATTGGTTCATTATTAAAGACTTGCACGTGCATCCTTCTCCTCATCTCGTTCCCTCTAAAGGAATGAAGGAGCTAATGCTAATCTTTTCCAACATTAGGTCTTGTGAGGACTCGCCGTTTTTAAGCGAGGTCATTCTCAGTATGTAATGTGACGGTGGTCGTTATTAGGGATGCACCAATCCAGCTTTTCCAGTTGCGATACCAGCACCGAAACGTAAACTTTGCATATCTGTCGATACCCGATATTGAACCGATACCAATTTTGAATAAAGAAACCATGTACTTAACCATGTTGCAGTGATGTATGGCTCCAGGATTGACAAACACTACTGTACTAACTCGCTCCATATTGTTGTTCCTGTTCGTAAGTCATGTCCGGCCACTCGGGGGAGACATAGAGCAACCAATGAGCAATCAATCAGCAATGCTAACACCTGTGGCTCATGCTACTGAGGTGTGAGAGTGCTGGCCCTTGGATGCTTGGTCTTGTATCTGGCATTAGGAGCGTTTCATTATAAGGCTCTTTGTTGTTTGAGGAGGTTTTGGTTTGCTCTGTTGAGCACTGCAGTTTTTCCCTGTTTCTGAGTTTTTCTCTACACACGAGTTCACTCTGCTGGGGAACTGTTACCTCACCTCGTAGCGCGCTGGTCTGTGATCACAGTGATTATTGTTTGAGCCTCGCTGAGGTGCGACAGTTTCCCGTTACATCTACAGGCACCTCACAAACATGCTATTGACGGCGTAGCACACATCGCAAACGAATTAGAGGACCCCAATGATCAGCCTAATTATCCAGTACCCGATGCAGCTAACTTAATATGGGAACCGATATCCAATCCTAATCCCTAGTCATTAATTTCAAGGTTCCTGGTGGTGACAGGGAGTCTTCAGATCCAGCACATCTGGAAGTTGGGGTCGATTATTGGCCAATACCTCTAAGAGAGAGTTAATTACCAATCTTCAACAACAGCAGCGCTGCTCACCGGCCACTGTGAGCACCAACTCTTCTACATAAGCCGTTTCTATGCGTCCTGCACAGCGGCTCATTGTGGTCTTCGTGGTCTGGCACACGTGTTTTTCTACACGTTGAGGTTAAAAGTGAGATTCCCTTCAGATTTCTGTTCCCCCTTAAATTACGTTGCTTTCTGGCACCGTTGCACTTTTAAGGGAACTACTGCATCACTAAGGTGGACTGGAAAAGCCGAATAAGAAGACCAACAATCTCAGTTTCTCAAATTTGTCCCTGCTGCCGCCCTTAGTAATGATTTTCAAAGTCTGCTTTGCTCCTCACTCTTCCGTACGTGAAATAAGATAGCTACTGAGTTCTAAATGGGTTTTTGTGTCCCATTATGGTCAGCTCAGAGGCTGTCTGGGTTATAATAAAACAGGGTCAAGAGGTCGATTCCATCGAGAGTCTAGACTCTCTGAGTCGATTCCAGAAATCCTTCAGTCATTCATCACTATCAAAAATCTTGATCCAGAAAGGTACATACTTTAGTACTGTTACTCTCCATACTTAAGTACATCTGAAGGTACATACGTTAGTACTGTTACTCCAGAGGAGGACTAAAGGGAGATACTTTAACAGACAATGGAGGAGTATTTTACCCTGAGGGTCTCCACTTTAACTCAACTACATGGTTCATGTACTTTGTCCACCACTGGACATTTTCATTTTTTGAAATGAGTGTATCTCTGAATTGTTAGCCTGTATGTTTTTCCATCTCCCTACAATGAAGCATAATTTTAATGTCAGCTAAGGGTTGGACCTCTGGCACCTAGAAGGGTAAGCACTCTGAAATATGCAAGATAAGAGTCGGTTGAATGTTTCACTGGCACTTCGGATTATTCAGGACGAGAAACACAAGAACCTTTTTAAACTATTGTTTTAAGGCTTGTAGATTTGGAGGGGTTATTGGTGTGTAATACCTCCACGGTACACGAGCACCAACAACAGCTGTGATTGGATTTGGACTGGACAAGTTTCTGGATGTAGGCCACATCAGTGTTCAGACACTCTTACAACAAAGAATTGAGCAGTTGGGCCAGATATGGTGGATGGCTTCCCTGGCACAATCCAGAGGCGAATTCCCTGTTGACTGGGATTGTAGCCACTGCTGGTAGACCCATATGACCATACGCTTCCATACACCTGCAGATTCAGCTACTTCCTTCACACTATGGTCTCTGGCCACGCCCAAATGCTCAGTCACTCCTTTTAGCCAATCATTAACATCTGCTCTGGAGCGTTTACCACACATGAACGAGACATTCCCTGCACTGTAGCACCTCTTCCCAATCTATAGATCCCGTCATTCACAACCTGCACGTATTTATAACCCCCTCATCCTCATGCAGCGCCATCTGCAGGAGCCTAAAGTTGCTACCACACGGTGACTCATTAGGGAGCTTATGTGATATAGCAAATTAGAACTGTGTTATACTGTTATTTGCTGTTACAGCCCTCAGTTATTAGACCTTCATGTCCAGAGCTAGTTCGAGGATCTGAATTGTTGTTGAGATCTTTCTCCTGCTCCAGCAGAAAGGGTGGGAGGCCTGCTGGCTGCGGAGTGAAAATGTTTCCAGCTTTCAGCAGGTGACATATGGGTTTCTCTCGGTAGCTTAAGTGCCCTGCACGCATGGCGTTCAGGGTCACTGTGAATTTGGCTTGAGATTGCGGTGGCATTATGTAGCATCTGCAAAGACAGAAACGAGGTCCTGTACAGGAGGTACAGTGAAAGCAGCGTGAGATCGTAGGTCGGCTGACAGCAGTTGTGCTGTGGGCACGGTGACTGATCTGCGCTTAGTACCTGTTTAACTAAACCTCCTATTAGAATCGATTGAACATTCATGACATGAAGACCATAAAGGATGATCAGCTACTTTAAACTGATGGGCGATTAGCAGAGACCAGTGCGAACATCTGTCACTGATACTAATTGACTGGAAACCATTGAGACACATAGGCTTTTTTCCAGCTACGTTAGTGCTGTGAATGTTCCTCAGTTCTGTACTAACAACACTGTAGTCTACAGCTGACTGCCGACACCCTCATCTCTCACCTGCATGAAAGGGAAAGCAGGAGGTGCGGTCTATAAAGGTTGCAGGTCTGTTTCTAAGCAGTTTATTAGGTAGTAAGTATTTATTATGACCTTTAATAAACGGTAACATAACAGTTGCATGCAAGCTTACACTCACTGGCAACTTGTATCTACAGTCCATGTCCATTGCATCGACCTCGCTGACCATATAGGAGCACCTTGTAGTTCTGTAGTGACCGACTGTACTCCATCTGTTTCTCTATACTTTATAACCTTGTTCTTCTAGGGTCAGGACCCCCACAGGACCGCCATGGACCAGGTATTATGTGGGAGGTGGATCATTCTCAGCACTGCAGTGACACTGACAGGTGTTGTGCTGATATGTGTGGAGTTTTTGGATCTGTTAACACCACAGTGACTCACTATCACCTCTTGTGGTACAGTGTGCTACCCTCGTAGCATGGTTAGCGTGGTTAGCATGCTAACGTAAGAAGACATCTCTACCCGTAGATGTTATTTCGTCACATTTTGTTGATTATTGTTGTGAATTTTCAAAGTTTTTTACCTATTGCTCCTTTAAACTCAGACCAGACCGGTCTGAGAACTGTGTGGGTGTGGCTGATGAGCGGCTTGGTTGATAGCTATCTGACCAACACTTCTATCCCGCTGCACCACCCATACACAACTAAAATTATGATCCAGCTTTTATATGATGCTAACAGGACAAAAAGTCATGGATGAACAGACACGACACAACATGTGAATGAACAGACGAACGGGTGTGCAGACAGAGAGAACATAAAGTGTAAAAAAAATAAGCTAGCTTGTTAGCATTAGGTTCTGCTGGGTTAGCTTTAGCCCACTAACATTCTCTGACACTGAAACTGTGTTGTGTGGGTGACGGATTCCCTGTGATTGGTCCGGGTAATGCATATGGAAGCATAAGCCAAGATTAGGATGGCAGAGTTCATAATAATAAATCAGTCATTTATTGATCGGTGGAACATTATTCAGTAGTGCATGTGCACTGTGTCTTTAAATGTGCTAGCAAAGGAGTTTGTCCACGTGCACAGCCACTGACAGTGAAAGACGCCCTTAGCGTGTAGAACCAGAGCTTTGTGTGAGCTGCAGAGTTTCCTATCACTGCATTAAAGATGCACAGGGCTTTTGGCGCTGTTGCCCCGTGTTTGTTTGTTCAGGGCACCAGGAAAACCTGGGTCTTCTGTCTGGGTCTTCTCTGGTGTTGAAACGTAGTTTGTGATATGACCTCAACACAAATACTATTAAAACTGCATTTTTAAAACCGCATCTGCCTCAAAGGGTTAATTGTGATTGTGTACCAGAAATAGAAACAATTCCACATGATGTATATGATGAAAAATGACCTTATGAGCAGTAATGAATTCTTGTCTGATGAAATGAAGCATTGGTTAAATTTTTTATTTGACCTTGTGCCTCAACTTTCATGTTCTGTTCTTGACTATCGATTCCGCTACATTAGCATTAGCCTTTGAGACTTTCTTCTGCATCCGCATCGCTCCCGGATCTGAAGTTTCTAGAGCACATGTTCCTTCCTCCACCTTGTTGCTGTTTGGTAAAGCTGACCTTGGCCCCTGAAGTCTTGAGCGAGAGAAGTTCATGCTAACCTGCATGTTCGTCTCCTCGGCTAATGTAATCACCCCGATGGATATTTTATTGGCCCTCAATGCTGCTTTGATATTAGCGGTAATGGCTCACCACCTCACTGCCTTTCAAGGGCACTCCAGTCCCGGATCTGGGCCGGCGGCTCGAGTGGACCGTAATTGCCGAGCACTTTTGCTTAGTGCCACTTTTCTCCCATGGACTTAATTTCCACGACATTGGATCTACATCAAAGTGTCCACGAAGGTTCTCCATCCGAGGAATACTGATGACTTCTCATTGGTCAGATAAAACGCATCTGAAAGGGCATTACTCTTCCTTCCGTCTTCTGCGCGGGGTGTGGGGATTCGTTTGGCTCAGGGCGGTTCTGTGTAGCAGATTCTTTATGAATAAAGCCGCCTAGATGGTACGTAGCTTCTGGTGTTGAAAAGCCTTATAGAACCTTTTTACTTCATACGCTTAGAAAAAGTTCTTAAGGTCGCACTTACAGTCAGCTGTAAGGTTACTCTGTGGTATTCAAATACCACTCTTTATTATTATTATTATTAATATCATTAATAATAATAATAATAAAAATATTATTATTATTATTATTATTATTATTATTATTATTTTGTTATTTACTTTTATGTTCCAAAATCCTTTATCTATCTTTTAAACGTTTTAACTCTTTTTATCTCTTAGTTTTTTTTAAAGATCTATGGATTATGTGCATTACTAATAAAATAATAATTAATAAAATAATATTTTCAGTTTTATTTGCTCATGTGTAAATTAAATATGTATTGCAATGTGTATGTTTAGCTGGAACATGACCTTATTTTAAAACTTCAAAGAGTCCTCAAAACTCAATAGAATAAAAGTCTCCCATCTAAGCGAGCAGCAATCGGCCACCTCGCCATCATGAGTTCTCCTGCAGTGCTAGCAGGTGAAATGAGGAGCCCACGGTTCATCCTGATCCCCGACAGGCATGCCGGAGTATGCTTTGTAGGCCTCGAACATCTTAGCAGACGCTTCATGGATTGCTGTTTCGCCCTGGTGTTGGTAAATTGGTCCACAGAAGGAGCGAAATGCGTCTGCTGTATGCCGTGACCTCTTGATGACCTCTAAATTAAATGTAGCTCCACTATCCATTCACTCAGCTGGAACATCAACTGGAATGGCTGTTTAAACATACCCGAGTTTACACTGCTGTATGTACTGCTGCACAGTTCCAGAAAGATCTAAAACAATCTCCAATGTTCTAGAAAACTCTGGACAGTTCTAGAAACTTCTGGAGAGTTCTCACAGTTCCAGAAGCAGCCTGAAGTCTACTCAGCACTGAATGTATTGCAGATGTTCTAGAATGTAGGAGAACGTAGATAAAGCATCATTGTCTTGAACACAGAAGCAAAGTTAATGGGGACCAAAAGCCGCTTTCTCGTCCTTTTAGGCCTAGGGAATTAGGGACACACACTTAGTACACAGGACAAGAACAAAATAAACATTCAGAACACTGGTAACATTCATAATAATAATAATAGTAATAATAATAATAATAGTAATAATAATAATAATAATAATAGTAATAATAATAATAATAGTAATAATAATGATAATAATGATAATAATAATGATATGTGGCTTAATCAAAACAACATAATTTTTGATGACAGCATGAGAATGGCACCTTTTAAAATGGACCTCCTTTTTTGAATGATGCTTTGTGTTGTCTTGGTTCTTCATATTGCCGTTGTCTTTACTAGAGAACCCTTGTAGAAGTAAGGAACCCTAAATATAGGCGTGCTTCCATGCTGAACTTACAGCAGCTTGATCCGTCTGAGCATCAAGTGACATTTGCAGTGTACCGTAGGCGCGCTCGGCGCGGCCTTTATTTCATTTGGGCGCTGATGCGTTTAAAGGTTACTATAGGAGGAGGTGTGAAATGTAAAGCAGGAGCGGAGTGTAATCTGCTCTGTACGGTATCTAAGTGATGACTGCACTCAGAGAAGCATGTCGGCAAGAAACTGATGTCATTTTCGGCTGTTTGTGACGGTGCGCAGCCTCCTGCATTGATCTCGGAGCGTTTACAGCTCAGAGTGATCAGTCAGTGACTAGTGCAGGTCCCTGTGTACCACAGGTTCTCTGTAGTGAATGATTCGTTCAAGTCAGGAACTGTTCGATCTGTGTGTGGGGGGCTTGGGGGGGTCTGTCTCTGAACAGTGCTTTGATTTGCTTTAGTTATTGTTCTGTAAGGAGAGAATCAGATGATTTACATGATTGATCTCGAAGGTTAAGATTTCATTATGGTTGATAAAGTGCATCGAGGAAATATTACATACACGATTATGTAAGTATGTAAACATTGTATTCATATGTTTATTTGATTGTTAGACTTTACTTGGAAACAAACGTGTTCAGTTCTTGAAACCATAAAGAGAAAACCGTCCAATCAGGTTTGTTTCCTAGGTAGTTACAGCTGAGAAAGCTCTCCTATTGGTTAGGGCTTCAGGAGCTGGACAGAAGGCCTGAAATGTTAGATGAACTACAAACATTATTAGGAAGTGACAATGTAATCAACCAACCCTGCTTTGGGTTGCATTGCCTAGCACCAAAAATATCACTCTAGTCCTTTTGGAAGTTCTAGATAACCGTCTGTGTATATGAATGGTAGTGTAAGCAGGTTTGGGTTAGTTGTTAATGTTGGAGAACAGCAGCAGCAGGTCTGTGTTAGACCTCTGTACTGAAAGAGGTCTCTCTATTGCAAGCTCTATAAATCCATGTTTAATTCCTCCATCCATCCGACATTTATGGCTCTGAGAGAGCATATTAATGTTATAAGTATGTAACTTGATGATTTTTTTTGTTCATTTGGCCAGAAAATGAGTGCGTATTATTGTGCATTAAATTCCATTTTAATATTCTGCAGCCAGTGCAGTTGAAGGGTCACCTTCAGATGAATGAATCAATGTTTTTTTCCCTCTTTCTTTGTGCAGATATAGACGAGTGTTCCACTCAGATGCATTACTGCCAGGCCAACACAGTGTGTGTGAACCTGCCAGGTGGACATCG
>JAMWET010002137.1:147500-180000 GCA_024036415.1 Prochilodus magdalenae
AGGTGCTGTAGGTTGAATGGGCAGGGTGATCCTTATCTGGTGCAGGGTTGTAGGCTGAATGGGCAGGGTTAAGGTGCTGTAGGCTGAATGGGCAGGGTTAAGGTGCTGTAGGTTGAATGGGCAGGGTTAAGGTGCTGTAGGTTGAATGGGCAGGGTTATGGTGCTGTAGGCTGAATGGGCAGGGTTAAGGTGCTGTAGGCTGAATGGGCAGGGTTATGGTGCTGTAGGCTGAATGGGCAGGGTTAAGGTGCTGTAGGCTGAATGGGCAGGGTTAAGGTGCTGTAGGCTGAATGGGCAGGGTTAAGGTGCTGTAGGCTGAATGGGCAGGGTTAAGGTGCTGTAGGCTGAATGGGCAGGGTTACGGTGCTGTAGGTTGAATGGGCAGGGTTAAGGTGCTGTAGGTTGAATGGGCAGGGTTAAGGTGCTGTAGGCTGAATGGGCGGGGTAAAACAATTGCAGGTTGAATGTGGTGTTAAACTGTTGTAGCCTAAATATGGAGGGCTAAATTACTATAGGTTAAATGGGTGGTGCTAGACTGCTGTAAGCTGGGCTGCATGGGCAGGAATTACTGCAGGCTGGAAGGGCGTGCGTTTGTGTGTGTGGGTGTGTGGGTTTAGGCGTGCTTCCAGCTTATATCCCATGTACTGACTATTTAAACTGTAAATGGCATGTTTTGAATGCATGTTCCCATACTACATCCTCTTATTCCAAGAAAGTCAAGAAAGAGAAAGGAAAAATGAGAAAAGGAAAATGAGGCCGTAAAGATTAAGGAAATGAATTGTGTTCAGGAATTCATTTGGATTTCTGTGTCTCTAGTATGCAGTGTCAAACTAAGCTGCAGTGCTTCAGCTGTACTTCCTGCTAAGGTGAATGTCAGCGTATCTAATTATTCCAGTTTCTGTCAGAGTCCTTCAGATGATCCTCCGTATTTGTGCTTAAGCTGGCGAGGGTGAGCGAGCGAGTGAGCGAGAGGAGAAGGAGAAATCATATTTATGAATTTCTCCCTGAGGGAGCTTGACATTGACAATGTTAGTTAGCGCCTCAGCAGCTCGTGTTTGACCAGCGGACATTACCTAACACACATCCACTTTTCATCCTCCATTTCCAGGTGCAGGCTGCAGCGGGAAAGTACGCTCTCAGTGCAGCACTGTGAAGGAGAGATTTCTCGTTTCAGAATCAGCCAGCTACAGCTCCGATGGCTTGACTAATGGCAGTGTAAAAGCCTAAACAGCCCCTCAGCCAGCTAGCATCACAGCCCCAAGCACCCGCTGTTATCCGCCTTGGTATCTAACCACTTTATCAGAAACACCCGCTCACTGGCCACTTTATCAGAAACACCCACCTTGTGCTTCCGCTCACTGGCCACTTTATCAGAAACAGCCGCCTTGTACTTCCACTCACTGGCCACTTTATCAGAAACAGCCGCCTTGTACTTCCGCTCACTGGCCACTTTATCAGAAACACCCGCCTTGTACTTCCGCTCACTGGCCACTTTATCAGAAACACCCGCCTTGTACTTCCGCTCACTGGCCACTTTATCAGAAACACCCGCCTTGTACTTCCGCTCACTGGCCACTTTATCAGAAACACCCGCCTTGTGCTTCCGCTCACTGGCCACTTTATCAGAAACACCCGCCTTGTGCTTCCTCTCACTGGCCACTTTATCAGAAACACCCCCCTTGTACTTCCACTCACTGGCCACTTTATCAGAAACACCCGTTTTGTTCTGCCACTCACTGGCCACTTTATCAGAAACACCCGCCTTGTACTTCCACTTACTGGCCACTTTATCAGAAACACCCGCCTTGTACTTCCACTTACTGGCCACTTTATCAGAAACACCCGCCTTGTACTTCCACTCACTGGCCACTTTATCAGAAACACCCGCCTTGTACTTCCACTCACTGGCCACTTTATCAGAAACACCCGCCTTGTACTTCCACTCACTGGCCACTTTATCAGAAACACCCGCCTTGTGCTTCCGCTCACTGGCCACTTTATCAGAAACACCCGCCTTGTACTTCCACTTACTGGCCACTTTATCAGAAACACCCGCCTTGTAGTTCCACTCACTGGCCACTTTATCAGAAACACCCGCCTTGTACTTCCACTCACTGGCCACTTTATCAGAAACACCCGCCTTGTACTTCCACTCACTGGCCACTTTATCAGAAACACCCGCCTTGTACTTCCACTCACTGGCCACTTTATCAGAAACACCCGCCTTGTGCTTCCACTCACTGGCCACTTTATCAGAAACACCCGCCTTGTACTTCCACTCACTGGCCACTTTATCAGAAACACCCGCCTTGTGCTTCCACTCACTGGCCACTTTATCAGAAACAGCTACCTTGTACTTCCACTCACTGGCCACTTTATCAGAAACAGCTACCTTGTACTTCCACTCACTGGCCACTTTATCAGAAACACCCGCCTTGTGCTTCCACTCACTGGCCACTTTATCAGAAACAGCTACCTTGTACTTCCACTCACTGGCCACTTTATCAGAAACACTAAAACTACTATAATTATTCATAAATAAATACAGAGATAAAGAAAAGGAAAGAACTGTAGCTTCTTCGCTATAATGAGGCCAGATACACCTGTAGTTTACTTCCACTGGCCATTAGGAAACACTCAGCTGACCCCTGCAGGCTGCTGTCTGCACTGTATGGGCTGGACTGAACATATAAACCCAGAGAGGAGTAGAACCCTATTGCTCTCTCACCTTTCATCCCACCCTCCTAATGGACTCTCTTCTCCTGTAGCTCTCCAAGGTCCGTCAGGGCCGCTCTGAAACATCTGTGATCTATCCGTACTACATACACGCTCCATGAACCCAGCAGGCCCGGGCTCTGACGCCCTGGACAGAGTAGCAGTTGGATCCCTGTATCGTTGTTGTGTTAGTTCTGGAAACATTCAGAACCAGTTCATTAGAGAGGCCGTATAATCCTGAGCCTGTAATAACCTAGCAAGGCAGCGCTGGTGCAGCCCGCATTGTAATTCAGCAGCGTCTGTGAGATCACTGCTAATGTCTGCTAATGTGTGATATTAAATATCACAGGTCAGGAATAACGTGATGTGGTTATCGATGTCTTCGTTTGATTGATTGATTTCACTGGACCGCTGTGTACATGGTAGAGTACAGGTGAAGGTAGGATATGTCTGTTCATCGCTCTGGTCATGTGAGAAACTGGTTTCCATGCTGCTGGAATGGTAGTTTGTAGGTGTTGCTATGGAATCCTTAGTGGTTGCTAAGGTTTTGCTGGGTTGTTACTGCAGGATACCTCTTGGTTGGTAAGGCGTTGCTAGGCCATTACTTTTGAGTCGTGAGTTGTCGCTAAGGTTTTGCTAAGGTGTTGCATTTCAGTCCCAGGTATTTGTTTATGTGTTGCTGTAGTGTTGCATTGGTATATAGGC
This sequence comes from Prochilodus magdalenae, assembly GCA_024036415.1. Lineage (NCBI taxonomy): Eukaryota > Metazoa > Chordata > Actinopteri > Characiformes > Prochilodontidae > Prochilodus > Prochilodus magdalenae. The sequence goes on from JAMWET010002137.1 coordinate 150,921, forward strand.
GGTTGTTAAGGTGTTGCTATCTATCATTATGATATTAAGCACATTTTTTGAAGGGTGTGTTTGTGTGTCTGTGTGTGTGGAAAGTGGAGAAACAAAGAATCCGGCAATTGTGTACGGAGGTGGGCGGTCCTTAGTCTGTAGGTAGAGGTCAGAGGACAACACATAAACAATGGAACATGTTCTTTTAGTGCAGTTCTTGTTCAAGGGCGTATCCTACCATCGACGGTCAACTCTTTCCGCGTGTGTGCTCAGTGCAAAGGGATTGTCATTGGCAGTGATCATGCAGAAGACGGCACGCAGCTTTGCGGCCTGACGGTGTGCTATTATAAAGCAGGACGTTACGGTTAATCATGTAGTGTTTCTGACGTTACAGATCTCCTGCACGTATTAAACGACAGATCTTCTTAATTTTTCACATTTTAGCTCATTAGAAGACCGACGCCTCCTGTTGACTGCACTCACCCACGAGCACGTCACAGGCGTGATGGCCCTTTGCCGCTTGCATTGTGGGTTTCCTGGTTCCAGACCAGAGAGTTAATGGTGCTGGAGTGGCACCAAGTCCGGCTGCGAACGTTTTTTTATTTTTTTGGTGGAGAAACGCAGAACCGTTTGAGATTTTTGGCACCTGCACCGCGTGGGTGGAAAGGGCTCTTGGAGGTATGGTCAAGGGGAAGATGAGAAACAGCCAATTGAGCAATACAGTCAGGAGCCACTGTCAAAGCAACCAGGGCTTCAGGTACATGTTAGCGGTGCCAGAAGTCGATCGCATCCTTGGTACCATGCTACGCCGCACTGATGCGGTGATTCCTGGTAATTCCTAAGAGCCCCAACCAAGCACTCAGTGTATAAATGAACATGCATGTCCAGACATTGCTGTACATATACAGGGGTTGGACAATGAAACTGAAACACCTGTCATTTTAGTGTGGGAGGTCTCATGGCTAAATTGGACCAGCCTGGTGGCCAATCTTCATTAATTGCTCATTGCACCAGTAAGAGCAGAGTGTGAAGGTTCAGTTAGCAGGTAAGAGCTCAGTTCTGCTCAAAATACTGCAATGCACACAGCATTATGGGACATACCAGAGTTCAAAAGAGGACACACTGTTGGTGCACGTCTTGCTGGCGCATCTGTGACCAAGACAGCAAGTGTTTGTGATGTATCAAGAGCCACGGTATCCAGGGTAATGTCAGCATACCACCAAGAAGGACCTCCACCAGCATCACGTAGTGACCTGGCCACTATCCTGCAAGAAGAATGGCTTAAACTCCCTCTGACCACTGTGCAGGACGCAGTGTATGTCATTCCCAAGACGAACTGACGCTGTATTGGCCGCAAAAGGAGGCCCTACACCATACTAATAAATGATTGTGGTTTAAAACCAGGTGTTTCAGTTTCGTTGTCCAACCCCTGTAGATTTTTGTACATTGTAGATCATTTTCCCTTTGATGTTACAAAATTGTAAAAAGTTTTTTTTGAGACGCATTTTGAAGTGTATCTAGTGGAAAACATAAAGAAGAGTAAAGGTGATATAATATTCCTGACCTCAGAGCCGTCGCTGTTGAACTAAGCCTTAGTCTGCAGTTGAATCGTGTTTGACTGGATAGAATGTTTCATATTACAAAGCGATTAAATCAGCTCCAGAGAAAAGAGCACTGAGACTTTCTTTACACAAGATAAAGGACATGCAGGTAATGAAGTTCTACAACTACAGCGCGCATATTTACACAGACAACAGCAGCCCAGTCTCATAATCAGGCCGGCTTTACTGAGCCGATGAAGGGCTGCAGGTTGTAATAGGCTGGAACAGCTCTGTGTTTGAATAATCGCATCAGAAATGAGGTTTTTATCTCTTTCAGCCGTAAATTAAAGCTCCTGGATCCTACAGTCTCTGTGTGTTTTATTTCAGAACAGTCATAATTTTAGCGTGATCACTTATAACCCGTTCCGCAGCCTCCAGAATTAAACAGGCGGATATGTAAATGAGCTCTGTACCGACGTGCTTCCCTGTAATATGCATTCGTATTTACAGGAACACTGGGACTCGTCATCAGAAAAAGTGCTTCAGCCGTAAAATATGTAGCTCGTATGTAAGGTAGATGCTTACATGTCTCTGTGAGTCATCCTGTTAGTGCAGGCGACCATTTCAGACGGGCTGCAGCCACATAATGGATACATTTAGCGGATACAAAATTGCCCATAACAGCACGTCACGTGCAGGAAACACTGCATTCCCGTGAATTAACTCATGGCGGATTCAGTATGTGGTCATCTTCAGTGTACCGAGTCCCGCTTTAGATTCTTGTAATGGAGTAACGAAGCATTCATATGTGGTTCGAAAGGCTTAAACTTACGGAACATGGACTCATCATCAAAAAAGTACTTGCCCAGAAAGTACCAGAAGAGGTTTCTCACCCGGCGACATGATGTAAACAAGGACAGGCCTTATAGCTGTACCTGACAGACCCAACAGCTGCAACCGCGGACATTCAGCAAGCAGTGATGTCCTCCATGAGTCATCCTGTTAGTGTAGCACCATTGGCAGACGGCTGCACCACGCAGGACTACATGCACACAGACCGTTACCACGACTGTCCTTAACACCACGTCACCGTCACCAAAGACTGCAGTGGTGTCGTTCCAGACTCATGGAGTGATTCAGAAAGGCGGCGGGTCATCTTCAGTGACGAGTCCCGCTTTACTCTTGATGGAGACGCCCAACGAATCCGTGTGCATGGGATGGATTATCACAGGACACCATTAGGAACCTCTACAGCTCCATACCAAGACATCCTGGAGGTTGCATCAGTAAACACGGCGGCCCGACACCATACTGAGAGACAGACTTCTGTATGTGTAGCTCAATAAATATTGATCATATCAGTCTAAATCTATCATTTATTGTTCCTGGTGACCTTTATCGTCCGTCCTAACAACACTGCACTCCCACACCTCCGTCTGGGTGCAGCTATCCTTTTGATGATGTGTTCTGTGAAAGTACCAGTATTATGGAAAACCTGATTTTGAAATGAAGGCGATGAATGTTCACCTCCAGTACATACAGCCACATCCAACAGCCTGTTGTTGTTATGATGTCACAAAAACCAACACGTTTACATATGTCTGCCTATTCAGCATACGGCAGTTTAGACCCTCCCCTGTTTTGGAACATAAAACCACACAAATGGTGGTAATGAAGTGCTTTTCGAATGAGCCCAATACATGGCAGCCAATTAGAGCAACACAGAGCCCAATCCTGTGACTTAAATCAGAGGCCACCCCTCGTTTTTCATTTCCAGTCAAAACAGCAATTAAGTACAACTTATTCATTTTAGAGCATCAGGAACAAAACAGAACACACGCGTAACAGAAATGACTCTAATAGACCAGGAGTGTTTTAGTGTGTCCACTCTTTACCTGCATTTCAGCCCCCGTTCTTTTTAAGAGACCCACTTTCAGTTCAGTTCTAAAGTTGGTTTAGCTGGTTTCCTATTTCTCATCTTCCAAGTTACCTCAATCCTTCAGGGATGTTGAGGTTCTGGACTCTGGAGTGGTCTGTCCATTGTTTTGAGAACACCAGAAGCTTCTTTGTTGGGTGTGCGTGTCTCCTTTCCTCAGTGGGGAGCTTCTTGAACAGCTACACCTCCTTTCAGACCTCTGTAGTGTTGAGCTGTAGTCTCACAGTGGTAGAAGGATGGACAGAAACACCTGTGGATGATCAGATCTGGAGTAGGAGTGAAGCTTGATGTTCTCTTCTCTCTCAGAGCTGTAAGCTGCTCTTTATCTCATTGGTGGTCGACCAGGAGTTTCGGGTGGTGGTTAGGAGTGCTTGTTATTTTTCTCTGTAGCTTTTAATTATTTTGGACGTCGGTCTTCCTTCCGTCAGTGGATTATCTAATATCTAATCTTCTCACAAACATGTCACATTAAAATTTTTAAAATTAAGAATTTGTATTTAACAGCTGGTTTGACTGGACATTAACTAGGAGGTGGTCTCTGGCTTTTGCACCGTTACTGTGCTCTCTCCAGAGGTCTGGCTTGTGTGATACAGTATCTGTGAACACTGTCTGGCTGAATTGGAGCTGCGAGAGAACAGGCAGTCCTGTCTAATCTCGTTTACCATGTGTGCAAATAAAATGGGCAGAGAGAAAGGTGAGAGAGTGGGTGGGCACATTCCTCCATCCCAGAGGTGCCTCCTGATCTGTTATCCGGTGAAAGCTGACATTCAGCGTTTCCTGGCAGAGAGAGCAGGACAGAAACGCGCCTGAATCTAAACCGGGCTGTCTTTATTGCCTGCTTGTGGACATGCACAGATTTGAACGGTTCCGGTGGCCCGGTCCAGACTGGGTCCGCCAATTATTACATAGCTGCTGTTGTGCGATTGGTCAGGCTTAAAGAATGATAATATAAAAAATCCATTCTAACAGTAACACAGTCTATACCACAGTACCTACATTTAGAGCTTAGAGTTATACACTCAGCCTAATGAGAAACTGTAGAACAGACTCAGTCTATACCACAGTACCTACATTTAGAGCTTAGAGTTATACACTCGACCTAATGAGAAACTGTAGAACAGACTCAGTCTATACCACCAGTAACCTGAGACACATTTAGAGCTTAGAGTTATACACTCGACCTAATGAGAAACTGTAGAACAGACTCAGTATATACCACAATACCTACATTTAGAGCTTAGAGTTATACACTCAACCTAATGAGAAACTGTAGAACAGACTCAGTCTATACCACAATACCTACATTTAGAGCTTAGAGTTATACACTCAACCTAATGAGAAACTGTAGAACAGACTCAGTCTATACCACAGTACCTACATTTAGAGCCTAGAGTTATACACTCAGCCTAATGAGAAACTGTAGAACAGACTCAGTCTATACCACAGTACCTACATTTAGAGCTTAGAGTTATACACTCGACCTAATGAGAAACTGTAGAACAGACTCAGTATATACCACAATACCTACATTTAGAGCTTAGAGTTATACACTCAGCCTAATGAGAAACTGTAGAACAGACTCAGTTCCTGTATTGAGAATGTCAAACACGATGCAGTGTCTACATTTAGAATGTTATAAATCTTTAACTTAAAGCTTCGTAAACACACTTTTCATGGCTCCTGTTTATTTCAGTCTGCTCCTGCACACGAAACTCACAACATAAAGCCTTCATTTTGTTTCAGTTTCTGACTTTAAAAGGCAATTAAAGCACATTGTTATTGATGTCTGTGCTTGTTTTCCCACTAACTGCTTATTTTTAGGCCCAGCATGTGCCTGTTGATGTTCGATGTGTTCATTTTTGGCATTGTCTTCTGTTTGAGTCCCTAACCGTTTATTATTTTATCCCTGTCGTTTTCCAACGGCTCTGCTGCTTCTCAGGCCGACATTGTAAATAAGAATTTCCTTTTCTAATGCACATTAAATAAGTCTTAGATTTATCTAGTAGATACTGAATAATTCACAGTAGATACAAAATAATTTCAATTTTTATAATACTGATTAACTCAAAGTAGATGTTGATTTTTAATAGTAGATCTAATTAATAGTTCATCAAAATTTAGTTTTTATAAAACAGATAATGAATGATGGCTTAATTTGTAGTAATTACTGTATAATTCACAGAAGATACCAAATAATTAATAATGTACTGAATATTATGTAGATTACTATTTAAAGGAGATACTGAATATTTCACAACAGATGTTTCTTATATTACTCATAGTACTGTTTTACCCAGTCACTCATAGTAGATATTGATTTTTTTAAATAGTAGGTACTGAACAATTCATATTTAATAAACCTATTTTATATTAGATACTGAATAACTCATAATAGATATTGATTTTTTGATATTAGATGCTGAACCATTCTTATTTCATAGACTTTTTTATAATAGATGCTGAATATCTCATAGATGTTGATTTTTTGTTTTTACAGTAGATACTGAACTAAAATACACATACAGTGTATATATATATGTATAATCCATGCTGAAGAACTTGTAGTACATTTTCAGTTTTTTATTGTATATTCTGAAATAATGCATAATAGATACTGAATAACGTGGATTACTTTTTAAAATAGACACTGAATAGTTCATAACACATTTTTTACTTATAGAACCCTAGTCAATCATAGTAAAATTGTTTTTGATAATAGATACTGAACAATTCATATTTGATAGACCTTTTTTATAATATATACTGAATATCTTATAGTAGATGTTGATTTTTTGTTTTTACTGTAGGTACTGAACAAATCATACGATTATTTATTTATAATACATACTGAATAACACATTTATTATACATGTTTAATTTTTTAAAATAATAGATAGTGAATAACTCAGTATAACTGCGGCCGTCATCTACAAAACATCCACACTGGACAGTCAAAACAAAAGGCTAGTCAAGTCCTCGAGCAGTGCAGCGATCACACAGTCCGGCCTCGGCTCTCTTAGCAGGGAGCAGGCTTCTGATGAAAAACATTTAGAGCTAATCACAGAGAGCCTACCGCCATTTCTGTAACAAATAATTATGAAGGACTGTGGTGGGTCTGAGACGGAAATAAACCGCTCCTGATCATGGCCTCCCACTCTCCGCCTACCGCCACCACCCGCCGCTCCAGTGAAAGGAGTTTGGATTAATTACACCCAACATGCCAAAGCAAGATAAGAACTGAGCTTAACCGGGTAATAAAGCTTTCCTGATCTAAAGGCAGCGCTCGCTGTACATCTGCTGTCACCGTACAGTCACTATACAGCATTATCAAATAATTACCAGCAGTTCAGAACTCCAGAAATGAGCTCACGAGATGTGGGCCTTCTTTAATCACTCTCTTTTCCTAACCAGTTTAATTCATAGTCGTAGAGCGGTGAAACTTCAGCCTACCCTGAGCTCATAGACAGCCTCAAGACCTTGTCACTCCTTTTCTCCGACTGGAGCATTCACAGTGTAAAGCAGCAACCAGCAGAGATGAGCTAGCAGGGGTCAGCAGGGGTTAGGATAGTTTTACTTAGCATTTATGACACTGGAGGGGGGGAAGCCCATCATCCTCCAGATATAGATAGACTGGGAAGTTTAATTAAGTCCAAGTCCAATTATCTGAGCTGTGAATATAGAGCCCAGGTGGCTCCAGAGCTGGAAGCCGGTTTTTCGCCATCCCGCCCCCATCCCCACTGCCGTCTGCATTAACCTCAGCCAGCATGACACCTCGCACCACCATGACACCTTCTCTTACAGTTTATAATGCCCATATAACACCAGAGAGGGAGCTGGAGCAGACCGAGACAGCCGTCTCTTCCACAGGGCTGGACCGGTTACATCATGCTCGTGTAACAGGGGTTTTAAACTGCCTTAAAGACAAAGACACTCTGTTCCCTGCCTCAGTAGACAAATCGCTGCAGGACTAGCCCCGGAGGTGCTTGGATGGTGTACTTTATTAAGGCTCCTCCAGAAACCTCCTTCACAGCCCCTGGCAGGTGATTTGTAGTGGGGAGAACTCTGGCCGGGCAGCGTGCGCTCCTGAGCGAAACCCAAACGAGGTCCTGTGATGCCAGAATTGCAGTTTGTAGATGTTTAATCATTTTTATATTGACAAATGTACATGTTTCTCAACACCTTCAGCTTCAGCAGCCTGCTCGTCCTCCTACCCACAAAACGTCCACACAGTACAAAACCTCGGATGCGCCGGATAGGCTTTATTGATGGAGCAGTGCTTTCCAGAATTGAAGGAAGGTTTTACGCTACTGTAGTTATCATTTCTGTTACTGTGAGGAGGTGAGTGAGTGGAAGATGAACTGATCTCCAGAAGTAAAGGCGAAACATTTTGCACAGTTTCAGAGCAGAAAAGTTTTGCCAACTTGAACCAGTATACTGTCACTCCTTAATCCCAGTCCCAACAACCAGCTGATGTCAAGCACTCTGAACATATACCAAAAGGTGAAGGTGAAGTCTGGATGACACCGTACCGTGAGAACCCCTCGTAGCAGCCCTCAGGAAGATCTAGCAGACCCTGGAGCGGTGGTGCACTGTTCTACCGTGCCGAGACACCTGTTCAAATAAGCTCACCAGACAACAAAGTGAGTCACCTATGAATCCCGTCACTCACACCCCGCAGGTATTTATAGCCCCATCATCCTCATGTAGCGCCACCTGCAGCAGCCTGAAGTTACTACCACCTTAAACACCTTAAGTGACTCTGGTGAGCCTATGACCTCAAGAAAGCCTTTCCTGAATCCTCACCACAAAATTTAGCATCAGCAGTTTACAAAGGAGCATCTTAACAAGCCTGATGCCATCACAGTTTAAGCTTGTGTTGCAGGCAGTGGCACCGAGAACATTTCACTGGTGGAGGATGGAGGAATGGATTCCATTAAAAGCCATCAAATCCTGGAAGCGAACATCACACCATCTGTAGCAAAGCTGAAGATGAAGAGAGGATGACTTCTACAGAAGGATAGTGATCCTAAACACACTGCAAAATCCCCAGTGGTGCAAGCTGAAGGTAGACTCTTTGGTGGTACAAAGGGCACTTGCAACACTTGATGCTTTCCAAAGATATTACCTTATCTGCCAGTGTCGGCCTTCAGTAACAGAGATGTCCAGCAACCAATCGCTGTCAAGCTTCAGGCATCATCACCTAGCACTGCAGTCGACTAGTTTTCACAGCCCCAGTCGTGAGCTGGAGGTTGGGGAATCAGCCTTGTGCTCATGGGCGTGGTAGTGGGGGGGAAAGTGGACCTGACTACCCAGGGCCCGAGTAGGGAGAGGGGCCCATTTTGCTCACGTTCCTCCTGTACTGGCATGGATAGGGGCCCACTGACATTGAGAGTGTTCAGGGCCCAGAATTTGCTGCTACGCTTGTGCTCAGAGGGTCCCCGGCTCGATTCCCTGAACTGACAATAACGACTGAGGTGCCCTTGAGCAAGGCACCTAACCCACCAACTGCTCCCTGGGCACTCACTCTGCCCTAGAGTTGTCTATTGTAATAGTGGCATATAGACACTCACACGTCCATGCTGCTACTGTGGCAGTTGTACGTATGTCCATTAGTATGCATACGTTTACATGAACATACTTGACTTTGAACTAATATGGATATATGTGAGGTTTCTGACCCTCCATAAATGATTGCCTCCACCTGAGTACAGGCCCATGGACCACTAGAGGGTGCTTCATGGTCCACTGGTGGCCCACTGCCCACAAGATTGAGAAACGTAGGTTGCTGTCGTGCGAGTCCTGTGAGATCAGTCTGCTAACGCCTCTCAGACTGAACGTGCAGCTGAAGGGAGAATAAGTCGAATATCTGTGACATCATCTGTATGCATGAACGGCGGAAAAACCCAGAGATATTTTTCTCCTTCACTGTTGAGCTTTGTGATATCAGCACACATCGATCACATGCTGGAGGAGCGACGCTGTCAGAGTTTGAAACTCGTGACTGCTTTATCTGATCGTCGCCAAGGCTGAAGCACATAATCGATGGCTGCTCCGAGACAGCCCGCATATTTCACCGAATATTTCTTTATCAACTTAGATGCAGTCTTAAAGGGCCAGTGTCCCTTATCTTTGTTACTGTGACTTTAAAGCTGGTGTATGTAAATGAGCTCTGTTCTGATTGAGAGAGTCTCATAAAAAGGCATAGATCTTACGATTGCGTAGGTCATGTGTGTTAGCAATGCTGCTTGGGGAAGGAATAGGACATGCTGACTTTAAAGGGCCCATATGCAGCATGTGTATTGTATTTGTACTGTATTTGTGTCCCCTTTTTTGACACTTGTCATATTATTTTTATACTATTTTTTCCAGCCTCAGTTTATCCCTTAAAATTAAGCAGGCTGCTTATGCATAGATCATTTACATGTATGGCATTTAGCTGACGCTCTTATCCAGAGCGACTTACAAGGTTAATCGTTTTTACAGGTGGGCCAATGTAGTGTTACGAGTCTTGCCCAAGGACTCTTATTGGTGTAGCACAGTGTAGTCACCCACACCGGGATTCGAACCCCAGTCTCCCACATGGTGGGGGATGCCTCCCTGGTGGGTAGCGGTGTTATCCGCCTAGCTACACCAGATCATGTGTGTTGACTGTTTAAGGAAAGAATGGTCCGTGTTGAAACTTTAAAGGGCCCATATGCAATTGTATTGTATTGATTTACTGTATTTGTGTATGCTTTGTTACATGCATGTCAGTTTATGTATCTCAAAGAGTCATAATTCATTTTATTTCATCTAAATTCATTCGCTCTTTATCCCTTGAAATTTAACAGGCCGTTTTTACTGTACTGATAAATGTAAATGAGCTCTCAACTGATTGGCTGTCCTGTATCATGCATCAGTCTGAAACCATCCTTCTAACCTAAGAATAGGTGGGTGGGGCTTAATTGCTAAAGTGCTAAGGGCGGGGCAAGTACTTTAGCTCAATGCTAAAATCCCCCATTTACCAATTCCTAATTTGGGTTTGTGCTTTTTGTTAAAGAGCATTGTATTATTAAAGGGCAGCTGCACCAGGTGTTCGGAATTTCTACATAGCTAAATTGTAAAGATGTAAAGTCTTTCAGAGTCGTTAGTCAGACTTGCTTACAGTGGTGGTTAATGGAACCAGACGTCCACATCTAAAAGCTCCCTGACAGAAGGTTATTACAGGTAGTGGTTATGAATACGCTGGCTGAGATCTGAGGCTTTGTTGTAGGAGAGTTTGGTTATGCTTGGGCATGCTTTAAAATCCATGTATGGTGGAGGGATACATGCAGGGACAGTCAGGCAGTATAGTCCCCCAAAGAAAGCTTATTATTTTCACATGTTCCACTTTTGTACCATCATCAGCGTTCCGTATAGGCCTTGTGCAGGTTCACTGATGGTGAATAAAACGTTCAGTGTGTTGTTTTAGTCTGTGAACATGTTCAGCTGTACTGAGTGTCCAATTATCACTCAGCCTCAGCACTACAGAGAACACCGATCTCTTTTTATTCCCTGTAGAGTGAGCGTATGTGCTCCGACACGGCGCTAAAAGTAAACACGTTGATATAAAAGAAGCTAACTTTAACTTTGCTGAAAAAAAGTCAGTGCAGTTAATTAGCTTGATTTAAATTTGTGCAGCATTACATATACATAGTTATAGGCATAATGAAGGAAATACTATTTATATGATGGCTGTAATAAACACGATGCTGTGGTGCATATGATGCGCATAGGTAAAAGAGGAATAGAAATGTAAATGTATGTATATGTTAAAACCTGTTAATGATAGGCATTTGAGTACAGTTTATCGCTGTAAAGGTGGGTGGAAAGGGGTGTGGCTTATATGGACACACCCACACTTACATTTCTGAGCCTTTATCTTGAAACTTGCTTAACTGTTTTATTTTTTTATAACTTTTTACAGTAAGTCTACTTTTCTTTGGTGTCTTAAAGTAGCAGTAGGTAACCCCTAGTGGTGAGGTTCATATTGGGCATCTGGGTAAAGGTGGGTGGAAGGGGATGTGGATTCACCCACACTCACATTTAGTGGCCCTTTTTCCTGAAATGCTTCTAAATGCAGCTTTAGCTCCATGCAAGTCTAATTCTTTGGTGTCTTAAAGTAGCAGTATGTAACCCCTAGTGGTGAGGTGGTGTATTGCAACCTATTGACCCCCTCCAGTGTTGCCTCAGTGCTCGCCAGTCTTGTCTCGTCGGTTTTGCTTCTTCATGTTTTTAGTTCTTGAATGGTGAAGATTCACCCTTCTTTGGCTTTGTTTAATCCTCCATTTGTCAAAGTTAGGGTTCTCAAACTCCTCTCAACACAAAATCATTCATTTTTGGCTCTGGTAAAAAAATAAATAAATAAAAAGACCAGAGGGCATTATAATAACTGCGTCCCCATTTAAGGTGGAATTGCAAAATCTGAACAAGAAGCTGACATAATGAGATGTATGTCAGTGCCAGGATGCAAATGCGTCCCTATTTAAGGTGGAACGGGAAAATGCAAGCTAGCACCATTGTGTGCGCACCACCCCCAGATTGTGTTGCTTCCAGCAGGCATAGGGTGGCGAGTTTAAGGATCCTGAGAGTAATGAAATGCCTCTTCTGCTGCAGATTTTCTTTTCTTCCTTCTTTATTTTTTATTTAGCTTTGAGCGTGCTCCGTTCTCTCGGGCTGAATCAGTATGATTGCAGGTGAGCGCGAGGTGGCGGGTAGACGAGCTGTCAGGAGGATGTAAATTGTGTAATGGTGGGCCTCTGGAAAAGGGAAATTGCCTTTGGCCAGGTCGTAATCCTCTCATCAAGATCCAATCACGGGAGACAGTGGTCAGGCTCTGTTAGTGCGCTTTGTGATGACCCGTCGTTATGCGTGATTACGCTGAGGCTGACCTGCTGCTTGTCTGCTATATCACAGATACAGGCTCTTTAATGCGTTCTGATGACCCAACAGGAGGCTCGGACACCTTCAGCTTGAGCGTAGACGCTTTTACATCCACCCTGAGGCGGAACCCAAACCATCACCACACTGCCATTTACAGCACTGGAGTTAACCCCTTGAGGCACAGGCAAAGGGGGCTTTATCTGCACTCGAGTCTTTTCTTCTCTGCTCTTCTCCTTTAATAATGTGATTTCTCCAACATCCTTATTCAGACATCGTCTCTGTTATCGTTTTTGGGTAACTGTGCCAGACATGCAGTTGTGTGCAAAAGTCCCCAGCCAGTTTACATGGTAAGCAGCTTTTATATGGGAAAGTGGCTAGGCCTGGATGTAAGCCACGTCAGTGTTCAGAAAGAATTGGTCAGTTGGGCCAGAGTTGGTGGATGCTTTTCAGAGGAGAGTTTCCTGTAGACTGGGATTTTAGCCACCGCTGGTAGACCCGTATGACCGTACGCTTCCATACACCTGCAGATTCAGCTACTTCCTTCACACTATGGTCTTTGGCCACGCCCACATGCAGTCACTCCTTTTAGCCAATCATTAACATCTGCTCTGGAGCCATTTTCCACACATGGAACGAGACATTCCCTGCACTGTACCACCTCTTCCCAATCTATGGATCCCGTCACTCACACCCCAACTGTATTTATAATCCCATTAACCTTATAGTATAGTGCCATCTTTAAGTTACAGAGTTACTCCCACCTTAAACACGCAGGGTAACATTATTTTTGTTCAGGGTGCTTATGTATATATACATAAGTGGTGAGGTTCATGATGGGCATCCGGGTAAAGGTGGGTGGAAGGGGGTGTGGCCCTTTTTTCTGAAATGCTTCTAAATGCAGCTGTAGCTTCATATAGTAAGTCTAATTCTTTGGTGTCTTAAAGTAACTGTATATAACCTAGTGGTGAGGTGGTGTATTGCAACCTATTGACCCCCTCCATATATATATATATATATATATATATATATATATATATATATATATATATAATATACATAAGCACCCTGAACAAAAATAATGTCACCTTGCTACTTATTACTACTAATAATTAACATTATTAGTAGTAATAAGTATTATGTGCCATTATTGTCCACATATCAGATAATAGCCTTATATTATATTATGTTATATTATATTATGTTATATTATATTATATTATATTATATTATTAGTTTTGGTGTACATCCTCCACCCCTGCTATGCCCTTTGGTGGGGGGAAAGGTCACTCCAAATCAAATATTCAAAACTCTTCACCGCTAAACATTCTGTCAGCTCACTATAGCTCCTCCGCAGATTCCCTAAAACTCGTCCATACTATGCCCACCCGTCACGCCCAAGGAGGAAATCCTGCAGAGGAAAAGGGGAAAGAGCTGAATAATGTGTTCAATTTGCTCAAGGGCTCAATAAGCACCAGTCATTAATTAAGGAGGGAATGTATTAGTCATGATTAAGGTGGCTTGTGCATATTGATGAACAATGTCCATGCTAATGGGCCCATTTCTCTCTGCTCTCCTCAGAGCTCGGGCCCGTGGCCATGAAACTGCAGCTTCCGATGGGACGAGGCGGGGGGGTGGTGGTGATTTAGCTTTATGAGATCTTCACCTTTCCAAACTGGTGGCATTGTTCTATCATCAGCTCTATGGACAAGGCGTGTTCACCTCCAAAACAAACCCTTTGCTGGTATTCAGAAACTCAACACCAGCAAAAATCCTCCCCATTAGCATTAGAGACGCTCATTTCATGTTTGAGTAAATGCGTCTGAAATATTTATTGGACTAATTTCCATTATTAGTCAAGTGTTATGAATCGAGACAGGAGCCGCCTCATCTGCTCCAGCGCTAGGTCACTTTCAGTGGCGCTCAATTAGCCCTCAGAAGTCACAGTTATCTCTACTGATATGAAAAACATGCCGTCATTTTCTGGTAATTGTTTCTGACTCGTAGATCACCGAACAGGTGGAGAAATTCTGCGGGTGGTGCAGATTCTAAATGAGTCCTGTGTTCCTCTCTCCAGTTATGGCTGCTAAGCTTTAGAACGTGAGTGCATTACCTTAATTGGCGAATGTGATGTGGGTATTCTTACACATCGCATGTTTGAGGTGGTAGTAACTTCAGACTCCTGCAGATGGCGCTGCACGAGGATGATGGGATTATAAATACCAGTGAGGTGTGAGTGACAGGATTCATAGATTGGGAAGAGGTGCTACAGTGCAGGGAATGTCTCGCCCCATGTGTGGAAAGAGCAGATGTTAATGATTGGCTAAAAGAGGGACTGCATGTGGGCGTGGCCAAAGACCATAGTGTGAAGGAAGTAGCTGAATCTGCAGGTGTATGGAAGCGTACGGTCATACGGGTCTACCAGCAGTGGCTAAAATCCCAGTCTACAGGAAATTCTCCTCGGAATTGTGGCAGGGAAGGCATCCACCAAACCTGGCCCCACTGACCAATTCTTTAATGGAAGAGTGTCTGAACATTGATGTGGCCTACATCCAGATACCTGTCCAGTCCACGCCAAATGTAATCATAGCTGTCGTTCGTGCTTACGGAGGTATTACACACTCGGCCACAGCTTAGCTTATGGCCTTTATAATAACGAAGGGCAACCTGGCATCCTCCAGAGAGGGCCTGATGATCTATGGGAACTAAAATAATTACATATGTGGTAATTGTAGGCCCTTTTTAATCACTCTATTAGTCACTCCTAGCTTGTTCGTCCACCCTGTAGATAATTCTCTTGTCCTTAATCAGTGGGCGCAGGACGCTGCCCACAGGACGCTAGTTCTTTGATAGTTTTGGTTGGTGTCTGATCCACTCACACCAGCACAACACACACAAACACACCACCACCACACCAGTGTCACAACTAACCCAGGCTGTTTCGGCTGCAGCTCATATTCAGTCGCGGAGCTTCCCCAGGTATTATTCTGTGTACTGCATGGAAGATGCCCACTATTCCTCCGTGTGCTTCCCCTCTCAGAGCGTGATGAGTGCGCCGGTGGACAGAGTCTGTGTGATGAAAGCGCCATCTGCACCAACACCATCCACGGCCACCTGTGCACCTGTAAACCGGGCTACGTGGGAAACGGCACCATCTGCAGAGGTAAAGTCTCAATCTTTACACTCCAGCCTTTTACCTGCCTCGTCTCGCGCACACACACGCACCTGCAGTCTCAGCTGGCTGAGCGATGATGAGAATTGATTTTGCCTTGGCTTCTGCCTCTCTCTCTCTTCCCCTTCATCCCTTCTTCTCCCGTAGAGCCTCATGTGCTCTGAGCTGATTGGAGGAAGAGACTCGTTCGCTTTCTCTCTCTTTCTCTCTCTCTCTCTCTCTCTCTCTCTCTCTCTTTCTCTTTTTCGTGAGGCAATCACCTTGCCTGGCTGACGCCATTAGCTCAGGGAGGAGGGGAAAGCCGGTGTCTCTTCTTAGAGCCCAGTGGGAGATTAATCCATCAGCAAGTCTGAAGAGCTCCACACCTGCATTTTGGGGGTGCGATGGGGTTTTAGGTTTACGCCCCCTAGTGGTAAGGGTAATTTAGGGGTGCAGTGAAATTAGCCAAGGGTCATTTGATGATAAATCGTTCTCATTTCTATGTATAACCAGTTGTTTGTTATTATAGTAAAAAATATGCTGCGAAATATGATAAAATATTTTGATTAATTTTATACGGTATGTGGAATTTAACTTACAAATTTAATAACGATCCATATAATATGGTATTCGCTTTTTTGGACGTGATTTTCAAGTCAAGTTAATTATAGTAGTCAATTAAGTTAACTGCCTAGCCTTCGCCGGTTTCAAATAACTCACTATAAACAGGGAGGTAACACTCACCCTAACCACTAGGGGGCTTAAGTCTGAAACTTGTGCACCCTGTAATGTTAAGTTAAGGGTCATTTTAAGGTTACTAGGGTGACGGTGTTAGCCAAGTAAACAGCACTTAGTAGTTACATGTATCTACTTTGGCTAACTTTGGCTATGTGCAGGTAGCTAGCGTACTACTTGGGCAGCGCCCCTTAGAGGTTAGGGTACGGGTCAAAGGTTAGCCAGCTAATCCAATGTGGTTATCTAAATTTTTATTTTTAATTGCCAATTTAATCGCTCATTCGAAATGTTAATTGTCTTAATATGTCATAAAAGTCCAGACTTTGAGCTCGAAAAGTTCTAATGATGTGAAACGCAATTGTGGATGTGCTATTGGCTATGATGAGTGTTGAGTTACTTGGGCATGTTTGGAACTTATGTTAGCCAACTAGGGTAACTTGGCGACACCTAAAAGTGCTGGGTAGCTACATATGTGATATGCTAGCCCAACACTGGATATATGTTCGAGAATGTAACCACTATGCGTTATGGTACTAGGTACCAAGGTACTAGCCTGGTAGAACTTGCTAAGGCCCTAAAACTGTTCTGTAGAAGTATGTTGTCGTCCAGGGAGGGGTTTTGGGGTGTGTTGGTCACTGAGTGTGTTGAGAGAAAGATCAGCGATCTGGTAGGAACTCATTAGGGAGTCATTAGCAAGGCTGCATTGAGGGTTAAATAACTCACTTCACAAATAAGGAACGTTTTAGTGTTTCCTGCACTGGAGCTCTTATGTACAAGAAATAAGACCCAACATCAGAGACGTTCAGAGAATTACTCAAATTACACAGTCCAGAGCTTCTGAGTAGAGTGTTCATTCTCACAGTTATAGTTCAGGACATACAGAGCAAACAGTTAGGTACAACTCCTGTATCTACACTCCACTCAATTTAATGTTGACCATAACATTTAAATCACCTTCTATCTCCACACATTGTCCATTCTGTCAGCTCCACTGACCGTATAGGACACTCTGTAGTTCTACAGGTACAGACTGTAGTCCATCTGTTTCTCTGTATACTGTATTACCCTGTTCTTCAATGGTCAGGACCCCCACAGGACCACCACAGAGCAGGTATGATGTGGGTGGTGGATCATTCTCAGCACTGTAGTGACACTGACGTGGTGGTGGTGTGTTAGTGTGTGTGGTCCTGGTGTGAGTGGATCAGACACAGCAGTGCTGCTGGAGAGTTTAAACACTGTGTCCACTCACTGTCCACTCTATTAGACACTCCTACCTTGCTGCTCCACCTTGTAGATGGACAGTCAGAGACGATAGCTCATCTGCTGCTGCACAGTGCAGTGTTGGTCATCCTCTAGTCCTTCATCAGTGGTCACAGGACGCTGCCCACAGAAACAAGCCCACAGGACGCTGCCCACAGGACGCTGCCCACAGGATGCTGTTGTGATGGATAGTTTTGGTTGGTGGATGATTCTCAGTCCAGCAGTGACACTAAGGTGTCCAGCAGCACTGCTGTGTCTGATCCACTCACACCAGCACCACACACACTAACGCACCACCACCACGTCAGTGTCACTGCAGTGCTGAGAATGATCCACCACCCACATAATACCCGCTCTGTGGGGGTCCTGTGGGGGTCCTGACCATTGAAGAACAGGGTAATACAGTATACAGAGAAACAGATGGACTCCAGTCTGTACCTGTAGAACTATAGAGTGCTCCTATATGGTAAGTGGAGCTGATAAAATGGACTGTGTGTACTTAACAAAGTGGCCGGTGTGTATTGTGTACTGTTCTCTGTCTGAGTGCGTTAGATAAACACATTAGAGTGGGTGGCAGATGAATGCTGTCTGGGGAGAGTTCAATAGATTTAGCAAAAACACCTTCAGAACAGCGTCTCTGCTGAATTGTGTCCTGCAGTGACAGCACAAATATACAAATCATCATCCAGGAGAAATAATAATAAACCAAATCTGTTAAATAGTTCTGCTTTAATATTCACAAACTGTAGCTACGCCTACAGGCTTCTAACAGATTCTATCACATTTAACATTTTTAAACTTCAGCCCACTGGCCACTTTATTAGAAACACCCACCCTGTGCTTCCACTCACTGGCCACTTTATTAGAAACACCTACCTTGTGCTTCCACTCACTGGCCACTTTATTAGAAACACCTACCTTGTGCTTCCACTCACTGGCCACTTTATTAGAAACACCTACCTTGTGCTTCCACTCACTGGCCACTTTATTAGAAACACCTGCCTTGTGCTTCTACTTACTGGCCACTTTATTAGAAACACCCACCCTGTGCTTCCACTCACTGGCCACTTTATTAGAAACACCCACCCTGTGCTTCCACTCACTGGCCACTTTATTAGAAACACCCACCCTGTGCTTCCACTCACTGGCCACTTTATTAGAAACACCCACCTTGTGCTTCCACTCACTGGCCACTTTATTAGAAACACCCACCCTGTGCTTCCACTCACTGGCCACTTTATTAGAAACACCCACCCTGTGCTTCCACTCACTGGCCACTTTATTAGAAACACCCACCCTGTGCTTCCACTCACTGGCCACTTTATTAGAAACACCCACCCTGTGCTTCCACTCACTGGCCACTTTATTAGAAACACCCACCTTGTGCTTCACTCACTGGCCACTTTATTAGAAACACCCACCCTGTGCTTCCACTCACTGGCCACTTTATTAGAAACACCCACCCTGTGCTTCCACTCACTGGCCACTTTATTAGAAACAGCCACCCTGTGCTTCCACTCACTGGCCACTTTATTAGAAACAGCCACCCTGTGCTTCCACTCACTGGCCACTTTATTAGAAACAGCCACCCTGTGCTTCCACTCACTGGCCACTTTATTAGAAACAGCCACCTTGTACTTCCGCTCACTGGCCACTTTATTAGAAACACCTACCGTGTGCTTCCATTCACTGGCCACTTTATTAGAAACAGCCACCTTGTGCTTCCGCTCCCTGGCCACTTTATTAGAAACACCCACCTTGTGCTTCCACTCACTGGCCACTTTATCAGAAACAGCCACCTTGTGCTTCCGCTCACTGGCCACTTTATCAGAAACAGCCACCTTGCGCTTCCACTCAATGGCCACTTTATTAGAAACACCTACCTTGTGCTTCCACTCACTGGCCACTTTATTAGAAACACCTACCTTGTGCTTCCACTCACTGGCCACTTTATTAGAAACACCTACCTTGTGCTTCCACTCACTGGCCACTTTATTAGAAACACCTACCTTGTGCTTCCATTCACTGGCCACTTTATCAGAAACAGCTACCTTGTGCTTCCACTCAGTGGCCACTTTATTAGAAACACCTACCTTGTGCTTCCACTCACTGGCCACTTTATTAGAAACACCAGCCTTGTGCTTCCACTCACTGGCCACTTTATTAGAAACACCTACCTTGTGCTTCCACTCACTGGCCACTTTATTAGAAACACCTACCTTGTGCTTCCACTCACTGGCCACTTTATTAGAAACACCTACCTTGTGCTTCCACTCACTGGCCACTTTATCAGAAACACCTACCTTGTGCTTCCACTCACTGGCCACTTTATCAGAAACAGCCACCTTGTGCTTCCATTCACTGGCCACTTTATCAGAAACACCTACCTTGTGCTTCCACTCACTGGCCACTTTATTAGAAACACCTACCTTGTGCTTCCACTCACTGGCCACTTTATTAGAAACACCTGCCGTGTGCTTCCACTCACTGGCCACTTTATTAGAAACACCTACCTTGTGCTTCCACTCACTGGCCACTTTATTAGAAACAGCCACCTTGTGCTTCTGCTCACTGGCCACTTTATCAGAAACAGCCACCTCACTATCACCAACAATCCTCTACTTTCTTGACATGCTTGTGTACAAAGACGCATCTCATAAACTGGGGAAAGAAGAAACAGCGGTTTTGAGCTTCTCCGTGTTAAACTACACACTGCTGAGAACCGGAACCAGAGTGAACGTATGACTCGATCAGAAGGACACTGGAAAACCAGCCACAAGAAAAGAGCAGGCCGTGGGTTTTAACGTCAGTGCCTGTCTGCTGAGGTCTGAGGCATGTTCTCAATTACCAGAGATGAAGAACATGCAGATTAAAGCCGCGTGAACACAGCGAGGGTGAAGGAGCTGCGCTGTGTTCTAATTTCTCAGTAATTGGTGGCTGTGTCGTACATAAGCTCACTTTAACCTTTAAAACTCACACTTATTACCGCAGGTACCAGAGCCATGCTGCAGTTTCATACCAGCTAATCCTGACTCTGAGTTCTACGGAAAGAGAGGAGACACCTGGAAAGATCCGATTCTGAACCTTCAGTCCAACTAAACCCAGTGAAATATCAGCTGCCATCTTTTCAGGAGACTCACTTTCAGCTCCTCTAGTAGTCACACCTCCAAAGTTCGGTCCTAGAAGTTGGTTTACTACTTTCTGCTGTTCACCACCCAAATAATCATGATGTTCTCCTATCTGTCGAATATGAAAGCTTTCAGAGCTGTTATCTGATGGGGTCAGTTTTGTTGGGTTTTCCAGGTGGTTGTTAGGAGGCTATAATAGTATAGCCTGTAGGCTATAATTAGTCTTCATAATTAGTCTTCATTTCCCTTTACTGTCCCGTATATGTACAGTATATATATCCTTTTGTGTATGGTATGGGTGTTTGTGAGAATGGTGTTTGTGTAAGAACAGTGTGTGTGTATGTGTATGAGTGTTTGTGAGAATGGTGTTTGTGTAAGAACAGTGTGTGTGTATGTGTATGGGTGTTTGTGAGAATGGTGTTTGTGTAAGAACAGTGTGTGTGTATGTGTATGGGTGTTTGTGAGAATGGTGTGTGTGTGCGTAAGAACGGTGTGTGTGTGTATGGGTGTTTGTGAGAATGGTGTGTGTGTGTGTGTATTGGTGTTTGTGAGAATGGTGTGTGTGTGTGTGCGTGCGTGTGTGTGTATATGGGTGTGTGTGTGCATGTGTGTGTATGGGTGTTTGTGAGAATGGTGTGTGTTTGCATGTGTGTGTGTATGTATGGGTGTTTGTGAGAATGGTGTGCGTGCATGGGCATGTGTGTGGGTGTCTATGAGAATGGTGTTTGTGTGTATGTGTGTCTGTGTGTGAGTGGTGTGTGTGTAAGGGTGTTTGTGAGAATGGTGTTTGTGTGTAAGGGTGTTTGTGAGAATGGGGTGTGTGTGTGTATGTATGGGTGTTTGTGAGAACGGTGTGTGTGTAAGGGTGTTTGTGTGGGTGTCTGTGAGATTGGTGTTTGTGTGTAAGGGTGTTTCTGAGAATGGTGTGTGTGTATGGGTGTGTGTGAGAATCGTGTTTGTGCGTGTGTGTGTCTGTGTGTGCGAGTGGTGTGTGTGTAAGGGGGTTTGTGTGGGTGTCTGTGAGAATGGTGTTTGTGTGTAAGGGTGTTTGTGGGAATGGTGTGTGTGTGTGTATGTGTGTCTGTGAGAATGGTAATTGTGTGTGTGTTTGTGTTTGAGAATGGTGTTTGGGTGTGCGAGAATGGTGAGTTCGTGGTTGTGTGTATGGGTGTGTGTGTATGTATGGTTGTGTGTGTGTGTGTGTGTGTGTATGGGTGTGTGTGAGAATGGTGTATGTGTGTGTGAGAATGGTGAGTGTGTGGTTGTGTGTGTGAGAATGGTGTGTGTGTGTGTGTGTGTATGGGTGTGTGTGAGAATGGTGAGTGTGTGGTTGTGTGTGTGTGTGTGTGTGTGTGTGTGTGTGTGTGAGAATGGTGTGTGTGTGTCTGTGTGTGTGAGAGAATGGTGTGTGTGTGTAAGGGTGTTTGTATGGGTGTGTGTGAGAATGGTGTTTGTGTGTGTCTGTGAGAATGGTGTTTGTGTGTGTGTGAGAATGGTGTGTGTGAGAATGGTGAGTGTGTGGTTGTGTGTGTGTGAGAATGGTGTGTGTGTGTGAGAATGGTGTGTGTGTGTATGGGTGTGTGTGAGAACGGTGTGTGTGTGTATGGGTGTGTGTGAGAACGGTGTTTGTGTATGGGTGTGTGTGAGAATGGTGTGTGTGTGTGTGGATGTGTGTGAGAATGGTGTTTGTGTGTGTGGATGTGTGTGAGAATGGTGTGGTTGTAGGTGGATGTGCGTGAGAATGGTGTGTGTGAGAATGGTGTGTGTGTGTGTGAGAATGGTGTTTGTGTATGGGTGTGTGTGAGAGTGTGTGTGTGGGTGTTTGTGAGAATGGTGTGTGTGTGTGTGTGTGTGTGTGTGTGCGAGAATGGTGTTTGTGAGAATGAGTTTCTCCAATCCTGTGGCTCCTGGCTGTAGACAGGGATGAGGGGATCTGAGGGAGTCAGAGCTAGCTGCTCTGCGGTGATACCCAGTCTCTTGAGCTGCTTCTCACAGCAGCAGAATCGCACAGTGAAGCTCCAAAGAAACACAAACCACAAAGAACTGTGGAGTGGCATGATATTGATGTTGGTCTGACCCGCACTCGTCTGTTTCTCCCCCTGCCCCCCATCACACTTTCCTGCTCTAGAATTCCATTTTCACCCCAATCTGACCCTACTGTTTTCTTTAACCTCCCCTAAACTCTAACCCACAGTCATACTGACCTGCACCCCTCTGTGTTTATTCATCCCTCGTTTCTCCCATAGACTCCCATTCATTTTTAGCAACATTGTAGCAATCGGCTACCAACAAGCATCAACTCCACAATCACCCTGCGTTTCTCTCAGGAAATGCACTTCACTAGTTAATTACAGAGCCGTACTCTCGCTGTTCTGCGGCTCCTTTTCCCACTCCGCTAACAGACTAGCGGAGCTGGAGCTCCTCAGGGAGCGTTTTATTTTGCTCCTGTGTTCTGAGATTAGCTCGTTATAACCCATCAGAGGACAGATTAGGGAAGTTATGGAACTGAGAAAGCGGAGCCCAGTCGCATCTTTTGTGGAGTGTTTAATCTAATTGGAATTCAGTCTGTCTGCAGAGCCGGATCGTATGACAAAGACGTTTTAAGGAGAGGGGGCTTTAGCGAAGCTAAAGTGGGGCTTAAAGAACAAAAGCGCTATTGTATCATTATCCTGTGGGTGATGTTATTGACCCTGTCGGTAATTGGATGGCAACGATCACCACGGCGATGTTAGAACCTCGGTAGTGCTGTCTCTAGTATCTGCCTGCCTCGAGAGTTCCTCTGCTGTTGCTGCTGTTCTGCAGGCATAAGGTTATGAGATTGGTGGGATTACAGATTTTGGGACTTGGAGGATTTTTTTTTTCTCCTGATAATAATTACTAATCAAAAATCAGGAATTGGACTTGGCCTATTAAGTTTATGCAATAGTGAAAAACTGGCAACATTAACAGAACTCCATTAACGTGTAACGCTAGATCAGCCCGGCTCTAAAATAAGGTGGGCTTTGTGCTCAGCTGGTGTTATGAGACCTGCTTTACCCCAAGTCAAGACCGAAACCACAGGGTTCATTGATTAGTGGTCTCGAAAGCAGCCTCCAGTGTGCATCGCCGTGTTCAGGTGTATTTCTGTGGGACTCCTCTGCTGAAGCCCAGCTGGTGGAGCTGGAGCTGAGGCAGCACAGCTGTTGACGAGCCGCAGCCCAGAGCGAGCGTGATTGGAACAAGGCTGTCGGAGCGCTGAAATATTTATCTTGCTGAATCAGAGATACAGCGGCTCCTGCAAATCAAAAGGTGGAGGGCTGCTGTTTTCAATGCAGCTGCACTGATGGATTCTGGGATATGTCTTTCAGCGGACCACCTGGACAATCAGATAAGGATGGGCACCGGCGGGGACCGCTGGAAATAACATGGCTCTAATAGTGTAAAAAGTGCTGGAAGAGGCTGTTTCGTGCTTTCCGCCGCTCCGGTCTGGCTCCGGGTTTGGTACACATTACATCAGGTTACTGCAAATCTACAACAGCGAACTGACTGCGCTTCTGTCCGCGTTCAGCACCAGCTTTGTGTTCAGGTTAAAAGTGCGATTCATAAATTGGCAGTGTCTAAATGTTCTGGTTGCCATAAGAAGCCATAAGTTTATTTAATAAGCCATTGTCTTTTCTCAGTATTCAGTAGGGCTGCCACTAATGACTGTGTTATTGATCAGTTGGTGGGTAGGGTTTTCGAAGAAACATTAAAGGGAGGGTCTGTATTTATTTGAGGATGGAGTTTTTAAGGGGACGTTAAAGGGAGGGTCTGTATTTATTTGAGGGTGTTGTTTTTAAGAGGACGTTAAAGGGAGGGTCTGTATTTATTTGAGGGTGTTGTTTTTAAGGGGACATTAAAGGGAGGATCTGTATTTGAGGGTGGTGTTTTTAAGGGGACATTAAAGGGAGGATCTGTATGTATTTGAGGGTGGGGGGTTTAAGGGGACATTAAAGGGAGGGTCTGTATGTATTTGAGGGTGGTGTTTTTAAGGGGACATTAAAGGGAGGATCTGTATGTATTTGAGGGTGGGGTTTTTAAGGGAACGTTAAAGGGAGGGTCTGTATGTATTTGAGGGTGGTGTTTTTAAGAGGACGTTAAAGGGAGGATCTGTATGTATTTGAGGGTGGGGGGTTTAAGGGGACATTAAAGGGAGGGTCTGTATGTATTGAGGGTGGGGTTTTTAAGAGGACGTTAAAGGGAGGGTCTGTATGTATTTGAGGGTGGTGTTTTTAAGGGGACATTACAGGGAGGATCTGTATGTATTTGAGGGTGGGGTTTTTAAGAGGACGTTAAAGGGAGGGTCTGTATGTATTTGAGGGTGGTGTTTTTAAGGGGACGTTAAAGGGAGAGTCTGTATGTATTTGAGGGTGGTGTTTTTAAGGAGACATTTAAGAGAGGGACTGTATTTATTTGAGGGTGGTGTTTTTAAGGGGACATTAAAGGGAGGGTCTGTATTTATTTGAGGATGGAGTTTTTAAGGGGACGTTAAAAGGAGGGTCTGTATTTATTTGAGGGTGGTGTTTTTAAGGGGACATTAAAGGGAGGGTCTGTATTTATTTGAGGGTGTTGTTTTTAAGGGGACATTAAAGGGAGGGTCTGTATTTATTTGAGGGTGTTGTTTTTAAGGGGACATTAAAGGGAGGGTCTGTATTTATTTGAGGGTGAGGGGTTTACGGGGACATTAAAGGGAGGGTCTGTATTTATTTGAGGGTGAGGGGTTTACGGGGACATTAAAGGGAGGGTCTGTATGTATTTGAGGGTGGTGTTTTTAAGGGGACATTAAAGGGAGGGTCTGTATGTATTTGAGGGTGGTGTTTTTAAGAGGACGTTAAAGGGAGGATCTGTATGTATTTGAGGGTGGGGGGTTTAAGGGGACATTAAAGGGAGGGTCTGTATGTATTGAGGGTGGGGTTTTTAAGAGGACGTTAAAGGGAGGGTCTGTATGTATTTGAGGGTGGTGTTTTTAAGGGGACATTACAGGGAGGATCTGTATGTATTTGAGGGTGGGGTTTTTAAGAGGACGTTAAAGGGAGGGTCTGTATGTATTTGAGGGTGGTGTTTTTAAGGGGACGTTAAAGGGAGGGTCTGTATGTATTTGAGGGTGGTGTTTTTAAGGAGACATTTAAGAGAGGGACTGTATTTATTTGAGGGTGGTGTTTTTAAGGGGACATTAAAGGGAGGGTCTGTATTTATTTGAGGGTGGTGTTTTTAAGAGGACGTTAAAGGGAGGATCTGTATGTATTTGAGGGTGGTGTTTTTAAGGGAACGTTAAAGGGAGGGTCTGTATGTATTTAAGGGTGGTGTTTTTAAGGGAACATTAAAGTGAGGGTCTGTATGTATTTGAGGGTGGTGTTTTTAAGGGAACGTTAAAGGGAGGGTCTGTATGTATTTGAGGGTGGGGTTTTTAAGGGAACGTTAAAGCGAGGGTCTGTATGTATTTGAGGGTGGGGTTTTTAAGGGAACGTTAAAGGGAGGGTCTGTATGTATTTAAGGGTGGTGTTTTTAAGGGAACATTAAAGTGAGGGTCTGTATGTATTTGAGGGTGGGGTTTTTAAGGGGACATTAAAGGGAGGGTCTGTATGTATTTGAGGGTGGGGTTTTTAAGGGGACATTAAAGGGAGGGTCTGTATTTATTTGAGGGTGGTGTTTTTTTGTATTATGGATGCCAGCTTGGCCAACATCCTCCTGTCCTCAACTACCTCCACTGGGTCCAATGCACAGCCCAGTCCAGTTTACTGTTCAGATGAACCCAGATGAACGTATGAATGCGTATTCTAATAGGGGTCATCTACTATAAAGGCTTCAGCTCATTTTAACCAGCGGTGAATTTTAAATGTAACTGTAATGTATAAACATTTAGTGTAGGGCTATGTCAGTTATGACGAGCTTTTGTAGGTGCCATGTAGCTTTATGAACAACAGCCTACAGTAAGGTGTAACCTAAAACCACAGGAAATCAAACTACTTAGAGTTCAAGGTAGTGCTTCCTCCACAGCAGGCTTCTCAGCACATCTGCCTTCATCAGTGAATGAGATTGGACTTCTGAGCAGCTGGGAGCGTTTTCTCACAGTCAGGCTTCTATTACAGGTGAGAACCTTTCAAAACCAGGTTTCTGAGAAAACTGCTCATTAATGTGACAGACCTCCACAATATAAGCCCCCAGCTCTCACCAGAGACCGCCGGAGTCGATTTAGGGAATAACCAAAGTTTCTAAATGGAGGAGGGGCTTTGTTTTTTGGGGTGGAGCTTTGGAGGGAACACTAAAGGGAGGAGCTGTATTTTTTTAGGGTGGAGTTTTCAAGGAAACATTAAAGGGGGAGTCTGTATTTCTTTGAGGGTGGGGGTTTCGAGGGCACAGTAAAGGGAGGGGCTGTATTTATTTGAAGGTGGGGTTTTGTTGGGAGCACTAAAGGAGGGGTTGTATTTATAAGAGGGTGGGGTTTTGTAGGGAGCACTAAAGGGAGGGGGCTGTGTTTATTTGAGGGTGGGGTTTTGTTGGGAGCACTAAAGGAGGGGTTGTATTTATTTGAGGGTGGGGTTTTGTAGGGAGCACTAAAGGAGGGGGCTGTATTTATTTGAGGGTGGGGTTTTGTAGGGAGCACTAAAGGAGGGGTTGTATTTATTTAAGGGTGGGGTTTTGTAGGGAGCACTAAAGGAGGGGTTGTATTTATTTAAGGGTGGGGTTTTGTAGGGAGCACTAAAGGAGGGGGCTGTATTTATTTAAGGGTGGGGTTTTGTAGGGAGCACTAAAGGAGGGGGCTGTATTTATTTGAGGGTGGGGTTTTGTAGGGAGCACTAAAGGAGGGGTTGTATTTATATGAGGGTGGGGTTTTGTAGGGAGCACTAAAGGAGGGGTTGTATTTATTTAAGGGTGGGGTTTTGTAGGGAGCACTAAAGGAGGGGGCTGTATTTATTTAAGGGTGGGGTTTTGTAGGGAGCACTAAAGGAGGGGGCTGTATTTATTTGAGGGTGGGGTTTTGTAGGGAGCACTAAAGGAGGGGGCTGTATTTATTTGAGGGTGGGGTTTTGTAGGGAGCACTAAAGGAGGGGTTGTATTTATATGAGGGTGGGGTTTTGTAGGGAGCACTAAAGGAGGGGTTGTATTTATTTAAGGGTGGGGTTTTGTAGGGAGCACTAAAGGAGGGGGCTGTATTTATTTGAGGGTGGGGTTTTGTAGGGAGCACTAAAGGAGGGGTTGTATTTATTTAAGGGTGGGGTTTTGTAGGGAGCACTAAAGGAGGGGGCTGTATTTATTTGAGGGTGGGGTTTTGTAGGGAGCACTAAAGGAGG
The DNA here is from genome assembly GCA_024036415.1 of Prochilodus magdalenae. Lineage (NCBI taxonomy): Eukaryota > Metazoa > Chordata > Actinopteri > Characiformes > Prochilodontidae > Prochilodus > Prochilodus magdalenae. The sequence goes on from JAMWET010002137.1 coordinate 178,859, forward strand.
GGCTGTATTTATTTGAGGGTGGGGTTTTGTAGGGAGCACTAAAGGGAGGGACTGTATTTATTTGAGGGTGGGGTTTTGTAGGGAGCACTAAAGGAGGGGTTGTATTTATTTAAGGGTGGGGTTTTGTAGGGAGCACTAAAGGAGGGGTTGTATTTATTTAAGGGTAGGGTTTTGTAGGGAGCACTAAAGGAGGGGGCTGTATTTATTTGAGGGTGGGGTTTTGTAGGGAGCACTAAAGGAGGGGTTGTATTTATTTAAGGGTGGGGTTTTGTAGGGAGCACTAAAGGAGGGGTTGTATTTATTTAAGGGTGGGGTTTTGTAGGGAGCACTAAAGGAGGTGGCTGTATTTATTTGAGGGTGGGGTTTTGTAGGGAGCACTAAAGGAGGGGTTGTATTTATTTAAGGGTGGGGTTTTGTAGGGAGCATTAAAGGGAGGGACTGTATTTAAGGGCAGGGCTGTGTTTGTTTAAGGGAGGGGCTGTATTTGTTTGAGGGTGGGGTTTTGAAAGGTACACTAAATGCAGGGGCTGTGTATTTGAGGGTGGGGTTTTGTAGGGAGCACTAAAGGGAGGGACTGTGTTTATTTAAGGGCGGGGCTGTGTTTGTTTAAGGGAGGGGCTGTGTTTGTTTAAGGGAGGGGCTGTGTTTATTTAAGGGCAGGGCTGTGTTTGTTTAAGGGAGGGGCTGTGTTGTTTGAGGGTGGGGTTTTGTAGGGAGCACTAAAGGGAGGGACTGTGTTTATTTAAGGGCGGGGCTGTGTTTGTTTAAGGGCGGGGCTGTGTTTGTTTAAGGGCAGGGCTGTGTTTATTTAAGGGCAGGGCTGTGTTTGTTTAAGGGAGGGGCTGTGTTTGTTTGAGGTTGGGGTTTTGAAAGGTACACTAAATGCAGGGGCTGTGTATTTGAGGGTGGGGTTTTGTAGGGAGCACTAAAGGGAGGGACTGTGTTTATTTAAGGGCAGGGCTGTGTTTGTTTAAGGGAGGGGCTGTGTTGTTTGAGGGTGGGGTTTTGTAGGGAGCACTAAAGGGAGGGACTGTGTTTATTTAAGGGCGGGGCTGTGTTTGTTTAAGGGAGGGGCTGTGTTTGTTTAAGGGAGGGGCTGTGTTTGTTTGAGGGTGGGGTTTTGTAGGGAGCACTAAAGGGAG
>JAMWET010002137.1:182500-329792 GCA_024036415.1 Prochilodus magdalenae
TCCTTCATGGAATTTACCATAAGGTGTAAATATCAGCTCATATGACCTAACGAGGCACAAAAGTAAAAGCCAGTAAAAATGGAGATACGTGTTTTTCTTTGGACAGTGATGATATGTGTTACGCGGGACGAGGGGACCGGATGCAAATGCAAGTCAGTTTAATGAAATCAAGAATAAAACAAAAACCAAGGGGACTATACAGGGGAACCGGGCTGGACAACAACAGACACATAGAAACTTACTGATCACTTCACTAAATCACGAAGGCAAGGGACCGGTAGGGAGACAAAACACCGAACAAGAACAAAGGGCAGACACCGGGTATAAAACTGCTAGGGCTGACGAGAGACACCTGGGAAGGGGCGGAGCTACAAACACCCGACCTAGAGGGTGGAGACACATGGCACATGGACAGGCAGACAGACATGGCAGGGTGTGACAATATGCTTGTGTTTTATATGGTCATAATAACAAAAATGTCGTTTTATTTGCTCAGCCATACTCTATATAGTTCATAGGAGTTGGATCTACATTGTATTTCCCTGTTTCTTATTAGTGAATTTAAAATAGGTCTAATCAATATGACCAGTAAATCATGGCCTGCCTTCCCAGGCTGGAATATGACTGACATTTGCTTTTATGCCATATAATATGACCTCATATTACATCAGGGGACTGTACTGTGAAGTTTCCAGATGTGCCATTAAGCCCTATTGGCTCTCCTTGTAAATGTCCCAGTGGGAATGGACTGTGAGGATAAATGCGCGCTTTCTGAGGGAAGTTATATGAGCCCTGACTTGATCCTGGAGCTGAAAGGCTATTGCATGCTCTGCTATCTGTCATATTAGCTTGCTGAAGCAGGACAATGAAGTAGTGTTGACTGGCATTCTAGGTTTTGCCCCAGTCTCCACATCCCTAGGGCTCGATTTGGAGGTAAGGTGGAGTTGTTCTGAAGACTTGCGTAGTGCATTCCCCTTTGGTAACTGGAAACTGAATTATTAAATGTCATTATTGACCACCAAGGAAACGTCCCGACAGTCTTTTCATTATATCAGAGGCTCCCAGCCATTACAGCCTGCAGCACACACAACCAGCCACCAAAGCTTCTGGAGCCCACAAGATGATTCACATGGACAGATCTTTTTTCTGACTCAGCTCATGAGAGCTGATCTCGCCTCTCTGGCAGCCACCGAGTGCAGGATCTCAGGCTGAAGACAGGAGAGCTGTAATAGAGTTCTGGCTTGGCTCCACAGGTTTAAATTTTGGTGAGGCCAGTCGTTCTCTGAGTAGAGAGGTGTTGAGACATTTGTGCTCTTACACACAGAGGAATTTGCCTTCTGCATTTAACCCATCTGTGAAGTGAAACACCCACATGCACACACTAGGGGGCAGTGAGCACACTTGCCCGGAGCGGTGGGCAGCCCTATCCACGGCACCCATGGGGCAGTTGGGAGTTAGATGCCTTGCTCATAGGCACCTCAGTCGTTACTGTCAGTTCAGGGAATCTAACCGGCGACCCTCCGAGCACAAGGCTGGTGCCCTAACCTTTAGCTCACCACTGCCCCCTATTGGTGTATTTAATCTCAAAGTGAAGGAGGAGACTTTGGATTTCATAGCTTCAGCCAAACAGATCTCTAAAAAATTGTATAATGTGGATTGACATTTTTGGATATCGCGGTCCAGATGTAGACATACGTCTCTTGCGTGTCAAACCACTCTTTACATACCGTCGAGCTTTACACTTGAAAGCATCTGGGACCCATAATATCAGGTTGAGCTGAGCTGTTTGTTCTAGCTGAAGCTGAAAGTGGTTCTGTCCCAGTCGCTCTGTGAAGTGGTTCACAGCTGCTTCCTGATTTCTGAAGCTTTTTGTGCAGGATCAGCAACATGGTCTGAACCTGTAGTCTCTTGGTCCCTTCTTCAAGAGCCTGGCTAAGCGAGCTGCTGGTCTGATAGTGTCTTGTAGAAGTGATCTAATATGAATATTCTCTGTTAGTTTATGTACTAAAGACAGTTAGCTTCAGGGTAGAGCCCTTGTCCAGTGGGATTGTTGGGTATTCCAAACAAGGTGAGGTCACTCATTCCCTGCTTAGCGTGTTTTAGAGCCAGTTCTGGCCATGAAGTGAAACACCCACATACACACACTCTAGTGAACACACACACACACACACTAGGGGGCAGTGAGCACACTTACCCGGAGCAGTGGGCAGCCCTATTCATGGTGCCAGGGGAGCAGTTAGGGGTTAGGTTTGCTCAAGGGCACTTCTGTTGAGTCATGCCAGTTCAGGGAATTGACCCTGCGACCCTCCAGTCACAAGACTGGTTCCCTAGCCTCCAGCCAACAACGGCCCCTCAACAATTCAAGTTATCAAGTTAACCCGGATTGCTTCCCGACTGATCAGATTGTGCCAATAAAATCTGTAATCATTTACATACTCATTGTAATGATCTGCATACTTATTAATTATTCATATTAGTGTATTTAACTGTGGAATGTGTATTTCAAATAATAACAGTAATCTGGACTGCACTGAACTTCTAGTTCTGCCAGAAAGACTGTATGCTCAAAAGTGATAGGAAATGGTATTTTGATCGTCAATACGGTTTACAATTGAAAGGATAACGGCTCTGAAGAAGTAGAGTGCATAGGTCCCGTTCTGGGCCCAGGACGAAGCATTTAGACCCTCATATGACCTGTTGGGGCAAAGCTAGTTTTGGGCAGGGAGGAAGAAGAACCATGCGCACCTAAGAGCAGAAGAGCAGGACGGTAAATTGAATCAGGTTGGGGACTGCGGTTAGCCGGAGTAATGAACGAGTGAGAGACTAGCGTCGGAGTCCTCCTGGCAGACCCAGCGCTGAAGCTTTGACTTCTTTAAGGATTTTCAGTGTTGAATTTCCTCTTCATATCAGATCGGTTTCCTGCGGGACGCTTTAAAGATCTTTGCCGTGTTCAGTTCCGGGTGTGTCTCATGTAGGCTTGAATCTCGCCGCTGAACAAAAAGCTCTGAGATTTATCATCTAACATTTATAATCCGGGCCGCTTTGTGTCCGGCACAGCGAAACACTGCCCTGTTCTCCACAGCACAGAACTACTGATGAGGCTCAGCTTGTTCTGAATGCACAAGCGCATGTACGAACCAGAAGAACGAAAAGACACATTACACTCTGTCTCTCTGCCCAAACAGGCTGTGAATATTAAAACCAGAGGTGACTGCACCTTAAAGCGCTCCGTAGGCCTGTCTGTGGGCAAGCAGGCTGGAATGCATCTCACTGATACTGAAGGTAAAAGGCTAATGTATGGGTTTCAGCCAGATGACCGTTTTCAAGCACACGAAGTCGTCTGGTGTGACACGCTCTGTTCTAGAGAAACATACCATGTCAGAATTCACAGTGGTGGTGAATGGAACCAGACGTCCACATCTAAAAGCTCCCTCATAGAAAGTCATTACAGTCATAGTCAAGGGATACACACAGGCCTCTGGGAGGCAAAGGACTTGGTATCACGTTTAGTGTTGGGTAACTAAGAAGTAAAGAATTCATTTACATGAAGTAATAGATTAATGGTTTCAGTGCTTAAATAAACATAACAGATGACATGTTGAGTAAATGTTTACTTAACATTAGTTAATGTTGTACTTGTTGTTAATGTATTAACCAGTAATTAATCATTACTACGTTAGTTAATGTATTACCACATGCTGGTTAATGTATTACCACATGCTGGTTAATGTATTACCTCATCCTGGTCAATGTATTACCTCATGCTGGTCAATGTATTACCTCATGCTGGTTAATGTATTACCTCATGCTGGTTAATGTATTACCACATGCTGGTTAATGTATTACCTCATGCTGGTTAATGTATTACCTCATGCTGGTTAATGTATTACCTCATGCTGGTTAATGTATTACCTCATGCTGGTTAATGTATTACCTCATGCTGGTTAATGTATTGCCACATGCTGGTTAATGTATTACCTCATGCTGGTTAATGTATTACCTCATGCTGGTTAATGTATTGCCACATGCTGGTTAATGTATTACCTCATCCTGGTTAATGTATTACCACATGCTGGTTAATGTATTACCTCATTCTGGTTAATGTATTACCACATGCTGGTTTGTGAATTACCCCATGCTGGTTAATGTATTACCTCATGCTGGTTTGTGTATTACCACATGCTGGTTAATGTATTACCTCATTCTGGTTAATGTATTACCACATGCTGGTTAATGTATTACTACATGTTAATATATTGCTATGTGCTAGTTAATGCATTACTTCATGTCATTTACTCAACACTTGTTGTGGTTGGGAGTGTAGTGGTTTGGCGTGTAGTGGTTGGGCGTGTAGTGGCTGGGCGTGTAGTGGCTGGACGTGTAGTGGTTGGGCGTGTAGTGGTTGGGCGTGTAGTGGCTGGGCGTGTAGTGGTTGGGCGTGTAGTGGTTGGGCGTGTAGTGGCTGGACGTGTAGTGGTTGGGCGTGTAGTGGTTGGGCGTGTAGTGGCTGGACGTGTAGTGGTTGGGCGTGTAGTGGTTGGGCGTGTAGTGGTTGGGCGTGTAGTGGTTGGACGTGTAGTGGTTGGACGTGTAGTGGCTGGACGTGTAGTGGCTGGACGTGTAGTGGTTGAGCGTGTAGTGGTTGGACGTGTAGTGGTTGGACGTGTAGTGTTTGGGCGTGTAGTGGTTGGTCGTGTAGTGGTTGGACGTGTAGTGGTTGGACGTGTAGTGGTTGGACGTGTAGTGGCTGGACGTGTAGTGGTTGGACGTGTAGTGGTTGGACGTGTAGTGGTTGGGCGTGTAGTGGCTGGACGTGTAGTGGTTGGGCGTGTAGTGGTTGGACGCGTAGTGGTTGGGCGCGTAGTGGTTGGGCGCGTAGTGGTTGGGCGCGTAGTGGCTGGACGCGTAGTGGCTGGACGTGTAGTGTTTGGGCGTGTAGTGGTTGAGCGTGTAGTGGTTGGACGTGTAGTGGTTGGACGTGTAGTGTTTGGTCGTGTAGTGGTTGGACGTGTAGTGGTTGGACGTGTAGTGTTTGGGCGTGTAGTGGCTGGGCGTGTAGTGTTTGGGCGTGTAGTGTTTGGGCGTGTAGTGGCTGGGCGTGTAGTGGCTGGGCGTGTAGTGGCTGGGCGTGTAGTGGCTGGGCGTGTAGTGGCTGGGCGTGTGGTGGTTGGGCGTGTGGTGGCTGGGCGTGTAGTGGTTGGCCGTGTACTGTTTGGGCGTGTAGTGGCTGGGCGTGTAGTGGTTGGGCGTGTAGTGGCTGGGCGTGTGGTGGCTGGGCGTGTAGTGGTTGGCCGTGTAGTGGTTGGACGTGTACTGTTTGGGCGTGTAGTGGCTGGGCGTGTAGTGGCTGGGCGTGTAGTGGCTGGGCGTGTAGTGGCTGGGCGTGTAGTGGTTGGGCGTGTAGTGGCTGGGCGTGTAGTGGTTGGGCGTGTAGTGGCTGGGCGTGTAGTGGTTGGGCGTGTAGTGGCTGGGCGTGTAGTGGCTGGGCGTGTAGTGGTTGGGCGTGTAGTGTTTGGGCGTGTAGTGGCTGGGCGTGTAGTGGCTGGGCGTGTAGTGGCTGGGCGTGTAGTGGCTGGGCGTGTAGTGGCTGGGCGTGTAGTGGCTGGGCGTGTAGTGGCTGGGCGTGTAGTGGCTGGGCGTGTAGTGGTTGGGCGTGTAGTGGCTGGGCGTGTAGTGGCTGGGCGTGTAGTGGCTGGGCGTGTGGTGGCTGGGCGTGTAGTGGTTGGGCGTGTAGTGGTTGGACGTGTACTGTTTGGGCGTGTAGTGGCTGGGCGTGTAGTGGCTGGGCGTGTAGTGGCTGGGCGTGTAGTGGCTGGGCGTGTAGTGGCTGGGCGTGTAGTGGTTGGACGTGTAGTGGCTGGGCGTGTAGTGGCTGGGCGTGTAGTGGCTGGGCGTGTAGTGGTTGGACATGTAGTGGTTGGTTTCCATATTAAATATAATGTCTGTATTTGTGTTGTACCACCACCACTATAAACTCTCTACAGTGAACCATTTCACACCATACCCCTCTAAAAGATTCTGTTTACATCTCCACCTCTGAATTATGCAGGAAGGTGAGAAAACCAGAAGGAGCAGATACGTGAAACGCTGAGTTATGGCCAGCATAGCACTCGCCCATTTGCTGTCAGTGATGCGGTTAATGTAATTTAGTTTCCACAGCAGTTCAGTGGGAGGGGAATAATTCATCACTGAAGTCGTTACAGATCATTATAACCAGTATTAAGCGACATTGTATATACCGTGTGTTATTCACTTAAAGGCTGGACGCGTTTAACATCGTCACATTACCGGATTAACTCGGCACCATGTTTGTGTCTTCTTCAGCAAATACGAGAAAGCTCAGCACCGGCTCAGCACCGACCCACACCTCCGATCCACACCTCCACAGCGGATCTTAATGAACTTTAAAACGAGCGACTAAAGAAAACATAAATCATTTTCCGTATCTGCTCAGTCTGTATTACATTAAAGCCAGATTAAAGATGCCCCTTGTGTCTTCTCAAATCAAGTTTCCTTCAAATATAGTGTTTATTTTTCAGAGAGCCTGTATAAATAAAGGAAGAGTTTGGCAGTGCATCCAGTTCATCCAGGTCCCCCCTCCAAATGTAGTCCATCCGCCAAGTCCACCAGCTAACATAGCTAGGCTAACATAGCTAATAAGTAATGTACACCAGTTAGCACTGTGCTAGTTACCAACCATTATTCATTTTTCTTGGAGTGTCGCACCAAATTACGTTACACGCTGTACAGGATACTGGCATCCACGTTAGTGTAGGTCACAATGGCAGCCAGTATTACCATAAAGCTTTGTACTGCTGAATCCTCAGGGCCTTCCAGACCCTTAGAGAATGCATATTGGTTTCTGGTAACTGCACAAAATCTGTAATCATGCTTATTGTAGTCAAACTGCACGTATCGTAACCAATTTCTGACTAAAAGAAATTGATTTAGGTGGTTTAGGTTCAGGTTTAGGTGATGTGTTTCTGACCTCAGCCTGTCGGTCATGTCCTGCTCCCTAAAAGAGCCATGACCAATAAGAAACACTGTCAGCTACAACACACCTTGCTACACCGCGAGGTTTAAATTTGCAACCCCCGAGCGTCGTAGTCCGCCGGCAACACAAGAAAGCGTTACAGAAATACAGAAGGTACGGGGAAATGACTACCAGTCGTGAGAATGTGTAAAGGGCCGCCGCACCATTTTGTGTGTGGGGGAGGATCTATAGAGCGAACACGACAATCGTGGTGGGCCGACAGAAACTCAGTTGGATTCAAGTCTGAGAAATTAGTGAGCCAGGGTGGTACTTGGAAGTCATGGTCATGCTCTTCCAACCAGTTTTGGACATTTCTATCTGTGTGAGATGTGGCATTGTCTTGCTGGAAGATCCCATCCACCCCAGGGAAGACAATCATACCCAAATCGGTTGGCAGTGCCTTCCAAGAAGTGGGCATAGAGCATGTCACGAAAATGTGACTTCTGTCAAAAGTAAGAAGTGGTCATAATAATGTGATTCCACGTGTGTGGTTTTTTTGTGTTGAGTTTTGGCGCCTGTGGTCTGAACTGAAGGCTCAGCTCATGTCGCTCCATTAGGTAGGGTGTAAGCTTTTATTACATGTTGGCTCTATTGGTCTCATTAAGAAGCAAACTTCAGACACATAACTTTCTGTAGCTGCTGCTTTTGGCCTCGGCTTTTAAATCCTTTCATGAGGCTGAACAGCGTGACCTTTAGAAATGAAAGAGAATAAAAAGAACTTGATGGCCATCATGTAAATGACCCTGTCATGCTCCACCGTTACAGCTGATTCCTTCATTACCGCGGTACATGCTGCTTGTCATGATTTCCGTTTTTACGCTTTTCCAGTGTGATAACTAATTAGATTTGTTTTTCCAATTATTTCAAGTTTGATAGTTCTGGTACAGGGTGATCTGATGTGTCACTTTATAGGACAGATTATTGTATCAGCACAAATGACTAAACACCAGCCAGTGTTAATTAGCCTGAGTCTTCCTCCAGCGGATATTATTCCAGGTAATCTGTTCTTGTCTAAAGTCTGTACTTCCTGAATTGGACAGCCTGGAATTTTCCTTGTAAAATTGGTTCACCGTAAATATATATATATTCATACTAGTTCAGTTATTGAATTTTACAGTATCATAATGTGTGCAAGTCATACAAGAAAGTCAAAGTGAACGTTACTGTCATTCAGACTTTACAACAGGAGTGCATAGACGAATGAGATTGCAAACTCTGATGTGCAAATATGAACACAATATGAACATACTAGTAACATAACAGTGCAGACGAAACATAAGTATAAATATAAAAGGGGGTGGGGTGTAAAAAATAGGACATTATACATGACACTTACAGAAATATTACACTTGTATAGAAAAATATTGCTCTGTTTCCAAGTGATGATGATATTGGACACTGTAACATAATGTAAACTTAACACTGTAGCTGTAAACTTAACACTGTAGCTGTAAACTTAACACTGGAAAGTGCTTGATAATAATAAACAGTGACAGTGGTATGGCGTATTCTTTGGGGGTGGGGCTTTGGAGGGGACAGTGAGGGAAGGCTCTTTACTCTTTGTGGGTGGGGCTTTGGAGGGGACAGTGAGGGAACGCTCTGTATTTTTTGGGGGTGGGGCTTTGGAGGGGACAGTGAGGGAAGGCTCTTTACTCTTTGTGGGTGGGGCTTTGGAGAAGACAGTGAGGGAAGGCTCTTTACTCTTTGTGGGTGGGGCTTTGGCAAGGACAGTGAGGGAAGGCGCTGTATCCTTTGGGGGTGGGGCTTTGGAGGGGATAGTAAAAGGGAGACGGTTTTTTGGGGGGATTTGAAGGACACAGTGATGGGAAGGGCTGTGTTTGTCAGGGGTTGGAGTTATGGAGGAACATTGATGGGGAAGGGCTGTATTTGTTGGAGGGCAGGGACTTCAGAGCGAACACTGATGGCAAGGGCTCTATTTGTTGGGGGGATTTAAAGGCAACACTTCGGGGTGGGGGGACTATGTTTGTTGGGGGTGGGAATTAGGAGGGAACAGAGACAGCAGGACTTGGGAAGAAATACTGAAGAGGAGGGGCTGTATTAGTCTAAGGGGTTGGGGTTTGATAGAAATGCTGAATGGGAGGGGCTACATTTGGTTGGACCAGGTTTTTGGACTATACACTGAAAAGAGGGGGCAGTATTTGCTTATACATTATGTTTTCGTAATGCTGAACTCAGGAAATAAAAAAAGTTTGCACAGAACAAACATGGAAATTATACAAGACGACCATCCAGTCTACTACCCTCCTATAGTAACCCAACGTCTCTGGTCTTATATTGGTCTGTTCCAACATGTAAAGTTATATGTGTCATGGTGAGTGATGAATTTCAGACAGTACGTTTTTGTTAGAGAGCATAAAGTGCCTGGAATGAGCAGAGGGAGCTCACGCTTTGTTCCTCTAACAGCCAGAACCCCACTCAGTTAAACAGCGTTTGCAGATTTCCAGTCATTGTGATCCAGCATGTAGCAGCACATGTTCATTTTTCCGTGGTTTTCCCTGGTGGGCTTAATCATGTACCTTATCAAATGAGGCATTAATATTAAAGTGTAATTTTCAGAGTAATAACTGTTCGTCCAGGTTTGATCGATATAGAAGAGGACAGGAGGCCAGGTAGAATCCCCCCCGAGTGCTTTTTTTGTGTTGAGGCAGGGGGGGTGTTGAATCCTCTCCTCAGGGCCTGGATGTGAAATATTCCGCACCGCGACCATTAGCCCGGCAGTAATAAAACGATAATTATAGAAGCAGCTAAATTGAGTCAATATAACTGTAATTAATTTCAATGTGTGCAGTTTATTAGTACAGAAGCAATCAGGCTCCTAATTAAGACCTCATAGAAAGCTTTCTAGGAGGGGACCCAGACAAATTAATGGCACTAATGGCTTTTGGCTTTGCGCTGTGCATTTAAAGTATTATCACACATGGGTTCAGACCCGTCCAGTTAGATTAGAACTCGTCCTCGCTGATTATAATCAGAACCTGGATTACTGGCCGAGTGCACCGGCACATTATGAGGAATTTGTCTGTGTGGATTTGGTACTCACGGGAATGAACGATCCAGAATACAAACAGGGGAGCGCTGGGTTGGTTGTCACGTTACGTTGTTCATGAGATGAGCTTCATATTCAACAAAAATTAAGATGTCAGTTTCTTTGCTACCATGCCCTCGTCAGAGCTAGGAGCTTTCTGAAAAGTTACCAGAGGAAAAATATATATTACATGATATAATAATGGAGGTGGTGGTGTCGGTGTCGTTTTTTTTCCCTCATTATGTTAATCTAATAGAGAGTACGGTATGTAATTTGTAGTGTCATGTCATAATTAACCATTAATATGTTATTTTGTCAGGGATGTTAAAACATATGGCTGTACATAATAATAATCAAAGCTACAAGTTCAGTTTAGATTAGTGTTCCACCAGAATCAATACTGTATATCCATATACAGCACCAGCACTGGCATTTAAACGGTGTTGGTGAAGGGGATGCTGATACTTAGCAACAAAAACTAAGCAAGTCCGTTAGACAGCAGCACATCAGCAGACGAAGAAGCTGCAGTGAACATGCTCATGGCTACATGGTGGCGACAAGATTTGGTGGGACAGACATGCAGGTGGGAGTCTCCTACCCAAACGACTAAGCTGCTATTTCTGCCGTGAACCAGATGGAGCACGGAGCAGAGGGAACGGCCGGACTTTTTTTTTATTATTTTTTTCTTTATTATTTATTTGATCTATTTTTAAAGCTGTTAGCATAGTAGCCTGTTAGCTGCACACTGTGCACCATTGTCATTCAGCTGTATCACTCAGCAGCGGGGTCTCATGTCCTGTCGCTTCAATCAAGCCAGAAAAAACATGGAAAGTCTCTCCTACTGACAGCATGAGGAGTCTGGCGCTCAGACATGCAGCACAAGTGAATGAGATGCATGTGTTGAGACAAATGATGTGGGAAATTCAGATATTAAACAGGATTCAGCTGCGGGCACCAGAGGAGCTTCCGGGTGATCAGGTGTGCATATCGCAGGCTCCTCTATATACCGCTCAGTTCGGTTTTGCTCAATAAAGATATTTTACATTTACTGAAGCTGTTAAATGAGGCTCTCATTGCAAGTTTTTATTATGGGATTTATATAGTTATGTAGACTTACAGGTTAGTTAGACAGAATTAGTGTCTGTATCTGTTCTGACATATATCCCTGTTCCAGTATTCGAGGTGACATCAGTGCATCCCTAGTTTAAAGCCTTTGGCGGCTCAGTTGCGGTCATGTGGTAATACTAGTATCTTTGGTTAAAACAGTAAATAACTAAGCAGCTTTTTTCTGGCGTTACATGTTCACGAGGCGCAGGCCTAGGTTCTCTGTTAAACTCCTGATGGGGACAGATGCCACATTTGACACCGAAGTGGTTTTTAGCGTGACGTGTTTTGGCAGGCTGTTTTCGTTACTGTGCCTTTAAGACTGATATATGCAAATGAGTTTGCTATTGGTTGCTCTGTATACTATCAGAGTGTAAGTTAATAAATTAATAATTATTAAAAAAGATATTTTACATTTACAGAAGTTATTTAAGGCTCTCATTGCATATGCTATAACTGTAAATATTAAGTATATATAGTACATAGAGAAATATAGTTTTTTTATGGTATTTATATCGTTATATAGACTTACTGTATAGTTAGACAGAATTAGTGTCTGTTAGGGAACGTTATTGGACTGAGCCGCCCCCGCCCCCCTTCAAGGTGATTTGAGGACTTGGACAGGTGAGTTGGTCTCTCATTGGGTCCAATCAGTTAGGTACAAACCTCTATAGATGCCACATTTGACACCGAAATGGTTTTTAGAGGGACGTGTTTCAGCAGGCTGTTTTCGTTACTGTGCCTTTAAGACTGATATATGCAAATGAGTTCGCCATTGGTTGCTCTGCATTGGCTCTCATTCAACATTCCGGGCTGAAATGCTCTGTATGCTATCAGAGTGTAAGTGGGCGGGGCTACGCTGCTGTGGGCAGACGTATTGGGTTTTGTGACATCACAAAATAGGCCGTTCCTCCAGGTTAGTTGAATTTTCACATCAAGCTCTTCAAAGACTGATGGGCCCCTCAGTGGATTGAGCACGCGCTGTGACGATAAATCATCTCCTAATCTGGTTAATCTTTCAGGACGCTCCACAGCAGGGATGTACAGTACTCGAGCGGCAGCTTCGTTGGGGGCACATTTGTTGTTTTCCGTCTTTTTGCCGGACTTCTATTAGATTTCCTGATTTGAGTTTGCTGGTGGGACTGCCACCCGCTGCGCTGAGACATGTGAGTTAAACTGTTTTAGTCTGGGTGATTTGTTACAGTCTAGCAGAACCCAGTCCTACATTTATAACACGCGCTCTAACACGGTTTCCTGTTCAGTTCTGGCCTTTTTAAGTCTTTAGTGGTCTCACTTATCGCTGATTGTTACTGATGGTACTGCACGTGGCACGGGATCCGTCCTCCACTGCCTTCGCCACCGTCTCGCCGCTCGTCAGGTCAAATTGATTTGTATAGCACCTTTTACAACAGGTGTCACAAAGCAGCTTTACCGAGAATCCAGGTCCAAACCCCACAGTGAGTAAACCAAGGTCGACAAACGGACGAAATCTTGAGAGGAACCAAGACTCAAAATGGGAACCCATCCTCATCGGGTCAAGCTTATAATTCTAGGCTCTATTAAACTGCTAGATGAAAGATTGCAATGATGGTGTATTCGGCAGAGTAAGAGAAGTGTTGAGTGTTTTGTGAGGCCGAGGAAGAAATGCCTGATGGGTGTGTGATCAAATTGCATGATCAACGGATTGATGCGCAGGATGCAGGGCAGAGCCCCCTCACAGACATGAAGAAGCTCAATGTTAGACAAACTGGTCAACAATGCAAGGAGCCAGTCGCACCCAGCCAATGCAGAAGAAGCAGCAGCATCAGAGCGCACAGGATGGGCAGTAGCTCAGCTGGGGCAAAGTGGGCACAGACGGTTAGCTCTGACAGAACTGAAACCATGGTGTGGTGTTAACAGAGGGCAGCAGGCTTATTTGTAGGCGCTTTTAACAAAGTGTGTTCTCACAAAGCAGCTTCACAGAGAATATGGTCCAAGGGCAACAGCGCCAAGGGAAAACTCCCTCAGAGCGAGAGGAAGAAACCTCAAGAGGAGCCAAGACTCAAAAGGGGAACCCATCCTTATTGGGTCGATTTGATAAGATAAGATGCCTATGTTGTCATTGCACAGTGTACAACGAAATTGAGCAGCAATCCGACGGCACTTTACAGTCCAAATAATGAAACACATGGCTAAAATACATAAAAGTTCAAAAAAAGTGCAAAAATGAAGAGAGAGAGACAGAAGAAAAAAAAATAAAATAAAAATATAACAATAATATATATATATATATATATATATATATATATATATATATATATATATATATATATATATATACACACATAGCCTTAAACCATTTTTCAAATATAATAAATGACTATAAAAACTGTATATTCTAAACAGACAATAGACAGGTGAGGTAGCAGTTAGTTACTGCACATTCTTTGGATAGCTTATTGAGATAATGCGCATCAAGAGGTTTTCTTTTTGCATAGAAGAATATAGATTGAACACTTGAGGACAAATAGTGCAGTGAGTGATAAACAGAATAGGGTTAAAATGGAACACTGGAACAGTACACAGTGCTCTACTGGACTCTGTGCCAGTGAAGTGGTGAGGTAGTGTTTAGTTCACTTCTACTGAGCACAGTGTTCTATAAGAGTCCTTGTCAGTATGTGTGTATGTATGGAAGAGTTCAGTTCCCGTACGGCTCTGGTGTAACTGTTTTTGAGTCTGCTTGTCCGGGACGTGATGGACCTAAAGCGTTTACCAGAGGGCAGCAGGTCGAACAGGTGATGTCCTGGGTGAAATGGGTCTTTCAGGATGTTGGCTGCCCTGTTAAGGCAACGAGAGCTGAACAGGTCCTCCAGGCTGGGCCGTGTTTATGACTCTCTGTTTATAATCTATTTTCTATCTATTTTCTAATTATAGGCAAACAGGAAACTGTTAAGTGTTAGATGAAAGATTACGATAAGAGTCTAATCGGAAGAGGAAGAGTGCAGCAGGGTTTATTTGTGGGCGCCTTTACAACATGCGCTGCTTTACAGAGAACCGGGTCCAAGCCCCCAGTGAACGAGCCAAGGGCAACAGCTCCGGAGGAAAACTCCGTCAGAGCAAGAGGAAGAAGCCTCAAGAGGAGCCAAGACTCAAAAGAGAACCCATTGTTCTCTGGTCCACACCGGATAACTAGACGAGCACAGAAGCAATGGAAAAAGACCAGATATGCTGCATTGAATAGAGGAGCCCTATGAAAGAGACGGTGGAACCGGTGACCATTGTAAGGAGTTCATCACAGTGAAACGCCTGGAATATCATTACAGCTGCTAGAAGCCTGCAGTGATGATCTGTTAGAAAGAGTCAGAGAAGAGCTCCGTGAGGCAGAAGAAGAAACGTCTGAGTAGCTTGTAAATCTGTAATGGGAAAAGGATGGGTCAGTGGGATGCCGGCGAAGCGTCCACATATTACAGCATGAAGGTCCGTTGTGAGGAAGCTGGTCAGAAATCCAGACATGCAGTGCGCACACCCAGTCAGGGCTAGTTAAGGAACACGGAGCGTGTGTTAAGGTCCCACCTGACACATGAATTTTCAAAGGTTTCTCACCTGAATGTCTATAAAATGAATTATAATAACAGCAGCTACTGAACGGCGCTAAGGTTCCTCCAGGGATGGCCAGAGTGATGCCGGGTTTCCTATAAATAAGCATCAGCTCTGTAGAAACGCCAGCGCACAGTCCCAGTCGTTGCTTTCTGAAGCATATTTGGCTATGTCCTTCTTTCTCTCCCTGTTTCTCCGCAGTTCAATCCATCTCATTTACTCCCTCATTATGCTCCCCGTTCCAAACCGCGCTATTTCCCCATCGTGTCTCTTGTTGTCTATTACTGTTTGAGAAAATGCGCTCTGTATGTGACAGGCAGAGTTTTCTCTCGGTCAATGAAGAGCGGCGAGGCAGGCTGTAATCACAGTGTTCGGTCTGTACGGAGGGAACCGAGAGAAAGCAGGTCGTCCGGCCTTGAGGGCTAAAAGACACCAATGTATTTCCCATCAGCCCTCAGCTACTCTCAGTAATATACAGGGCTTTTAGCCTGAAATATAGTCATCCCCGCAGACAGTTCCACATTTCAAACCCCATCTGTACCACTGGCTGTCTGCACACTCTCAGAAACCGTGGTTTCTAAATATGGGGTTCTTTAGGGTGGTACTATAGAACTGTGGGTCTCTGTTCCACTGCACCACACAGCAGTATTTACAATCGTGATATTAATAACTTTATAGGTGGAGTTACATGGATGTTCTTCAACCTTCAAACGCTTACACATCTCATTTACAGCATTGGTGGTTCCTTAAACAAACAAAGTGCCAGTACTTCACAGAACTCTCTCTCGGTTCTACCCGGCTCTATATCTGGAGTGAATGTTGATGGTCCACTCTGGTTATAAGGGTATAAGCCCTTGAGGGAATCGAATGTCGTTCTATTTCTGTGGTTTTCAATCCTGGTCCTGGAGTTCTACCACACTGCTCATTTTAGAGGTTCCCCTAATCCCAGCACTCCTACCCTAATCTGATGGAACACTCCAACCTGTGGGGAGTTCCATCAGAAGTTGGAGGGGGATCGGCATTACCTGGCTTGAGAACCGCTACCGTAGAAGAACCAGTTCAAGTGTTCCGTAGTGTTATACTGATAGAGCTGTATTTGAGATATGAACATATAGAGAGGAAATGATCTTCCAGAATAATGGAGCCAATGATGCCGGTGTATTTAAAGTACATAAGTAAATAAATGTATTTATTTATTCATATAGCATTTTTCAAGCGAGACCTCAACAAGGGCCTCACAAACAATTAATAAATAACAATAATAAAAACAAAAACACATAAAACTGTAAAAACAAGACAACGCTGACTCATTCTCAGCAGCATGAACAGACAAGAGCAGCTGTGAAGGTCCAGCCTCAAAGGCTAAGGCATACAAATGTGTCTAGCCTTCTGTAAACAGCTCTGTAGACCCCCAACCCTAACGTCCAAAGGCAGACTGGTCCAGAGCTTCGGCCCGCTTACCACAAAGGCACAATCACTCTTTCGTTATCGGTTAGTCCTAGAGATTACCAAGAGCCCTTGGCTGGAGGACCTCTGGCCTAACATCTGAATATGGGACTAATAGCCTGAGATATATTTGGATCCTTCACTTTCAACATACTGCCTGGTATGTTAACATCAGAACATCAGTGTTAAGAATGATAATTTGTATTTACATGGGCATTTAATAGGGCTGCACCGGAGTCTTTGACTATTCCCTCATCATTTCGACTACTGATATATTTGTTCATGAATTAATTTTATTTATTTATTATTATTTTTGTTTCCGGGTTTACAGATTATTACCTATGAAAATAATCAAGGCGAACTGCAAATACTGAAACTGCAAATACAGTGACTCCAGGTTATGATTCATAATGCTGTATTTCAATAATCTGTATTTTAAGTAGCTGACTCTCCAGTGCTAGCAGCGGAAAACACAGACCTCTGCCCAACTCCACCTGTATCAGGGCCCTCCAGTATAAAGTCTTTATAGGACTGAACCTAACACAGCCCAACGTTAAATAACTGAACTGCTTGTGATGCAGCGTGGCGGCACCACAGTACGTTTTGTACTTTTGTTTCTATAGTTATGATTGAAATGCACTGTTAAAATGTGGAAATACATTTTCATCACAGCTCCAGCGTCTGACATCCCACTCACTCACAGCAGTGAACATCACGCTGGCATGGTGCTAGACAGCATGTATTCACAGTGCTCTGCCATACCGGCCCCTTACTAGCGCAGCAGTCTATAGCCTCCATACCCCAATTTGGACCACCTTCGTGAAGTGCTGGCTGTCTTGTGGTTGTACTGTACTGTTACTACCTAGCCCATTCCTAATAGGGGCTGGCAGGCCTGGTAGACACCACAGCACTCAAGGTAATCAGCTAGTCTGGAGATTTAAATTTTTCATGGACCTAGTGTGTACATATACCGTGTGTGTATATATATGAACACCTCTCTAAGCCAGCGATACCCCCATCCCACTGCGGCCCACCCAAGGGCAAAGCTAAGGCGCAAAGATACTTGCTGTTTCTTACTGGCAAAGCTCCAGACCCTCTAAAAATGGTACTTTGGATAGCCCTACCATATGCAAAGTAAGTGGGTGTGAATGGGTGCTGTACACTGAATCAGGGTGTATGCAAATATGTTGATTTTTGTGACATCACAAAAACAGTCCATTCAAAGCTTTTGCAGCTTAGTTTCCACATATGGACTGTTTGTACCACACAGTATATATGGAAGGTGTTTGTACTACACAGTATATATGGAAGGTGTTTGTACTACACAGTTTATATGGAAGGTGTTTGTACTACACAGTTTATATGGAAGGTGTTTGTACTACACAGTATATTTGGGAGGTGTTTAGTACTACACAGTATATATGGAAGATGTTGGTACTACACAGTATATTTGGAAGGTGTTTGTACTACACAGTATATATGGAAGGTGTTTGTACCACACAGTATATTTGGAAGGTGTTTGTACCACACAGTATATATGGAAGGTGTTTGTACTACACAGTTTATATGGAAGGTGTTTGTACTACACAGTATATTTGGGAGGTGTTTAGTACTACACAGTATATATGGAAGATGTTGGTACTACACAGTATGTTTGGAAGGTGTTTGTAATACACAGTATATATGAAAGGTGTTTGTACTACACAGTATATTTGGATGGTGTTTGTACTACACAGTATATATGGAAGGTGTACTAAACAGTATATTTGGAAGGTGTTTGTACTACACAGTATATATGGAAGGTGTTTGTACTACACAGTATATTTGGGAGGTGTTTGTACTACACAGTATATTTGGAAGGTGTTTGTACTACACAGTATATTTGGAAGGTGTTTGTACTACACAGGATATTTGGGAGGTGTTTGTACTGGAAGGTGTTTGTACTACACAGTATATATGGAAGGTGTTTGTACTACACAGTATATTTGGACGGTGTTTGTACTACACAGTATATTTGGGAGGTGTTTGTACTACACAGTATATATGGAAGGTGTTTGTACTACACAGTATATTTGGGAGGTGTTTAGGTATATATGAAGCTGTGTTTTGTACTACACAGTATATATGGAAAGTGTTTGTACTACACAGTATATATGGGAGGTGTTTAGTACTACACAGTATATTTGGAAGGTGTTTGTACTACACAGTATATTTGGGAGGTGTTTGTACTACACAGTATTTTTGGAAGGTGTTTGTACTACACAGTATATATGGAAGGTGTTTGTACTACACAGTATATTTGGAAGGTGTTTGTACTACACAGTATATTTGGAAGGTGTTTGTACTACACAGTATATTTGGAAGGTGTTTGTACTACACAGTATATTTGGGAGGTGTTTGTACTACACAGTATATATGGAAGGTGTTTGTACTACACAGTATATATGGAAGGTGTTTGTACTACACAGTATATTTGGGAGGTGTTTGTACTACACAGTATATATGGAAGGTGTTTGTACTACACAGTATATTTGGGAGGTGTTTGTACTACACAGTATATATGGAAGGTGTTTGTACTACACAGTATATTTGGAAGGTGTTTGTACTACACAGTATATTTGGAAGGTGTTTGTACTACACAGTATATATGTACTACACAGTATATATGGAAGGTGTTTGTACTACACAGTATATTTGGAAGGTGTTTGTACTACACAGTATATTTGGAAGGTGTTTGTACTACACAGTGTATATGGAAGGTGTTTGTACTACACAGAATATTTGGGAGGTGTTTGTACTACACAGTATATATGGAAGATGTTGGTACTACACAGTATATATGGAAAGTGTTTGTACTACACAGTATATATGGAAGGTGCTTGTACTACACAGTATATATGGAAGGTGTTTGTACTACACAGTATATATGGAAGGTGCTTGTACTACACAGTATATATGGAAGGTGTTTGTACTACACAGTATATATGGAAGGTGTTTGTATTACAGCCAACTTCACATAAGTTGTGTGTTTTTCGATGATACGGGTCCTGTAAGGTAGTATCGTTAATTGTAAATGATCAGGCTGAACACAGTCAGGCCCATGTGTATATGCTCTGAACCAGATTAAAATCAGTATTGTTTTTCTTTTGTTGTTTTTTTTTTTTTTTTTTTGCAACCTCGCACATCCTGTGCAGAGGAAACACAATCTCATTTACAAATCTAATTGTTTTCATGAGTTAAAAAAACAATCTGATTTCAATTAAACATGCAAATGAGATTTGGGCTGCCTCTGTGAAGCTTTTACCCTAATTGAGTTTCCTCGGATTCCCAGCCTTTAATTAAACCTGTTTCATTCCCTCAAAGTATCTCAGGACAGTACCAGCTGAAACGTGGCAGGATGACACTGCATCTTTTTAAAGTGGTCAGTGTTCGGCCCACCTGGACGAGAGTTCGAATGTTTTAGTAATTATAGAGTTCATTTGCGCGCACACAAATACCCCCAGACCTCATCTGCTGATTTAATTCACTAGTTGCGGTTTTGGTTTTGATGCACACTGAACAAAACAAGGCACGTGTAACGTCAGAAGCTGGATAAATACTAAAGTAAATAAGCTCACCAGACAGTGAAGCCCCTGTGACTGAGACCTAACTAGTAGCGTGTAATTCCTTTACGAGCACCAGTAACAGCTGGGATTGGATGTGGCATGTACTGGACAAGTTTTTGGATGTAGGCCACATCAGTGTTCAGACACTCTGGCATCAAAGAATTGGTCAGTTGGGCCAGATGTGGTGGATGCCTTCCCTGGCACAGTTCCAAGGAGAGTTCCCTGTACACTTGGATTGTAGCCACTGCTGGTAGACCCGTATGACCTCACGCTTCCATACACCTGCAGATTCAGCTACTTCCTTCACACTATGGTCTTTGGCCACGCCCACATGCTCAGTCACTCCTTTCAGCCAATAGCCATTGGCCATTTTCCACACATGGAATGAGACATTCACTGCACTGTAGCACCTCTTCCCAATAATCACTGCTGCTGCAACTTGCAACCAACGAAATGAATCAAAGGCTGATATATATTGTGAGGTGTGCATCCTCTGGTTGCATTGGACTGTGAGGTCATGCAGCAGTTGAAATAGTGATAATGCTGGATTTGCTACAAAGCAAGCTCGGAAATGATGCTTGCTTGAAGGTATTGTAGCGGTCACTGTAAGTGCTGGCATTGAGCGCATGCGCGCTGTGTGTCGTGAGCGAGAGAGGGAGTACAAGGCTAACGGTTATAAGTACGGCAGGCGGAATGGTTACGGTGGTTTGTAGCCTGTATGCTCTGCTGCAGTGTTGTCTGCGATCGTAACCGCAAGATGTGGTGCTCCTCTGCCCAGTAAATGGTCCAGTACTCCGAACGGCAGTCTCTCGCCTAGATTTCTTTATGGAGGTTGGGGGAAGCAGCTAACTCCCTGTTGCATCTCTCTCCCCGAGAGCCTTCACCCAACTACTGAGTGCGTTACAGTATGCTACGCCAACTGCAGCCTGAAACTGGCAAAGTCACTAATACACTACACACTGGAGAGTCCTGCTGGTTTGTAAGGGCTGTTTGGTGAGATCCGATGTACCGTCATTGGATCATTGCAGGCTGCTACTGTATGTAGCTTCAGTGTGACTGTGAACTTTTGTGATTCCAGAAAGGAGCTCAGACCTACAGTTGTTAATGTGTACAGGGCGCATGACATATTCCAGAGCCCTGTGGCATGCAGCCCATGGCGTCCTGCTTAGTCTCACCTGTTCCGTTTGAGCAGGCTCGTGTTTGAAACGCATGTTTGCTTGTTTGTTTGTTTTCCCAGCGTTCTGTGAAGAAGGCTGCCGCAGTGGAGGAACATGCGTGTCCCCCAACACCTGTGTGTGTCCATCAGGCTTTACGGGACGCCTCTGTGAGACAGGTAAGCCGTGAGAGAAATCAGCCCTGGGCCTTTTCACCTCCACTACACTCACTGCATTCACCTGTCCTCACCTGTCTGTCTGCATTACACCTGCCGTATATACCTGCCTGTAGCTACGACCTGGGTCTGTTCTCTACACCGTCTCCACCCGAGATCTGTCTCTCCTGCCTGCTGTGAGGATATAAACCTTTGACACGGATGTTTTTGAAATATCTTTAAAGGAAAAGTTATAGGAATGAAAAATAGTGCTTAGAAATCACACCTGGGAGTCAGTAGTCACCCAAACCGTTTCCACGGTTACACTCTTAACCAGTAGAATAGTTGCACAGATAGCTGCACCCAGAAGGGATCAACCACAGGAATGAAACTTGGTGGGTGGGTTTGACATTGTGAGACATGCAAGTGATTCAAGTTTCACGCTCGACCACACGTGACGTAAGCAAGGACGGGCCTTATCGCTGTACCTGCCTGACCCAACAGCCACGACTACAGACGATCCGCGAGCAGTGATGCCCTTCATGAGCTACCCAGGTAGTGCCGGCACCAATAGCATCGTGGTCACGTGTCACACGTCCAGAAGACCTGGTGTCACTCCTTCTCCACCTCTGCCGCACCATCTGCAGGAACAGTGTGAGGATGTTCAAGCTGCATGGGATGGATTATCACAGGACACCATTAGGAACCTCTACAGCTCCATACCGAGACGTCTGGGATGTTGTGTTAGCCCGATGCCATGCTGAGAGACAGACTTCTGTATGTGTAGCTCAGTAAATATTGATCATATCAGTTTAAATTGATCATCAGTTATTGATCCTGGTCACCTTTATCTTCCTTCCCAACAGCACCGCAACTCCACACCTCCTTCTGGGTGCAGCTGTTCTTTTGATGATGAGTGTATATGCCAAAATCTTCTTATATTAAGTCACAGATAGACGTATGAGTCTATCTATGATATATGAGTCATACTGTGCTGTACACTAGTGGTTTCTAGTCCTGGTCCTGAAGGACCCCCTTCTATTCACATCAGTGTTTGCCCTGGTCCTGACACACCTGAGCCGACTAATTCACTAATTAGCAGCCCCCTCCTCCTGTTTTTGTAGGAAAACACTAAAGTGTGCAGGGAGGTCCTCCAGGACCAGGGCTGGGAACCAGTGTTCTGAATCATACTGACTCGTCTGTGTGACCTGAATTAAGATCTGGATGCTGTTTGAGCAAGCTGAAAGAATTTGGGCCTGTGTTTATGGAAAAGGTTTGGGTGACAGCTGACTTCTAGTGTTTGTTAGTGGTGTTAGCCTAGCAGCTCCCATGCTAAACTTGGGCGACGCTGTTATTGAGTGGGATGTAAATCATTCGGAGTGGGTTGGGTGTGAAATGGTTGATTGTAGAGATTCAGAGGTTCGTTACAGTGGTGGTGGTGGTGATGGGAACCAGGGGTCCCCCTGTCTACACCAAAATATAGACATCCTGATTACCATTAAAGCCACCAGTGAACCATATCATGTAATGACTTTCTGTGAGGGAGCTTTCTGTGGTAGATGTCTGTTTCCCACCACTGTGGACTTACTATAGAGCATTTCACACCAACACACTCTGAGGGACTTACATCTTAAACATCGAACCAGTTGATGTAGAAACCTTGGGAGAACGTCCTTCAGATTGGCATTTTGGTAAAGCTTCATTCTGGAATTAATTTTAATAATAAAATAAATAATAAGAGGGGTGGGGGGGGGAGAAATGGATGGATATATATATATATATATATATATATATAGAGATAGAGAGAGAGAGAGAGAGAGAGAGAGAGAGAGAGAGAGAAATGGAAAGAGAGATGGGGAGAGACAGCAAAAGAGAAAAAAAAATATATATATATATAGAGAGAGAAAGATTAATTCTGGAATTAATTTTAAGAATAATAACAATAACAACAGCAGCAACAATAATAAAAATGATAAATATAATAATAATTAATACCAATAATAATAATAACAATATATGTTGATAACATAATAATAATAATAATAATTATTATTATTATTATTATTATTATTATTATTATTGTTGTTGTTGTTGTTATTATTATTAATTTTTTATTTATTTATTTATTTATTTATTTTATTGTAGTTATTTATTTATTTATTTTTTATTATAGTAAGACTTTATTCTGATAGATTTTATTTGTACAGTCAGAGTGTAAGATTGTAACATGAACTAACAAGTAAAAGTATCAGTTTAGGTTTAAATGTGAAAAAACTTTCTGGTACAGGTGACGTGTATTTGCATGTGATCTGTGTAATTATGGAGAGATGTCGAGATTAGAACCGAGCGAGGGGAATCTCCCCAGTTTGTCTGGGAATCTTCTGTTGTAGCTAGTGTTTAGCAGTCATCTTCCCAGTGCTGGCTTCTTGTGCCCATTGTTTTGGAGCTGGACAGTTCCTGGATTGTTTATGATTCTGACTGCCCTGCAGCCCTGCAGCGTTCCCACAGTGCCGGCAGGAGATTAGAGTGTTTAGAAGCGTTTCAGAGTTGAAATTGCCAATTTGCAGTCAGAATGGGATTATTAAAGCCGATACTGAGACTCTGTGACCAGAACTCCTCATTCTGAATGAAAGAATGGATCCGAGATGGACACAAACTTCCTCATCTTTCTTAAAGCCGGAGGGAAGGATATATACACCTCACACCCGCCATCTCCCCCCACCAACCCCCCCGACCCCCTCGGCCTACGACGCCTCCTATCTGTTAAATTATTTCTGACTCGTACTTCACTGACACGAGCAGAGAAGCTGTGGAGAGAGCGGATACCAAACTTTCCAGATCACAGTAGTGTCAGTAAGTAGCAGCTGTAGCTCGAGTTTAAAGCAGGCCGCTGGCAAATTATCAGAATAGATCACTGGCAAGACGCTCACTTCCATAGTGTGATTTTACATTGCGCAACTCTGTTATTCACTTCTTCTTCTTCCTATTATTAGTATTCAGAGAGAGAGGGAGAGAGAAATGGAAAGAGAGATGGGTAGAAAGACAGAGAGAGAGAAAAAAAATATATATATATAGAGAGAGAGAGTGGGGGAGAGAGAGGGAGAGAGAGAGAGGGAGAGAGGGGGGGGAGAGAGGGGGGGAGAGAGAAATGTGTGTGTATATATATATATAGAGAGAGAGAGAAAGGGGGGTGGGGGAGAGAGAGAGAGAGGGGAGAGAGAGAGAAATGTGTATATATATATATATATATATATATATATATATATATATATATATATATATATATATATATATATAAATATATATATATATATATATATATATATATATATATATATATATATATATATATATATATATATATATATATATATATAGAGAGAGAGAGAGCGCGAGAGAGAGAGAGAGAGAGGGGTGGGTAGGGAGAGAAATCGAGAGATGTATATAGAGAGAGAGAAAGGGGGGTGGGGGAGAGAGAGAGAGAGAGAGAGGGGAGAGAGAGAGAAATGTATATATATAAATATATATATATATATAGAGAGGGGGAGAGAGAGAGAGAGAGAGAGAGGGGTGGGTAGGGAGAGAAATAGAGAGATGTATATAGAGAGAGAGAAATAAAGAGAGAAATGGAAAGAGAGACAAGGAGAGAGAGGGGGGGGGAGGGAGAGAGATTGAGAGAGAGAGAGAGGGGTGGGTAGGGAGAGAAATAGAGAGATGTATATATAGAGAGAGAAATGGAAAGAGAGACAAGGAGAGAGAGAGAGAGGGATGGAGAGGAATACAGGAGAATGATTTTGTTTATCTAGGGACTAGTCCTGCAGTTTCCAGACACTGACACTGTTTGAACTCAGGAACGCTCAGCCTAAACCGGAATGGTGTGGTTGGATACAGCTTTCTGATCCAGTCTCTAATCCAAGTCCCCAAACTCTAATCCACAGTCATACTGACCCGCACTCCTCTATGTGTCATTTATTCATCCCTCATTCCTCTGAAACACTCCCATCCATTTTAGTCTACACCTGTACAGTCACCCTGCATGTGGTTCAGGACCTGCCCTGTTCTGGTTTATATGGGCCTGGGTGTAATGGAGAGTACTGGTTCAGTAGCACAGTATCTTATCATTAATCATTAAACCTGTAGGCATGTTCTCCGCTCCGCCCACACAGGGTGGAGTTAAAAAGACTTACAGGAGTCGTCCATAAAGAGAGATAAACAGCCAGAGGCCGGTATTCCAGTAAAGAAAGCTGATTCAGAGTCAAAACAACAAACACAGTCGCGAACGGTGCGCTCCCAGTGCGCTCCCAGTGCGCTTCCAGTGCGCTCCCAGTGCGCCAGTAATCCTCCAATATACGGCAGAGGTGTGGCCATACCGCACAGTCACCTGTAACTCCTTCTTGTGATGCAGAAAGCCTGTTGACAGGATGTTCCCCGTCTGTCCTCCGGCCAGTCGGCAGTGCTGCTCCGTGTGCTGAGAGGTTGTATAAAGGCGTGCAGTGTGTGGTGAGGGGTCTTTGAGGAGATTGCGCTCCAGGCAGAACAGTTCTCTGATAGTTACTTACAGAATTCCAGTGAAAGGATTTTACCTGACCCCAGAAAAGGGTTCATCTTCAGAGTGGTGCTGAAGAAGAGCTCCAGGCTGGATTAAAATGCAGGTTCTGCTGTAAAAGCTTCAAGCGGGACATGTAGGAGTGAGCTCTCTCAGTAAACACGCTGCTCATCTACAGCCTGGGCTCTGAGATCCATCATCACTTACACAGTGGTGATTTAAATATCAACATTCCTATGTCATATTTCTGCATTATGTTCATTTTTATTAGGTCATTCTGGATACCGAGTTCATGAGAACTTCCTTCTAGATATACATTTTACTGCAGCTTCATTCTGAACATTAATCAGAACTTAGAACTTATTTTTAGAACTTTTTTAGAGATTTTTACAATTTTTAAAAAAAAATTCTTTCTGTATGATTTTTTTTTACTTTATTCTGGATAATACATTTATTAAAACTTTGATGGCTATTAATTTTATTAGAACTTAAAAATTAATAGGAATTTATTGTAATATTTAATGTAATTTAATTCTGGGTATAATAATAATATCAAATAAAACAAAGTTGTTACCAACCACCAGAATAAAAGTCTAATAGATGTAAAATAATGGATAGCATTGTAATAACATTATCACACAAAATAAAGTTTTAATAAAAAGCATTATTGTTATTTATAATAACATCAAAAGCAATAATAGTAAAATGATGATGAATTTATAAACTTACTAGTCAAGTTCCAATAAAATGTCATAACATTCCCAAAACTAGTTACAAAAAAAGTTATTATTATTATCATTATTGTTATTATTATTGTCATTATTGTTATTATTATTATTATTATTATTATTATTATTGTCGTTGTTATCATTATTATTATTATAATTATTATTATTATCATTATCATTATCATCATCATCATCATTATTATTATTATTATTGCTATCATTATTATTCTTATCATTATTCTTATCATTTTTTTCATTATTCTTATTATTATTGTTATTATTATTATTGTTGTTGTTCTTATTGTTATTATTATTGTTATTATTATCATCATCATTATTATTATTATTATTATTATTATTATTATTATTGTTGTTGTTGTAATCATTTTTATCATTATTATCATTATTATTATTATTATTATTATTATTATTATATTTGTAATCATCTTCATTATTGATATAACCATTTTTGCAACTACTTTTTGGAATGTTCAGATATAGATTTTATTAAAACATAATTTTAGAAAGTCATCATCACCATATTACTATTGTTGTGGTTATTAATAATAATAATAATAATCCTTTTTATTAAAACTTCATTCTGTGTGATCATTTTATTACAATGTTATTCCTGATTTTACATTTAGATTTACATTAGACTTTTATCCTGGTGTTCAGTAACATCTTTGATCTCTACTTCACAGTCACTTCATTACTCTGCTCATTATTCTGAATTAGAATGATGTTACACGTTGATCCGGAACTAGATCAGATTTATATGATTGAATACGGCCTCCAGTCTTCAGAACAGTTGTATATACTCCACACTGTAAGTCGTGTGGTACTAGGAAATCGGCGAATGTGTGGTAGAAGTTTGTGCACAATTTGTCTCCATTAGCGACAGATGCTCCCGTTCCTACAAACATCATTTCTGTAGTCACATGAGCCCACCTACCATTCATTTTCATCAAGCTGCTCTGCGATGGAGCGGCGGTGTCACGTCTGTGATATAAAGGATTGTACGCACTTGATTACTCTGAGCGAGGAACAGAAGCCGCTTCAAGTTCTCTCCGAAAACCAGCGGAAGTTTTCTTGTTCACTGCAAATGAAAAACGTCATCTCAGTAATGAGTTTCATCCTGCAGCCGTCGCTTCAGAGACACAAGCTCGAGATTATTACAGAAAACATCCCTGCGTGACACGGTAGAGCATGAAATGAGGTGTTTTATACATCATAGAGGAGCCCCCGAACCTGAATATCATAACACATGATACAGACCAGTACAGTTACACACATACAGTACCAACAGTTAGCACAAGAGCAGAAACACTGAACACGTACACCCCACCGATTAGCAGGGAGCTACCTGTGTGCCTGCATGATCATGTGCTCGTTTCAAACTGCACTGAATCATTCAACGACCCAAAGTCAATGACATTTAGGTGTATATTCGGTCTCGGTATTGGGTGTTTGGGTATTCGGCAACATCACCAATGATGATGAGGGCCCATACAGAGAGGAGGTCAAGCTCCTCACAGAATGGTGTGCCACCAACAACCTCTCTCTTAATGTCAGCAAAACCAAAGAGCTGATCATTGACTTCAGGAAGGGGGGAAAAACGCACACACCACTGAACATTGGAGGCACGTTGGTGGAAAGAGTGAGCAGCTTCAAGTTCCTCGGTGTCCACTTAGCCGAGGATCTTACTTGGACAATCAACACATCACACCTTGTCAGAAAGACCCAACAACACCTCCACTTTCTACGAAGGCTGAGGAGAGTCAACCTGCCACAGCAGCTCCTCTGCAACTTCTACAGATCCACCGTGGAGAGCATCCTGACAAGCTGCATCACTGTGTGGTATGGTAGTGCCACCTCTGCTGAGCGCAAGGCCCTGCAGAGGGTGGTAAAGACTGCACAGCACATCACCGCCTCTACCCTCCCACCCATACAGGACATCTACGACAAGAGACGTCTGAGGAAATATCCTCAGACCCCACACACCCCAGCCATCCCCTCTTCCAATCTCCGTCCCGGAACATCCGAGCCAGAACCACCAGGTTCAGGAACGGCTTTTACCCTAGAGCTGTCAAACTGGTCACACCGGCAGCGCCTAACAGTTCCTCAAAGAAGTCTCCAGCTACACCTCCAAAGTTCAGTCTTAGAAGTCTTCTGCTTCTTCTCATCATCCAAATAACCCCAAACACATTCAGTGGTGTTGGGGTCTGGGCTCTGGGGTGGTCAGTCCATTGGTTTGAGAACACCAGCAGCTTCTTTGTTGGAGGTGTGTGTCTCCTTTTACATTTACGGCATTTAGCTGACGCTCTTATCCAGAGCTGCTTACAGGGTTAATCATATTACAGGTGGGCCAACGTAGTGTTAGAAGTCTTGCCCAAGGACTCTTACTGGTGTAGCACAGCATAGTCACTCAGCCTGGGATTTGAACCCCAGTCTCCCACATGTGGTGGTGGCAACTTGGCAGGTAGTGGTGTTATCCACTGAGCTACACCAACCATCTTTTCTCAGTGAGGAGCTTCTTGAACATCTACATCTCCTTTCAGACCTCCATATCGCTGAGGTGTCCTTCACAGTGGGAGAAGGCTGGACAGAAACACCTGTGGATGTTCTCAGAGCAGGAGTGGTGCTTGATTATCCAATGGGGATGGGTTTGGTGGGGTAGCAGGTCTCCCAGGTGGTTGTTAAACTCCAGTTCTGGAAACTTGTCACCTCCCCCTCCAACTTTTTGACTTTCTCCTTCCATATGGATTGTCTTGTATGTAATGACCTCTATATACCCTTATGCACATACATCCACAACACAGCAGAAGTTTTCTACCCAACACTCATGTGGTCTGGATGGAAAGTTTAGGATCTACCTTCCTGCACCTTGTTTCAGTGAACTACAGAACTGATCCATATTAAATGACTGCATGATTTGAATATCATTAGCCATAACTCTGACTTCTAAGGGTTATGTCTAATTTCCATCTTAGTAAAGTTCCCTCAGCACTACACATCAAGGCGACGAGGTGCAGTTACCAAAGGGCCTTTAAAAGCAGGATAGCTCTTCATAACGTCACCCTCGTACTGTATTTGCACACGTTTGAAGTTGTGAGAGAATTCTGTGGAACTGATGACGGGTGGAGAACTGAAGATGTCAGTTAATGATCTGAAGGTTAACCTCCAGGCACCTCCTACCATCAGCCACTGTGAATACTAAGTGTTTCAATAAAGTCCTTACCCACAGACCCATCAAATTAGAGATAATCTGTCAGTAAAGAAGGAATGTACATTTCCCCCACCGTAGCAGATACGCTGTACACTATGTGGCCAAAAGTATGTGGACAGCCTGGTTAATTATTAGGTTTAATGGTTTTAGCTACATGCACTGATCACAGGTGTATACAATTCAGCACATCGTTATTTCGGTCCTGCTAAATCTGTCCTGGTTAGCTATGCATGCTTTTTTTGGGAATTGGATGCATCTAAGATGCAAAGGTCCAGCCATAGAGCGGGTGGGCAGACTCAAAGAGTGGGGCTATAGGAGTGCAGACTATGGTAGACTTGAGACTAGTTGAGTTGTCAACGTTACTGCTCAGTGATAACACTAAGGTTGATGTTGACTAGTCACTCTTCACATGAGAGCATTAACAACTTGGATGCCTCAGTAAAGACAAGTGAGGAGCCTGGTGATTTTGGGATCCGCATGTCTGGTGTCCTGAAGGCTAGCTAGGTGATCCAGGGCTCGTTTGAAAGGGCTCCATTGTCCTGAGGAGTTCAGGTTATTTCTGTTATTCCTTTGCTGATCTACAGACCTTCAGTTAGCAGATAATGAATGTGTTTATTCCCAGTTTCCTGAAGACTACAGTAAAAAGCGCTGCTCCTAATTTATTGGCTTTCCAAAACTGTGCTACAGGCAGGCGTCTTTTACATTTACATTTAGCTGACGCTCTTTTCCAGAGCGACTTACAAGGTTAATCGTATTACAGGTGGGCCAGTGTAGTGTTAGGAGTCTTGCCCAAGGACTCCTATTGGTGTAGCACAGCCTAGGCGCCCTGACCAGGAATCGAACCCCAGTCTCCCACATGGAGACTGTAGGTTCCCGGGGGGGGCAGTGATGTTATCCGCTGCGCCACACCAACCACAATCGTCTTGGCAAAACCGTCTTGGGATGCCCTGAGTCAGATACAAATTCCTATGTTCCAGGGTCCTGTATATCCGGTTCCCTTAGGGCTAGCAATGAGATCCAGGACTTGTTGGAAAGGACACTTCATGTTCTACTGATCTTTGAAGTTTGGCCTTTAGTTTAAAGTGGTTTTATTTATGGTGTTTTCAGCAGTTGGTCGATGTCAACTTTCATCATCACAGCTACTGATTTTTACATATGTGATGTCACACATCCCTGTAACATGTACAAAAGGTGTCTCCTTTGTAGCATCACTCCCTACAGAGTTCCAAACTGGCCCTGGAAGCAATGTCAGCACAAGAACTGTGGGTCAGGAGCTTCAAGAAAGGGGTTTCCATGCTTGGGCAACTGCATACGAATCACTAAGATCACTATGCACACTGGCAAGCGTTAAACAGAGGGGTGTAAAGTCTTCTACCACTGGAACTGCCGTTGAGATGTAAACAAACTCATTCAGAGTGGTTTGATGTAAAATACTCGGATAGCAAACCTACCTGTTGTTCACCGTGGTGGTGAACCAGACACCCACTTCTAAATGCTTTCCCACATTACATGTAATGCTTCATAGTACATTGCCACTAAAACATTGTTTTACATTTTGGAGTAATATGTATTCATGGTGAAAGGGGTACATTTAAGGGGGTTGTAAGACAAAGTAGAAACTTTTTCCACCATCACACCATCATCATCATAGCATATATAGACACTGAAGACTTGTGTAAGTTCACTGGTGATTGCACACACTCTGATTGTAAAGGAAATGGCTATATGTGTGTTGTAGACCTGGCAACCCCTGGTTCCCATCACCACTACTACCACCACTGTAAAGAACTACGCAGTCAAGTCACATTATTGTGACCACTCCCTACTTTTGACATTGGCAGCGCCTAGCTCATGAAGGGTGGTCTCATTTTCATGGCATGCTCTGGGCCCACTCCATGTGGAAGGCACTCTCAACCGATTCGGGTATAAATTCGTCCTTGCAGATCACGTACACCCATACATGATGATTATCTACCCTGGGGCGGATGGGATTTTCCAGCAAGACAGTGTCACATGACCTGAAATGTCTGACATTGGTTGGAAGCACATGAGCAGGTCTACCACCCTGGCCCCCAAATTCCCCCAGACTTGAACCCAGTTGAGCATTTGTGGGAGTACCTCTCCTACGCACCCTCCACCAGCTGTGGATCGCACTTCGGTCAGCATGACTCCAGATACAGGTGACAACCCACCAGCACCTTACTGAGTCACTCGCAGCCCATCTAGCTTCTGACCGTACTGCACACAGTGATTACTCTGGATATTAGCTGGGGGTCATACGTTGACTGGACTGTGAATGAGTTTCTACAATCAACCATTAACTTCAAACCACTCCAAAAGTCTCCTACATCTTAGTTGCTGATTTTTGGAGAGAATTCTAAATAAATTCTGTGTTTAAGGAAAGTGAGGAATGGCGGACGCATCGCTTTACTCATTAGCATGCTGGAAAGCCTCCATTATTAGCAGCTACATTAGTCTAATATCTCCAGTGCTAAAACTACAGAAGCTTCAGACACCTGACGCGTTTTGACTGATGGACGTCATTTGGGGTAAAAGGTGATTGTTCGGGGTGGATACAGAGGTGTGAGTGAGTCAGACGGCAGTATGTGTTCCTCTCTGGATGTGTTGGTGGATGTGAAGAGCAGATCTATATTCTCCTGCACATTATGAAAGGCCTGAGGCTGGAGCTGGAGCTTCACTTTATCTCTCCCTCTATCCTGCTGAGGAACCTTATTACCTCTCGGCGTGTGAGAGGAGGTTAGAGCGTGGAAGTGCAGATGCTGCTTCTCTGTTCCAGGTTAATTTCTCTGTCAGATGTGGAAGCGTGTAGGTCAGAGACGGCAGTGTGCAGCAACAGACTGCAAACTC
This sequence comes from Prochilodus magdalenae, assembly GCA_024036415.1. Taxonomy (NCBI): domain Eukaryota; kingdom Metazoa; phylum Chordata; class Actinopteri; order Characiformes; family Prochilodontidae; genus Prochilodus; species Prochilodus magdalenae. Next base: position 214,991 of record JAMWET010002137.1, read on the forward strand.
AGTCGAGACAAAGAAAAGTTGTGATATTTGGAAGCTCGTGATGTAATACGATCAGTTTTGTGATCGAGCTTCTGGGGATGTAAAAGAACCAGTGATATTAAAATGCATTTCATTCTGCCAGGTATGCTGCACATAGAAGGTATACGTCTGACCTATGAGCTCTGTATGGCTGAAAGTTTATCATACTGTAGTTTCTTTTCTTGCTTGCACAGAAGGATGGAGTCAGGAGACTGAAAGCTGGAGATGCTGGAGTAGTTTATTTCAAGGCGCTCGCAGTTCACTCACATCTCTCATCCTAAGCCAGGCCAGTCCAGTAGAGTCTGAACTCTGTCCGAACTTAGCCCAACTCAGTCCTGCTCAGTCCTACGCAGTCCTACTCAGTCCTGCGCAGTCCTGCGCAGTCCTACGCAGTCCTACTCAGTCCTGTGCAGTCCTACTCAGTCCTACACAGTCCTACACAGTCCTACTCAGTCCTGTGCAGTCCTACTCAGTCCTGTGCAGTCCTGCACAGTCCTACTCAGTCCTACTCAGTCCTATGCAGTCCTACTCTGTCCTACTCAGTCCTACACAGTCCTACACAGTCCTACGCAGTCCTACTCAGTCCTACTCAGTCCTGCACAGTCCTACTCAGTCCTACTCAGTCCTACTCAGTCCTACGCAGTCCTACTCAGTCCTTCGGAGTCCTACACAGTCCTACGCAGTCCTACGCAGTCCTACTCAGTCTAAAGACAGAACCTAGTCACAGAGGTTTTATACACCGCGTCACCACACCCTAAATGTAAGAAGAATGTGTCTGGTTTGACCAGATGGGTCAGCTTATCTCCAAATTGCTTTTGACCTATAACCTGTAGAGCCCTAATGGCAACATTCGCCCAGGCGCTCCGACCCCGTCGTAAATGCATACAATTCAGGTTGTTCTAGGAATGCAGTTGTTGCAACATGGAAAACTTATACACACTTTATACATACATACTTAAACAAAAACACTGATATCCAACACTACGTTGGGAGAAGAGAGCAGTAGTGTTTGCTGTGTACCTGATGGGCTGCTGAACTTTCTCGCCACACCACAAACCGTCAATCAGTGCACAATGTGGTAGAGCTTTACGCTGTATTGAAAGTGCTAAGAGTCGTAGTTGCTAATGGACACGTTTCCTAGGTATTTTCAATCCGTGATTTTATTTTCAGTTCATGAAACAAGCAGATGTCAAAACCAGCCAAACAATCAGAACAGCACAGGGACCAAAAGGGCAAGGACGGAAGAGTAGATCAGTAAAACAGAGCAACGTCAAAACCAGAGAAGCAAGCAAGAGTAACCACAGAGAGACTGGCTCGGTACGCACAGAGTGGCAATACTACACAATAGGTCAGAGGGAGAGAGGAGTACAAACACCAACAGGCTAAATTTACTACAGGTGAAATCAGTACTCCGGAGACTCAGAGCCAGAAAACATATTACAGTAGGACTGGCGTGTTTAAACCCGAAGACCCTCATCTAGGAGAGGAAACCAGTGATCGGGTCAGATGAGTCACCAGTCACCAGGTTTTTACAAGAGACAGAGAGGGCATGAGTGGAGTACACCGAGTAAACCAGACAGGCCTGAATCCTGGGCCCCTAAAGTGAAGGAATGGGACGGGGAATGGGGGGGATCTTACTGGCATGGTTTGGGTCCCTTTGTCCCGACGAATATGGCTCTTCATTGTTCTACACATACAAGGCAGACAGCAGAATGTAAATGTGAGCTGAATTGAGCAGGACTATATGGAGTGATGTCTGTGACACTGGAGTGTGAAGGACAGCCGGGTGTGGATGTGTATATGGACCAGGCTCTTCACAATGTATTACTACCTGTCCTCTTTACTTACAGTAATATCCCTCTAAATCTCCACACTCGTTCATCATCATCATCTTCATCATCATCAGAACCCCAGGGGAAAAATCCATATCAGCCTGACGAGGCAGAGTGAGTAAGAGAGGGTGTAGGGGTCTTATTCACTCTCTGATGAAGAGCGGATTATGGCTCCGGTTATTAGAATGAGCTGTAATGCTGACAGATTGGGGCCCAAGGACTTAAACACGGACGGAGGAAGGTCGTTTGGGTCAGAACCACATTCACAGACACTATGGTGACCCGTGCACAAGGCGTGAAGCTGTAAGTAGACACACTGAGCTTGACCTACACAACCAAGTAATGTTTATTCCAGCTGTTTATTTAACTTCCATCCGGAACCACTGAGAGACGAATCAGGTCATACAAAGAGCATCTGAGTTTAAGTAGCAGCTTCTAAAGGAGCACTAGGCAGCTAGATGTCGTCACGGATGCGAACCGTGTTGCATAGTAAGAGTGTTTTTAATATGTTTGAATTTTCTAAAATTCCAATAGAGTTCTGTATTTTGCTAATTTTATTATTGGTCCATTTGTATGTGTTACTGTTGGTACAGGTTTTTGCATTTCTGTTTTTCGTTTCTCTTCTTTTATGCCGTTTTTACTTCCTTCTTTTTCAAAGCACGTTGAGCAGGTCGTTGTTGTTGTGGTGGTGGTGGAGGTGGTAGTTTGGGCCCTTGATGGACTGAAAAGTCACCAGTCAGACATGGTTGGTGTCTAAAGTATGCCGTTATTACTGGAGCTGTCAGGCTAATATAGCTAATTTAGCCCCACCAGTTAGTATGAAGCTAACTGGATCACACTCATTCCTCAAGCTGTGTTCAGTTGTTCAGTGATCTCTGGATATCTTTGCTGGTTACTTTCCAAACCGTGACGGGTCACTGCATTTAAAACATATCCTACAGAGGCACTGGCAGAATTTAGCTGAGCGCTAAAGGCCTAGCTGTAATCGTCATGGTTCCGCACTGCTCAAATCATGCTAGCACAGACACATGCCCGACCCGTTTTATTTTTTACTTTTTACATCAGTGTGCTCTTAATTAGAAGTTGCTGTCATTAACAGCATCACCTGTGAGGATATTAATGTGTGATGTAAATAACAGGAGTAGCAGGTGTAAAGCCTACAGCCTATAAAATGAACCTTGCGAGATGAACATATTTAATTTAGTGAGTGTGAAAGTGATTAGGATGTCAGCATGTACTGTAACTTGACTTTTTTCTCTCCAACCTCCAGTTACTTAACAACTGAGTGGAGAAGGTGCAGCAGTTTTTGTATCCGCAGGTGTGTCGCTAGCCTGGGTTCCATCCACCTGTGGAACTAAATTCGAGAAAGGAACTGAAATGCTGCACGTACAGATTCAGCTAAGCTGTGAATATTAGGCTGCGTCATTTCCATCAGCTCTCTGTGAAATAGTAAATAGACGAATGAGCAGCTAGTTTACAGGTAAATAATTAATATGGTACTGTCACCCTGACCCTAATATCATATCATTAAAAACTGAAATATACTGCTCTATTAATAATAACAGTCTTGTTTAAATGGTAAACTTTCAGCTGTGCTATAGGCGCGCATAACATACATTAGTAACGCAAATCAGTTGATTCTGATTCTGAACGCAGAGTTGTATTAGCACCAGGCTAACAATGATGATATCCTCTTTCTCATGCTGGGTTTGGTATTTTAGGATCTGCTAGTATTCGTTATTCAGATACATAATTACAGTGTTTAGTTTCTACTTTAATTTATTCAGTAGCTGCTATGAATTATTCATTGTCTGCTTTGGATGATTCAGTAGCTGCTATGAGTTATTCCATAACTGCTGTGAATGATTCGATAACTATTACGAATGATTCAGTATCTGCTTTGCATGATTCAGTAATGACTGTAAATGATTCAGTGTCTTCTTTAAGTGATTCAGAGACTAATATGAATGTTTCTGAATGATTCAGTGTCTATTGTGATTGATCTAAATGATTCGGTTGATACTAGGAATGATTCAGCATCTGCTTTGCATGATTCAGTAATGACTGTAATTGATTCAGTGTCTTCTTTAAGTGATTCAGAGACTAATATGAATGTTTCTGAATGATTCAGTGTCTATTGTGATTGATCTAAATGATTCGGTTGATTCGGTTTATACTAGGAATGATTCAGCATCTGCTTTGCATGATTCAGTAATGACTGTAAATGATTCAGTGTCTTCTTTAAGTGATTCAGAGACTATAATGAATGTTTCTGAATGATTTAGTGTCTATTGTGATTGATCTAAATGATTCGGTTGATACTAGGAATGATTCAGCATCTGCTTTGAATGATTCAAGTTTCATGATTTAGTGTGCTATCATTTATTCATTAGCTGCTACAGATGATTATCTGCTGTGCATTATTCAGCAATGATTCAGCAACGACTGAAAGATTCAGTATCATCTTTAAGTGATTCAGAGACTAATATGAATGTTTCTGTGTCGTTTCTGAATGATTCAGTGTCTATTGTGAGGGTGGGAGTAACTGTTATGCATAATTCAGCATCTATTTGGTATCTCCTGTGAATGATTCTGTAATGACTAAATGACTCAGTAATGGATCTGAATGATTCGGTTGATTTGGTTTATACTAGGAATGATTCAGCATCTGCTGTGCATGCATTTACAATAGCTTTGAATGATCCAGCAATAACTGAATGATTCTGTATCTACAATAAATGATTCTGTGACTAGTATAAATGATTCAGTATCTGACTTTTATGAATCAGTTTGACTAGTGATTCAGTGTCTGCTATTGAATAACTCAGTATCTGTTGTAAATGATTCAGTAATGACCGTGAATGATTCCTTAATTGCTGTGAATGATGCATGAGCTTTCATCTACACTGAATGATTCAGTATTTATGAATTATTCAATATCAGCCTTAAATTAATCGGTATATCCTATGATTTATTCTGTAACTGCTGTTGTCTGCTTTAATGATCCTGCATCTGCTGTGAATGATTCATTTTCTACAAAGAATGATTCACAATCTGCATAAATGATTCAGTTTCTACTAAGAATGATTAACTGTCTGCTATGAATCATTCAGTAATGAATCAGTATCTGCTATGAGTGTTTCAGTAATGACTCTGAATGATTCATGAACTGCTTTGGATGATCCAGAAAGCAGATTATAAATTATTGCTTATTATTTTTGTTACTAATTATCATTACTGATTATTGATGAACTGTTATTTATGAATTATCTTTGATGAATAATTGCTCTGCACTCTGAATGATTCAGTAACTAATAAGCCTGCTTCCTTATCTATGAATTATTCAGTGTGTGCTATTAGACTAAAGTTGAATCTCTGCATTAATGAGGGTGAGGGATTGAAGTGTAGACTGCTGGAGTTGAAGGGGTTAATTGTCACAGTGTCGGACGAGGGGAAATTAGGCCAGCTGAAGGAAACAAAGGGCTGAACCGAACGTCTGCGTGTGCGGCAGACTGAGTGATCCAGCTGAAGGGAAAATGACATATTTAAATGTTTTCTTCCGAGTGCGTGTCAAGTAAGGAAACTGCAGATGGTAATGGAGTTGTGGAGCTTTGATTATTATTCCAGCGTGGGCGGTCTGATTACGCTCTGAATGTGTGCCTGTGTGTGTTTTGTCGGTGTTGTAGAGCGAGGCGTGCGTCGTGTTCTCGGATTCAAAGTGGCAGCTTTGAGGAGAGGTGGAAACTATCAAAATATCCAGAGTGTTTCCGTTTTTCACTCGGCGCTACGCTTTTCATTTCGATTGCCTCTGCAGCAGCTCCGCGGGGTCTGTCAGGGGGTCCGCTGGTCCTCACAAAAGCTCGAATTGTCAGAAATGACATTTTACAAATGAAAGGTCTCAATTAAGTCTTAAATATTAAATAGTCCTCTGAAGACGACGCCCACCTGGTTCTGCGCTGAACAAATGCGAGACTTGTACCCAGAGAAGGCGCCGGTACCGAGCCGTAGTCACCCTGTGTTAGGTGAGGTTAGCCATGTGGGAAACTGCCGCAGCAAATCCCACCATCCATCTGGAACAAACAAGGGAACTCAGTATATCTGTTTCCCCGTTTACATACAGTGCTGCTTTTCCCTGACCTGTCAGTGGGGCTAACAAGGTGAACATCTGTACACAGGCTTTATGAGGCTCATCTTAAAGCAGCATGATTGGTATTCCTGCTCTCGGGGGTCTCCCTACAGGATAATCACCTTCACACTACCGTGGTAAGTCCAAAGCCCCGTTCATGCACAGCTGTGCACCTGCATTTGTTGACGAGCTGAAGGTATAGAACTGGACTCACCTTTGTACTTCAGCCGAATCTGTGGGCCTAACACACAGGAAGTGCTTGTTGTGGACCCTTGTCAAACAAACTGTTCACGGTGGTGGAGGGAGTGGAGTTTGGGATGGTGGCGACAGTAAACCATGCTTTGTCCAGTATGTGGCTCGTGTTTTGTCCAGCTGGCACACTTTTGTTTTCGCAGTGGAAGATCTTTAGAGGTTTTAAAGAGCAGACGAGAAAAAGACAAGCAGGCGACTCTAACCACGCTGTAAAAGCTTTCAGCCGGTGTAAGCTAGCTAGCTGGTTATCCACTACAGCTAGCGTTACTTACTTCACATTTCCAAGTCCAAGTGGTAAAACTGTTTGATTGACGGATCCGAAACAAGCATTTCCTGTGTGTTAGACCCGCCCTTTCCATCAGAATTCACAGTTTGTAAAAGTGTTTCTGTACTGGTAAATGGGTTTCTCGTCTGTTAATCCTGTAAAGCTGTTTTTATTTTTTTATTTTCTAAAATAGATAGGTAATTTGTTTTGCACCTCTCGGCCCCCCGTACGTCTACATGCATGCTTGTCACACAATCATATGGACAGTCATATGGTTCATAGTAGGAAACCCACAGACTATATCGACTGACATTAGCCAGATTAGCTAGCTTACCAGCTCACAAACATCAGAACCTGGGGCACCAAACATGGTTTTCTTCATTGGCGTAGAAACTGTAGCTCACCTTATCAACTGCAGGCCTCCTCTTTTCTTTCCCATCACAAGGAAAGTGCTAGAAGGATAACAGGGTAAGTTTGACTCAAACAAGGAACACAGAACTGTGGCATGCTGGTAAACAGAGGTTCAGACCTGGACGTGTTAACAAGAGGATTGAGAGAAACAAATTTGGACCCTTTTTAACCCTCAGTGGTGCTGAACAAACAAGCGAGCCAATGTGAAGCGGTTTACAAGTTCGGTAATTGTCATGCGGTCCTATGTTTGGTTCTTTATGGAACCAGTTGTTACATGCTTTTCTTTCTAAAGCTGTGGTAAAGTCCCAGAATGTGCCAGAAACCACATAATCAGGTCTGTTAGAGATTAATGAACAACTCCACATTGTTGTGATTCCTGTGTACAGTTAGCATCATGTTACTTAGCATGCTAATACGTTTTTCTATTACTTGTTAGCTGCGTTAGCCTTGTGTGGTGGTTGGTCCCTGGCAGGTAGTGGCGTTATCCGCTGAGCTACACCATACTTTAGGCACCAAGCACGTTCAGACTGATCGGGTAATGTACAGAGAGTAAATTATTTCAGTTTGATTTTAAAATTCTGTAAGTCTGACGTTGGAGCGGCAAACTGACCAGTGCAGAAGGTTCAGCCGAGTCTGAGCACCGCTTCACCCTCTTAATTTACTGAATGCAGCTGATTGATTTTAGCTCCTGCATGAGGGAATATTTATCTCTCTCCTCTCGACTTCAAAGTGAAGAGGTGCTTTAGTGGAGGTGCACATACCTCCTGCCGATCGGCTCAAAGCCTGCAAGTCAAAAAGCACAGATGAGAGCCGGACGAGGTCTTGGCTTGCCTTCTGTTTGTAGGACGAGATGGCCCAGCAGGCTTTTATAGGAAGTTCATGCAATGGCAATCCGAGCTAAATCGACAGATCGATGGATAACAAACCAGCAGTAGCGTCTCTAGCTAAAGGTTAAGTTATATGGTTAACTTACATAGGAAACTGTAAGAACCCGGTAAAAAGCACAGTATGGATCACAGCTTTCTTTACAGCCCAGATCCTGTTTCGGTTCTAGATAATAAACAGATTAATGCTACACGCGAAATATACGTTATTACAGTCGCATAACTACCAAAGCAATTACACAGTACTTTGCAGTTTGTCACATACACGGTTAATATCTAGAACCCGTGGAACACTTCATTCACATTCTTTAAACATACCCAAGTACATTATCTAGTACGTCTTTTAACACCTAAAAGTGGAATTCCAGCAATTTCTCCATGAATTAGTGACCGAGACACAAACAGTCATTCAGATTGAGTTTGTAGTGAAGTGGCTGATTGACGACTTTACAGTGGTGGTGATGGGAATCAGGGGTCACCATGTCTAGAACACACAGCAGGCCACTTTATTTACTATCACTACACATGTAGTCTGAGTTAATGCAGTGATGCTTGGACCCCTTTAAATGTGTCTTAAGAGTAGATCAGGAGAGCCAAAATAAACACACAACAAAAATATTAGACTTTTATTTCTTAGATTCCTTTTATTAGTTGTTTATTGAGGAAAATAGAAAAATTACAGATCTGTGAGTGGCAAAAGGATGTGAGCCTCTTGTGCAGCAATAACTGCCGCTAAACTTTTCTGGCAACTGTTGATTAGTCCAGCACGTCAGCTTGGAGGAATTCGAGCTTGTTCCTCCGCATGGAACAACTTCAGCTTTACGTTTGTGGGTTTCCCTCCAGGAACTGTCGCTTCCACAACATTCTGCTGGATTAAGGTCAGACTTGGGACTTGGCCATTCTGAAACATTCCATCTACAGCTCATATTTCCATGTAACATGTCGTTCTTTTGGCGAAGCAGTTTTCATTTTCAGAGATCTTGAACTTGATTTACGAATAATCACTTATGACATGCATGATCATTAAGGTAGGTCATAGTTCTTGTTACAGGTGACCCAACAAGCTCAGCTAATAGAATGTGGTCGGTGCTGTGCAGGGTGGGTGTAAAGTTGTCTGTGTTCAGGCTCACTGTCTTCTGCTCACTTTGTGTCATTTAAATTCAGATGTTTACATTTTCCCCTTTTTGTACTGTGTCCAGTGACCACCAGTCAGATCAGTGTTTCTGTGTTGGCTAACAGAGTTAAGTTAAATGGTCTGACTAACAGTAACGTTGACCATGGTAAGACGTACCGATCCATACACAGAACCCAGCGGCTGGTCCACTGACTCATCTACCTAGTATCTCCTCTTCACAGATAGCCTTTTTACAGTCTCTTAATCTGATCTGAAACCACAAGTGTCAGCAAGTCAAACAGTTCCACCAAACACATAACGCCTCTCATGGAGAAATGAGCTACATTCCCTATTGGGGGTCCGGATGTGTGCGTGTCCTCCGCATTCTCATGGGTAAACGCCACAACCACTGTAATGATGACTTCCACTCTCTCAAATACAGAAAGAGTGAAAGGTCTGTCATAGGCCATACGCTCTGTTCTGGTTCGCGCACCTACTTTCGAAGCATTGATGCATTTCCATCAACAATTAAAAAAAAAAAAAAATCAGAACTGATACATTTGTTTCGAGCTGGAACCAAAGAATAGTAGGTTCATCAGCGCACACCGTTACAGCATCCATGAGCGTCAGTTGTTGAGGTCTTCTCGTCACCGGTAGTTGATCCGTGCTCGCTTTCTGGAATTAAACAAACATCTGGAATAACAGACGTTCACAGGTGATCTGTACTCTCCGCCATCTTGTTTGCACTGTTCACTGCTGATGTATAATGGTCTTTGTTGACGTTGATGATACATCCTTTGACATTCCTTGGTTCCAATATAAGCTGGTGCAAACGCAGACTGGTTCCCTGGATAGCACCAAGGTTTTATGGAGCCAGAGTTCCTTTAGGGGCTATTAGTTGGATCTTGGTGAGAACAGATCATTCCGATTTACAGACAGAATCCAGCGTCTTCCCTTTGACTTTTAATGTTCGAGGTACTCTGTTTTTCTCCAGCTTGATGAAAGCATGTTGAAATTATGATCTGTGTATGAAAGCTATGATGCAGATAAGGCTGAAGCTTACTACCCACAAACGTCCACCTGGAGAAGAAGCTGTGAGGTTTGTTTGTGCTGGTCTGTGTGATGGGTTGGACTGCGGAGGGAGGAAGGGTTTGACCGGAGCGTGGACTCCCTCCCCCTCACTCAGGAGGCCTCTGAACCTGAAAGCATCTGACAGCAGTGATGGAGCTCGCGTGTGCTTTGGCTGACCTGGTGGGGAACTAAACCGAGGCCAGTCAGGGCAGGGCTAATTGTTCGGAGAGGTGCTTATCAAAAGCATCAGAGCACCAGGGTCACTTAGCCCAGCGCCTGCAGTGAACGGAGAAGTGTGGCCTCTGCATAATAGACGGGTGACATTACATTCTGTATGCATGCGGTACAGACAGCAGAGAGAGAGCAGTAGACTCTCTGCTCTTATTTTCAAAACACATAAACAACTGGATATAAAGCCGTGTCACTGAGGGTGCAGCTTAACACCGCAGTCTCATCCTCATTAGGTAACATGCTAAGCGGCCTGCTTTAGAGCACCATGTGTCTCAGTAGCTCCACGGAATCTGCACGCTGTACTGAACTGATGCAGGATGGTGTGGGGTTCTTATGGAGGTGCGGGTGCAGGAACGGCTGATGGAACAGTGTTCAGTGTTTATGCAGGTCTTCAGATGAAGCTCCACTGTAGGCTCTCGTGTCTGCCGTGAGAGGAGCTGAGTGTGTTTGTGTTTGTGTTGATCAGACATTGACGAGTGCGCTGAGGGTCTGATTCAGTGCCATAACGGCTCGCGCTGTGTGAACCTGCCCGGCTGGTACCACTGCCAGTGCCGCAGCGGTTTCCACGACAACGGATCTTACCTGCTCGATGGGAGCTCATGTGTGGGTGAGTGATAATTACCATCCTCTCTCTCTCTGCATCCCTATTCTCTCTCCATGGCTCTCTTCTCACTCTTTCCATCTCCTTCCCTCCCCCTCTTCTCACTTTGTCTCCTTCTCTCTCTCTCTCTATCTCTCTCTCTCTATCTCTCTCTCTCTCTGCATCCCTCTTCTTTCTCCCAATCCATCTTTTTTCCCCAATCACTTTCCCCATCTCTCTTTCTGATTTCTCCTTCCCTCTCATCACCCCACTTTTCTCTCCTTATCCTTCTTCTCTCACTTTTGCTCCCATCTCTTGCTTTTACTTTTTCATCCCTCTCTCCCAATCCATCTCCTCACTCATTCTTCCATCTCGCTTCCTCTTTCTCCATCCTTCTCATCTCCCCTCAGTTTCTCCCAATCTTACATTTTGATTTTCCTTTTGCCCCATCCCTTTTTTCTCTTCATCCCTTTTCTCTCCCCATCCCTCTCCTCACTGTTTCTCCCATTCTTCTCATTTTAACTTACTTTATATTTCTTCCACTCTCCTTCTTTCTGTCACTCTTTTCTCTCTCCATCCCTCTTCCTTACTCCTTTTACCGATTCCCATTCCTCTCCTTGCACTTTCTCCCCATCTTTTTCTCCATCTTTCCTTGTTCCCCTCTATCCTTCTTTTTTTTCTCCATCACTTTCCTTACAGTTTTTTCCCATCTCTCCTTTTTCTTTTTTCCCAACCCTTTCCTCTCAGTCTTCTTCCTTTCCGTCACTCCTTCTTTCTCCCTGTTTCTCTCTCCTCTCCACCTCTCTCTCTCTCTGGGTTGCTCTCCCACTCCTGAATGTGCTCCCCTGCTCCTCAGAGCTTTTTGTTCCAGGGCGATCAAACGCTGACACCCAGCGTGTTTGAGCGGGTTCTGCTCCTGTGCGTCTGTGTGTGTGTGCGCGCGCGTGTGTGTGTGTGCGTCTGTGTGTGCGCCTGTGTGTGTGCGTCTGTGTGTGTGTGTGCGCCTGTGTGTGTGTGTGCGTCTGTGTGTGTGTGTGCGCGCGTGTGCGCCTGTGTGTGTGTGTGCGTCTGTGTGTGTGTGTGCGAGTGTGCGCCTGTGTGTGTGTGCGCCTGTGTGTGTGTGTGCGCCTGTGTGTGTGTGTGCGCCTGTGTGTGTGTGTGTCTGTGTGTGCGTGCGCCTGTGTGTGTGTGTGTGTGCGCCTGTGTGTGTGTGTGTGTGTGTTGAGGTGTTAAAACATAATTATGTGTTTGCATGAAGCTCAGTTCAGCTTTTAACGTCCTTAATTAGCAGCAGTGAGGAGCCCTCCATCTGCTACTGTACCAGAGAGAGTGTGAGAAAGGGACAAGGAGAAGGAGAGAGAGAGAAATCAGGAGATACATAGAGAGAGAGAGAGAGAGAGAGAGAGAGAGAGAGAGAAAGGTGTATACATGTAATACAGTATTTTCCTGTTTTTCTGTCAGGAAATGTATTACAGGTTTTGTTAATTATTAATTGACATCATCTCATTTATAGCTTCACTGCTACTGACATTCTGTCATGTCAAAAAAAAGCAAACTCCAACTAGAGAGGGAGGGAGATGATATAGTGATTAGATGGAGGGAGGAGAGAGAGGGAGAAGGTAGATGTAGTACAGCAGATCTGAATGATGGCTGATCTATGGCTGTAATATTTAAGGCAGTAGAGACGGAGAGCTAAACACGCGCTGTGTTCTGCTGTGTCAGCGTTTCAACCGGCCGGTGGTCTCTTACCTTCAGATGGATCTGTTTGTCAGCAGTTTGAGGGGTGTTCAACACACACACACACACACACACACACACACACACACACACACACACACACACACACCCTAACAGAAGACTGAGGAGACACGGCCACTGAGAAAATGAGAGAGATAAATAAATGTGGAGAACAAAACAGAATCAAAGTGGATGAAACGAGTGAAGTGCAGAAAGGAGTGATAGCTTTACTGTGTCTCAGTGCCTCATCTGTCTCCTCCCTCTCTCTTCCTCTGCTTTTCTGTTGGTCTCTTTCTGCTAGTCTCGGTCTGTCCTTTTCTCACGCCACTCTTGTCTTTCTCTGTCAGTGTCCCTCTTTATCTCTGTCTCCATCTGTCTTTCTGTCAGTCTGTTTTTTTTCCTTACTGTCAGTCAGTCTCTCTCTTTCTCTCTCTTTATCTAAGTTTCTGTCAGTCTCTGTCCGACACCTGTTCTCTAGCATTGTCTCTCTGCATCTGTATCTCTCCACTAGAGTTAGGCCATTTTGCAGGGTAGGCTTGGGTGGGGGATGAGGGGGGGCAGTCCTGACCTTCTGTTGGTCGTCTGAAGGTCACTACAGTACTCAGAGTTCTGTCGAAGGCTGTAGGTTCTTTGGATGTATGAGTCTGAGTGTGAGCAGCTCGACTGTATCTGAACACCTATTAATCAGGGGTGAGTTAGCGCAGGTCTTCCTCTCCTATGGCATTTTCATTTAGTTTATGCAAATAAGGCGTCACACATTAACATAAGCGTGCAGTGGTGGGTGTTCCCTCCGTCGCTCTCAGCAGAGTACCAGTTAGAACGGAGATGGAGCTTTAGCTGTACCCTCAGCACTGAGGAGCACCTACTCTCTATTATACCTCCCTCGCGCTCTCTTTCCTGCTCTACCTCTTTCTCTCTTCTGCCTTATATTACCTTTTATCCCCTCTTTCTTTTTCTTGTTTCAATTTGCCTCTATCGCTCTCTATCACTACCTTTCTCCAGACTTCTCTCTCAGTCCTGAATGTGCACTCCTGCTTTTCTGAGCTTTTTGTTTATGAGCTTTCTCTCTCTGTCTACACTATCACCGTCTTTGTCGTCCTCTCTCGTTCGCTTATTCGCTTTTGCTCTCTCTCTCTCACATCTTTGTCTCCGAGGGTCTTTGTATCTGCTGGGAATTGCAGTTTAAGTTAAGGTAGAAAATACCTCTAAATTTATTTTCATTTTTTTTTTCCTCTTGCAGTTTCTTCCTAAACCAGGATCCATCAGTGTTCCCCTCACTGAGAGGCGTCTGTTCTCTCCATATAGGAGCACGTTCCAGTTCTACACTTTCAGACTGTAGTCCATCTGTTTCTCTGTATACTTTGTTAAAAACAGATGGACTACAGTCTGTAGCTGTAGAACTACAAAGAGCTCCTGTATAGTAAATGGAGCGGGTACAATGGACAATAAGATACAGGTAGAGGAAGATGGTTTTAGTGTCCAGGCTGATCTGTCTAAATAGTTTTAAATGATGTTTCGATTCCTAAGACTTAGTGTACCTACAGTGCTGTGTAGGTGTGTAGTGACAGATGGTTTACTGGTCACCTTCTAATCTGTGGACCACCACAAAACCACCACTGTCCAGATAATCGTTTGGATGGGGCTATGTTTTCAAAATAGCAGCGACACTAGGGTTAGTGACTAGTGTAAGTTCGGACCACCAACCAGAAAAGTCCAGACGGTAGAGTGGCCCTGTGGTCAGAGCACTGATGAAGAGCTAGAGAATGGATAACAGATGAACCACAGGTGAGGGATTTCTGATATACTGGCTCGTGGTGCGAATACCACTATCCCAGTTGTCAGAGTGAGAAAGTTCCAGAAAGTGTCTCGGTGTGAAAAGCCACAGTCTTGTATGGAAAGTACGGTACAAGAGGTGATGCACGGTGCCTTCTGCTGCAGTGTTGCTGATGTGACAGGTTGACGTGTTTGTTTTCTCTGCACTGATTTGTAAGCATGTTTGTGTTGTAGATGTCGACGAGTGTGCGGCACAGACGCATACGTGCTGGAATGACTCGGTGTGCGTGAACCTTCCGGGAGCGTTCGACTGTGTGTGTATCGCTGGGCCAGAATGCACTGGGGACTGCGTTCAGGATGACGGGCTGAAACACAACGGGCAGGAATGGAACCTCAGCCAGGACACCTGTTCCGTATGCACCTGCAAGGTACCTGTACATGTACATGCTTAACCAAAGAGAGCTACCGGTGAATTCCACACAGAGTCTGATTCACTTATTAGCCTAGCATATTTTACATACACATGTCGTCGCTGTCCAAAGACAAACAAGTATTTCCAAAATGGCAACTTCGATTCGATTTTAATGTAAGTCAATGGAACCAGACGTCCTTCTGAGCACTCCTAGGCCATTTCAGTTGGTCTATTCAACATGCAGTTCTCACAAGTGTAAACGGCAGCGGCTGTTTTCAAATGATGCATAGAAGTCAAAAATGGAGATCCATGTTTTCCATTGGACAGCAACGATATATCAGTAAATGCATTTGCATGCATTCAGGTAACGGGGGAAACTCCAGGTCTACATAAGTCAGGTAGTAACCAGATTTCCAGCCAGTACACTCATAACACGTGATGTAAACGTAATGTAGTGAAACATCGTCACTTGACCCTGAAAATATCAACAGGCATCATCAAGACAGCTCTTGTTTCATCAAGCATGTAGTTTAAATGTCACTCCAACATTTGTTGTTGTCCTGGGGTTGCCGAGTAATGTACCAAAAGAGTCACTCATACTTGGGGTCTTTTGCCTTGAACACACTCACCCTCAAAAGAACAGCAGCACCCAGAAGGAGGTGTGGGATTGCGGTGCTATTGGGAAGGAATATAAAGGTTACCAGGAACGATAACTGATGATGAGTTTAAACTGATGTGGGCAATATTTATTGAGCTACACATAAAGAAGTCTGTCTCCCAGTGTGGTGTTGGGCCACCATCTTTGCTAATGCAACATGCCAGATGTCTCGGTATGGAGCTGTAGAGGTTTCTAATGGTGTCCTGTGATAGTCCTCCAATGCAGCTTGAATATCCTCACACGGTTCCTGCAGATTGTGCGGTAGGGGTGGAGGTGGAGTGACACCAGGTATCTGGTTGCATGGTAGTGCTGCGATGACATCATTACTCACATCATTCGCATGTCTCACAATGTCAAACCTACCCACCAAGTTTCCTTCCTGTCGTCTGATTCCTTCCTTCACTAATCTGCGGAGCTGTTCTTTTGGTGATGAGTGTATCTGCACCTTTAAGGGTTAACATCTGAATGTGTTACCAGGCAGATACACCAAACAGTGCCTGAAGGGTTCATCAGCTGACAGTGTAAATGATTTAATGTGATAATGAGCAGTTTCCTCATTCAGGAACAGAAATATTGTAAGGAGCAGAAAGGTCTCTTTGGAATGGAAGTTACACATTAGCTACTAACGCTGGAGGACTTTATTCACACGCATGCCGCTGTGACGCTGCTTCTGATCCGTTATTGTTTTTACTGTGGGTGTTTTCTCCAGGACGGGCGAGTGTTTTGCAGGCGGAGAGAGTGCGACTGTGACGATCCGGCCGTGGATCTGTTCTGCTGTCCAGAGTGTGACACGCGTCAGAGCAGCCAGTGTTTACACCAGAGTGGACACACACTGTACCACAGCGGAGACTCGTGGGTTTACAACTGCCAGCAGTGCAGATGCCTGGTGAGCTCAAAACACTTCAAAACAAGGTCGGGGTCTCACGGTAGATCTGTCAAGGATTTACGACCCTGCGTTCACTGTTTCTGACCTCACCTCTTTGACGTCTGCGCCACCATAGTCAATATTAATAGCAGTTAGTATCCGATGTCCCAGATCTAAAACTTTATTTGGTTTGTGTTCAAATCCATGAAAAGCACAGGGCTAAAAACTAAGCCGGTTCGAACAGAACAGTAGAAAACCTGTTCGCTTTGAAATAAAAGTCTGAAATTAACATATAGTCCAGTAAATTAAGTCCTGGTTGGCATTGTCCAAAATTCCATCACTTTAGACCATCATACAGTGGACTGATCTGAAATTACAGCATGCTTCTGTTAGCAGTGGTCACTTTAGGGTTTAAAAAGCACATTTCAGTAGAGTTCCTCCAGCTCTCATCATTAGGCAGCTCTATGCTTCAGGTTGAGCAGTTACCTAAGCAAGGGCCTTGAAAACATGGATGGCTTTTCATAGTGCCACCCTGATCTAGTATTTGTACTCTTAAACATGTATAGGAATCCTGTGGATGTTGGAGGTGGAGAACTGGAGCTATCGCTTAATGACCCTTTGGCCAGTCTGAATAGTGCGTATCAGTCAAACGCACCGACATCTGTGGCCTGACCAGCCCTATACACCACCTTCTTTATTTCGGCTGTAGTACTAAAAGGAGCAGTTCAGGTGGAGGTAAACAGTTATTTAGAGAGGTGGTGTGAAATAGTTAATGGTAGAGGCTCAGTGTTCAATATTTCACCATCAGTCCGTATCTACACCCGGCGGATGGGTGTAGGTTCACTGGTGGGTTTGGATAGTAAATTGTGGTGGAGACCCCTGGTTCCCCTCACCACCACGACTGTAAGGCACGTCTGATTCTCTGTCTACAACACATGTACTATATAGACATGTTATTAACTCTCTATAAGCAGCAGTGCGCCGGTGTGTCTTCTGTGCTTTTATAGGGAATACATAAAATATTTGGGTTTTAAAAGCCATTCATGGTGAAATAAATACAAAACGTATTTTAAAACTATCATTAAACAAACAGTGTCATATGTCCGTGAGGGATATCCGGTTCCTGTCATCACTACTGTGAACAATTCTGCAAAGTTTCTCTTTGACACAGAAACACGTTTATTCTTCCCAATTGGTCCGTGCTTGGTATTTCTCATGTCAGTTAATCGGCCCTTGCCTGTGAAAGTATGGGATTCTTGCACAACCAGTTTCTATATTGCTCAGAGGGTGTACGTGTGTGGAACAGGCTTCAACAGCCGCAACCTCTCAAAAAGCTAAAGCTAGGTGGTACAACACCGGAAGCTAATGAGGAATATGTTGCCTTACATGAGGTATTCGCACCTTGTTGACACGTTGTGCTCTATGTTAAACTGCCAGAGAAATATGTTTCCACAGTTTCTGGTCCTAAATGAGTTATATATAGTTAGCGATAAAGCTACGCTTACCGTGCTAATGCCTTTTAGTCACATCCATACTCTCAAATATGGGCAAAAACGTACAGTCCTGATCAGATATAGAAGTTCATGTTGCCTGTATGTTTCCTTTGTCTTTCTCTGCTGAAACATTCCTGGATCATGATACTGGCACCTCAAACCGTTGACCGATTACTCAGCACTCATCCAATACTGTTTTCTACAAAAACACTGACTAGTTTGGATATAATTCAGGCGAAGTTTTCAAGCTTTGTTGTCTAAACTCTAACTTGATGACAGGCATCTGTACGTCTGTGGCCCATCACGCTCAGCAGGACATTTTGCAGGGTAATCAGATTCAGATTACCAATTTCTCATTCCAACTTACTCAGCCATTATACAGTTTTAATGCTGATCCATATTCATGTGTATGTAAATCAATATAGGCTATGGTAATAGTCAATACGTGCTGCATCGTGGCGTAGTCGTCTTTAGCATCTTGCTGAACATGCAGAATGTGTTTAATAAGCACAGATGGGGTTTGAGAACATCACGTCACAGTCAGCTAGCGATGCAAAGACTGAAGTGAGTTATCTGAGTATAGTTTGTGTGGGACAGTGTAATGCGTATAATCTGGCGATTATGTAACAAATGACAGGAATGTAATACAGCCTGGTCAGCTGAATTAGCCACGTATTAGCCCAGCCTGATGAACATGTACAGTTTGACTGGCTCCAGTGTGAAGCTCCTAGGCATAGTTTAAACAGCAAATCTGAGAGCTCTGTAGACTATAGCTTAAGGCTACACTCAACAGGACAAAGTTTTAAAGGGGGTGAGCTAGAGCATAGATTAGCATCTAGCTCTGTTGCAAAAGTGATGGAACCTACATTTAAGATGCACTGGTGCAGACTACTCATTAAGGGGTATTATTTACACTGGACAAAATTCTCACCTTTCATCAAAATGTAATAACTAATCGATATCATGTTTTGCCTGTCACTTTTTTGGAATATACAGTGAGTGATAAATTACGAAACTGTTAACTGTGTACATGTTTTTAAATAATGGAAACTGACGTTTTTTTTTAACAATGACAGTAACTGTAACCTCCCAAGAGTTGGAAACAGTGCTTCTGGATCTCTTTCACGCTTTCATCCTCTTCTTTGCCTTTGGCTTTATTACCCAGAGTTCTTTGCGGCCAGCAGGGTCGGCCAGCCCTCATGGCGGGTGGCGGTGGTTGCCAGATTTGCAATTAATTCTGTAATTCGGCTCCCATAATGCACAGCTCGACTCGCAGCAGGGCCGAAATAACGCCTTAATTGCCGCTACCTGCAGGCCAGCAGCTGATTCTTATCAGTGAGGAAATGCTTCATGGCTTACTGGGTCAAAGACTGCAGTTATTTATCTCTTCATCCTGAAGTGTTTTCAGCCACACGGAGGAGGCAAACTTCCAAAGACACTATCAGATCAGCCATCGCTGCCGCATCCGTCTCCTGCCCTCTCTTTATCTCCTTTACGCCCCCTCCAGACACTTGCTGTCCATCCAATTTCATCACTCTGTCTCTCTCTGCTTCACCGTCCTTTTCTTCTGCTCCAGAAGCTAACTTCACTCAGCAAAAGGCCCACAGAACCAGCTTGTAATAAGATTACTTTCACCCAATCACAGATATTAGGCTAACGAGCTCCAGTACGGACTATTTCCTCACCGTACGTTAAAAGAAATGCATCTATGAGTTTGTGTCATGGATTTTATTCTGATGACTGGTTAATTAGGCTGCCACCATTTTGATATTTTGCCATTTCATGTTCCTTCGGCGCTGCTCTGGCTGTTTGAGATAACAAGACATCAGCAACACCTTTTTTTTTTTTTTTTTTAAACCATTAAAGCATAGTTAACATATAAGCCTAACATATTAGTCCTGACTTCGTTTGATTGGTTGCTGTAGTGATATCACCAACCGCTGAAATTTCCTGCCCAGTTCCAACCGCCGTAACAGCATGCTAAATGGTATAAAAGAATTCATGTAACTATGTATACCGTGTAAAGTGCACTTCAGTCTTGCTTGTCAACATTTCCAAGACCAGTTTTATGGTGTTTTCTGATGAACAAGCTTTTATTAAAGTAAGTCCATTAGTTTTGTACTGATGAGGAGCAGGTGCATAAGACGCTTTAGATTTTAATGAGATTTGTATTATCTAAAGAAGAATTCTGGAAATGCAGGCGATATAGATCTGGAGCTGCATCTAAAGGCTCCACGAAGGTTGTTTTTGGGGTCATACTGCTCGTCTTGGTCTTCAGTGCCAGAATGGTAAGAGGCAAGTTGTGAAATACAGGGGGCAGTGCTGGTATCCGCTTCATAGCAGGGTAAAACAAACCAAATCAAATTCAGGGAAACTCACTGTTTAGCCAGCCTAACCAATAAGCTGTGAGCAAGTCATGGGTCTGCCTCTGGGTGGCAGTGTAGCAAATTGGTTCACCCAGGTCAAAAGGCTGCATTACCAAAGAAGAGAATAGCATCTCCAAATCAACAATTAATAAGCCAAATATTTTGTTGCCAGTGAAGCATCAGTGCTGCTACGGCAGGTGAATTAGCAGCATGCCAACATGGGGCCCCCACCAAATACCAGGGGGTATTTTTCACCCTGATGGGGCTTACTTATGGCCCATCAGCAACACAATCAGCCACTCTGAACTTCAAATTTGATCAGATGTCTTCAATCGGTATGTTGGTCCTCTGCAGCGGACACAGCAGTCTAGCGCACATTCATTTACTAACCCTATTACATGTACCATCATTTTCTTTTCTTACCTTTTTTTAAATTCAGTAAACACCTCCCTCTCTCCTGTTTCCATTTGCCTTCCCCCTTACTTACTCTCTCTCTCCTTTTTGTCATTCTGTCCATGTCCCTGTATCCGTTCCCGCTCTCTGTAGGAGGGTGAAGTGGACTGCTGGCCGTTGTCCTGTCCAGTGTTGCCATGCGAGTACACCGCGGTGTTGGATGGAGAGTGTTGCCCTCGCTGCGTTTCTGACCCCTGCCTGGCCGATAACTTTGCCTTTGACATCAGGCAGACGTGCCGCGACCCGATGGGTATCACCCGGCTGAGCGGAGCTGTATGGACCACGCCCACTGCCCCCTGTACCACCTGTACATGCAAGGTAATAAATAAATCATTTTAATGCTAATATTTTCACTGTAATACAATAGTGCAGTGGATTTAATAAAGCTTCATGTTCACTTTGTCCTCTACATTACTTGCTATGGTGTACTAACTATAAATATGAGAGCAGAAAACCTTTGGAGAAACGTATTAATTATGAAAGAATACACCGATCAGCCATAACATTAAACCACCTCAGTGTATCTACACGTTATCGGCCCTATGTAGGTGCACCTTAACAATAGTTCTATAATTCCAGACTGTATTCCATCTGTGTGTCTGTTAGGCTCCCATAAAATGGACAGTGAGTGTAAAAACAAGGAGGTGGTTTTAATGCTGTGGCTGATGGGTGTATGTTTGTGTGTGGAGCCTGTATAGGTCAACTGATTGACACAGAGTGTGTGTAAATGGGTTGTGAAGTGGCGTTACCTCAGGGGACGGCTTGGGAAAGCCCTCACCTGTATAGATTGTAAGTGATGTTGAGCACTGGCCAGCGTGCTCATGGCAAGACAACATGAATCATTCAAACAAGGCATGTTGGTGAGAGCATTACCACCCACAGTGGACAGCGCAGTGACTGGCCATGCGTGGTATAACATAGTCCCGGTACGCACAAGGCACTGCGGACAGAGGGGTGTTAAATGTCTGCACAACTTTGGAAATTGCAGCGTCCCATGCGTCGGGCTCCCACTACCGTGTCGTGTTCGAAACTCGTGATAATCCATGTCTCCTTGCCGTGAGCATGCTGGCCGGTGTTCAGCCTCAGAACCTACACAGGTGTAGTCATTTCCAAACCTTCCCGAGGTAATACCACTTCAATTTACACACTGCTATCTCACAACGTTTCATATGACAGCGTTTCCCCACCCCGAAACATGGCTATACTGTGTACGTACCTTACACACCATGCTGGAGGTACACCACACCTGCTCTTGTAAAACAGGTTTCCTCACACAACCTAAGATTTCACTCACACGGCACGTAGAAGTGCTCACAGCTGTTAATATATTTAACAGTTCAGTAGGGTTTCTGCACCGTTGCGGAGGTGTAGGAAGACAATGAACTGCAGTGTTCACTTAGCTAAAGTCCTCTGCAGTGTGATAATTGCAGAATATTGCATTTACCATGATTTCATTCGAGCAGCCTAAAATTGGCTGTATAGGCACAGCTTCCTGTCTAACCGTGTCGGCCAGTAGGAGATTGAAATCATCGGTCACATTGGCTTAAATCCAGGTCTGCCCGATGTGTGGCCAGCACTGTTGGGCCACAAGAAAGCTACCCTAACCCCTCCCTCTCCCCCAGGGAGAAAGCATAAAGCTTAAACCATCATATAGTTAAAACTGAATTAAAGCATTTGTATAATAAAGGATAAAGAACTGAGGTGATTCGTTTAGTACAATAAATGTGCAGACCCAGGGGAGGCAACAGAGGGTGCATATAGCAGCTGGCGAGGATGCTGGTGTCTTTAGTCCAGCGTTCATCTTCATTTGTTTTCAAATGAACTAGAGCGTGTTCCTCTTGTGTGCTGGTGGCACTTTTTTCCTTTCCTCACTGAACTCTTAATCTTCTGAGGGGTAAGGCTTTTGGGGAGCTGCTTACTTTGACTCTGGAATTATAAAATTAGAACAGTGTAGTACTATATCCATAGCATTAGTGATTAAATTCTCCTCACATCACAAATGCAGTATCTATATTATATAGCAATATTACAGGACGTGTGTATACACATACACACACACACACACACACACTGTTCTTTAATGGTCAGGACCCCCACGGGACCACCAGGCGGGTGGTGGTGTGTTGTGCTGGTGTGAGGAGATCAGACACAGCAGTGCTGATGGAGTTTTCAAACACCTCAGGTGCTGCTAGACTGGGAATACTCCACCAACCAAAACTATGCAACAAAACTGGGCACCTCTTGAAAGACTAGAGGATGACCAGCACCAGTTGTCCACTGACTGATCTACAAGGAGGACAAGCAAATTAGGAGGGTCTGATAAAATGGACACCGTGTTTACACACTCCAGCAGCTCTGCTGTGTCAAGAATGATCCAGCACCCACGTAATACCTGCTCTGTGATTGTCCTGCCCATTGAAGAATCGGGTTACAAAGTATACAGAGCAGCAGATGCACTACAGCCTGTAACTGTAGAACTACAAAGTGCTCCAATATGGTAAAGGAGGCTGCCAACGAGATTAAACGCTAGAGTTGGTGGTTGGTGTAGTGCAATGCATAACACCACTTGTCATTGAGTTACCACACCATGTGGAAGACTGGGGTTCAATTCCTGGTCTGGGCGACTGCACTGTGCTTCACCAATAAGAGTCCTTGGGCAAGACTCCTAACACTACATAGGCCTACCTGTTATATGATTAAGCTTGTATATCGCTCTGGATAAGAGCGTCAGCTAAATGCCATAAATGTAAATGTAGAGTTGGCAGGTAGGTGTGTATGCATACGTACCGTTTCTGATGTAGGACACGCATATAGAGTTTTCGCCTTGCAGGGTTGAAATCTAATCACACTGTAGTGGATCTTCGCTGAATAAACCCAGCCAGTCTTCGCTGATGCTTTTCTCCTACACATCTCCAGCCGTACAGAAGGCTCACTGACCTATTAAATCCAACGTATTGACGAGTGTCAGCAGTTATAGGTGCGAGTGCTGTTGTAGGACATCCATTATCACAGCGCTTTACAGTTCATACAAGAGGGTGAACCATTGATTGGGATAGGATATATATTTTTACGACATGGCACATAAAGCTGACGGATAGCGATGTTTCTTGGCTTTTGTGGTGTTGTGTAATATAACTCACCTTATCCTTTCCTCTCCTGCTGTTTGGGCAGAACGGCAGCATCTGCTGCTCAGTGGAGCTGGACTGCCTCCAGAACAACTAGCCAGAATATCCTCCTTTTTTTGGCCTGCTTCGTACCTCCTGGATCATCACAAGCCTCGGGAGAATTATTTATTTATTTATTTATTTATTTATTTATTTTCACTCTCTTTTTTTATTGTCTCCAATCCTACGGTTCCACCAAATCCCCCCTTATTTATTTGCCCTTTGTTTTTTTAACCCCCATTTTGCACCATTTCTTTCGAAGCAGATGGGGACAGACTGTTGCCAAAGGCTTCGCAGGAGGAGAGGCAGTGGCCTTTGAACTAAAACACTAAGACTGAAGAGAAATCTTATTATTCCAGGAGTCCCGCGGCCGTCCACGCCACCCTCCACTTCTGTGCGTGCGTGTGTATGTACGTATGTGTGTGTCCTAAAATCAGGAACAAAAGCTCTCTGGACAAACGGAGCAACTCTGGTGGACTGTGAACTGTCAATGAGATTTGTACAGTAGCCATTGTCTTGTCTGAAACGGAGCATTTTTCACTTTGTTGTTTGGTGGCGTATGATGTACTGGACCGTTTCTAAGCCAACATGCTTTCTCGTACACGCTTTCTGAAAGCTGCTGCACTTGCACCTGGTAAGGGCCTCAAAATGAGTCAAGGATTTAACCCTTAGAAATCCACAGTTCTGTTCTGCCTTCAGTTATGTCTGACTTTCCAAGATAACTTGGCATAAAACTGAAAAGTAGAGGTTTGTAAGATGATGCAGGCCTGTTCAAATCTGTATCATCAAAGTGGTGGTGTCCAGCCCTATTAATCTTACCTCAATTCCCCGAGTCAACTCGCACTTCCTGATGCTTTTGATTTCAACCAATACAGGCTCCCTATAGGACCATAGAGGGAAAGTGAGTGAGGCACTACGGAAATCAATACAGTAATCACACACACCCTATTCTTTTATTTATATATATATATAAAAAAGGTGCCATCTTTGAGGCAATCTTGTTCCACAAAGTTGGCTTAATTTGTGCTAGCTTCTTATTAGCCCTTTTCTGTCCACCTGAAGTGATGCAGCAGTTGCTTTGCTGGCACCAGAACATGACTGCAGCGCCATTTAGGGTGGAACGAGAATTTGCGTAGGAAGTTGGCCACTGAAGAAGCACATCTCACCTTCACCCTCACCCAAAATAAAGACGGTCATCTTTGGGTGGGGGTGAAGGTGAAATGTGTTTCTTTAGTGGCCAACTTCTTACGTAAATTCTCGTTCCAGACTGGCGACAAACACACTGTTCTATTTTGTTCTCGTTTCTAATAATTGTTTACTGATACCCAAATCAAAGAAAGTGAAGATCCGTGGTTCAGGACGTACAGATATTATTGTTGTGATTGACGATGGTGGTACCGCAGCTGGTAAGCAGAGTTGGCCTTGTTTAGAGCTGTTTAAACAGACTGAGTTTCAGTTGCGAGCTTCGGGTCTTACCAATCTATAAGAAACACAAGTTCAGCATCAAACTTCACATCTACAGCAGGGTCTCCAGCGGTGGAGAGCAGCACCAATGTTAACTCTTCAGTCTTGTTTGCTGCTGAGCGTGGTTCATTCCAGCATAGTTTGTGGTTTGCTGAGAGTCAGTTGCTCACCAACAGCTTTACTCATCATTCCGTGTACTGCCTCTTCTTATGACTCCCTGCCCTGAAATGATCTAAGCAGAATCTTCAGCATAAGATGTTAGAATATACAGTCAGGGCAGCTGCACTGTTATCATCCTCTTAATGTTAGCCTTACTCAGCTCATCATTACAGTATCTTACAGTCGCCTCTTGATGTATGAGAGATGAGGGACTGGGTGAGCATGCTAACTTCAGTAGAGGTTATTTTTTCATGTCTCGATACTTTTGGACTGTTTGAACTGGGAGTCTTCCAAATTGCATATTCTGACTGGAAAAGAACAGTACAGTCCTGCAGTTACATAATCAGTTTTCATCCTGGCCAGATCTGACTTCACGCTTCTGATTAGATTTCAAAATGTTACATTGTCTATCCTGCAAAACCAAGACTGCACACCCAACACTAACCTCAACAGTTAATTTCATTTTCTATCCAGCCTGCGCTCCCCATAGCCGTCCTTCACTAGCTTCAGTGACCTACAAGACAGAAACAATCCATATGAAACCATGATGTTTGGTATCATGGGCAATAACTGTGACTTCTAAGGGTTAAACAGGTGTCTGTATTTAAGGTAAGATGAAAAATAAGATAAAGGAAGTCTAGAAGGTCATGGCAGGGAAAAAAAAAGAAACAGGTAAATTTGTGTTGGCTCGCTAATCCCCAAGGTGTACTGCTAATCGCTGATGCTAAGGTGGTGGGAGTGAGGACGGACAAGGTTCTCAGAGCGCTAGCATTAGCATATCCCTGACTGATAACAGTGTGACAGGCGCAGGCGGCTGAAGGAGGCGTAATTAAAGGCGCCTCACGCAGACCGCAGAGGCTTTCATATGCCAACAGTTCACAGGAGGTCAGCCATGTTTGCTTATTGGAAAGCTCATTAAGAACAAGCAGCGGCGGCCTGCAGCACTGCGCTACTTCCTGACGCTTTCTTCCGTCCTTTTGTATGCCCTGCGCTCACCCGCACTGCTCTACAGTTCATTATCTCACAGGTTACCTGTACTTCGGAACAAGAAGGAATTTTAGTATGAAGAAATGAAAGGATCTACATTGACATGGAAGCATCTTAAATCTAGTCACTATAGAGATTTCTTACTGTGTTATTACAATGTCAATTCTACATAGTCTAGACAGTTTTCTCCCCTTTTGTAGAGAATTCTACTTTTTTCAGGAATGAAAACTTAAAAGAAGCAAACCTATCTACCAGTAACATTTAAATATCATCACTGGATAAAGTCAATTTATACCAGTTACAGTCATTTGACTAGATTTAAGGCCTTCTCAATTACCAAAATTTCTTTGGCTGTGTTCAGGATTAAATAATGTAAATTGTTTTTTTTTTTTACTGAATGACACTACTGAATGATTGCCCCCGCCCCCAATATTGTGTGTAACGCCTCATTCAGTGTCTGTTAATTGTACTGTCAGAATATTGTATGTGAAATTCACAAAATAAGGATTCACTGACCAT
Source organism: Prochilodus magdalenae (assembly GCA_024036415.1). Taxonomy (NCBI): domain Eukaryota; kingdom Metazoa; phylum Chordata; class Actinopteri; order Characiformes; family Prochilodontidae; genus Prochilodus; species Prochilodus magdalenae. The sequence goes on from JAMWET010002137.1 coordinate 241,825, forward strand.
TAAATTATTCTTTTAAGTGTCAAAGAGACTTTCCCCTTTATGCCTCACCTCCAATGGGAACGCTTCCCACGATACTGATAAAAAATATCCCATGCGACTTAATAAGAAACTCTAAGGCACAAAATGTTTGTATGTGAGTCAAAGTTTGTTAGGGTAGACCAGGTGGTTTTATGTGGCGGCACTCATTTTAGGGCTAACTGAGCTGATGGCAAAATGCTAGTGAAAGTTCTGCTTATCCTATTTATCTTATTTCAGAATTGCTAGCTGGCTCACACAAAGCAAGGGAACTGCTGGTATTTAACCCATGAAATTACAGAGCAAACAGAAAGCACAGCAAAGCGTTTAATACATCACAGAGTGTGTATGTATCGGTACCTGGGCCCCTCCCTCATGAAGCACCATTTTATTATACAGCCAACTATATTTAAGATCAAGATCTAATCCAGGGCTGGTTAGCTTCTGTATCTAGGATCTTAAGAAGCCCATCAGCAACCACCTTCTCCAAACCCAGTATCACCAAACCCCGAACAAATGTCATTTATCAGCAGTGCATTCTACATTAGCCCACCAGACGTTTAAGGTGGTAGTAACTTCAGGCTCCTGCAGATGGCGATGCATGGGGCTATAAATACCTACAGGGGGTGAGTGACGGGATCCATAGATTGGGAAGAGGTGGTAAAATGCAGGGAACGTCTCGTTCCATGTGTGGAAAATGGCTCCGGAGCAGATGTTAATGATTGGCTAAAAGGAGTGACTGCATGTGGGCGTGGCCAAAGACCATAGTGTGAAGGAAGTAGCTGAATCTGCAGGTGTATGGAAGCGTACGGTCATACGGGTCTACCAGCAGTGGCTAAAATCCCAGTCTACAGGGAATTCTCCTCGGAATTGTACCAGGGAAGGCATCCACCAAATCTGGCCCAACTGCGCAATGCTTTGAGTGTCTGGTTTTGTCTGGTGAGCTTATGAAGAATATAAAGCAGAGGAGTTCCTTAAGGGTTCTTCTGCAAAGGGCCATAAGCACCTAAACGACCTCTGGCTGTTTTTTCTCCATGATGGAACCCCAGTTCTCAGTAAATGAACCCTAACCCTAAAACTAACCCTAGAGTCACGTTATACTAGAATTTTTTTTTTTTTTTTTTAAGTGTTTTATTAGAATTAAATATAAATAACTTCCCCTAATTGGCAGAATAATCATTCGTGATTGACCCCGACCTGTTTTTTTGATTGACATTGGAGCCAGAGGCAACAGATGTCGTCTGATTCTACGTGATTAGCATGTTGGGTTGTTCTACCTGCATTGACGTCAAGAGTATGTGTGTGTGTGCGTGTGCCTGTTTGGCCTCATGTTCCGTCTTTAGAGCGAATACCTCGGCAGTGGAAGCTTATCATACTGGCACCGACCAAGTTATCAGCATATGCACTGATGCCCTGGATATTCACACTGTATCATTATGTTCTGAAGACCTTGAGCAAAGAACTGAAGCGCAAGTTTGCTCAGGCTGTTTTCTCCAGTCCAAGTACAGCACGCTTGCTTGATCGAGTATGTCTAGAACCGACTGCCCACAAACGCTAATTGTAAGAAAGCAGCGTCTAAATGTAGAAGCACGTTGACCAGACTTGCAATGGAATGAAAATTACTATTCTTGAAATGCAGAATTCAAGGGTTATTTATTTATTTGTTTGTTTATAGATGGCAAAATGATGTCCCTGTTTGTATATACTGTGTAAAGACTCATGTAAAGATACCACATGGATACATGCCCGCCCCCACCGTTACTTTTAATTTCATTATTTTGCAATAACCAGTAAGGCATTTGCTTTGTCCCCCCCTCAACTTTTTTTTGGTTTTTTTACTGCCTTAATCCGTTTAGCTGTGTACAAAGACTGTGCAAACAATGTACCAACGGCCAAAAGGCTTAAAACACTTTTTTTTTTTTTTTAAATTTCCATAGTTATTTACTGAAGTGTCATTCTGTACTGATAAGGGACCAGGATGTAATGTATATTGTACAAATGTTAAACCCAATACTGCAAATTATGTCAAAAAAGACTGAATTTTATGTTTATTACTTTTGTTTTTGGGGAAGAATCCTACATTTGGAGCCCAGTCATAACGTGCTATGTGCTTGATCACTGTTTAAGAAAGATTCTGTCCATGTCCATCGTTCCCGATTTGGTCTAAACCCATGATTTGTAGTTGCGGGAGAAGTTCAAGTGGTACAAAATTGTGTACTATTTCAGAAATTCCAGTAAATGCTTATTTCCATTGATTTTAATGAGTTAAGCGGTTTTACTTTGCTAGCCATCACCATCTTCCTGTATATATGTAGTTGCACTCTTCACAGTTCGTGACTTTGAATAAAAATCACAAAAGATGAGTTACTCCAACGTGAGTGTACTGAGCTGCTTCCACCTGCCAAACGGCCATCACTGTGTTCCTATGGTAAGCCTAAGCGTATGTGGTTCATAAACAAATACATTTACCAAGACCTTCCTGAAACCACAGGCTGCATTCATCAGTGATTCTAAACTCAGCCCACTGTCCCAAAGCTGGTTGGAAATATTCATGAATGTCAACTTCATGATAGTCTGCTGTCATGGTGGTGGTAAGAGCAACACGATGCAACCTGTCCAGGAATTGGTTGATGTGATGAATGTGCACAATCAGAACAACGTGTCTATTTACAAAGCCTCCTCTCTCAGGTTAACTTTTACCAGCACTTAGTTTAGAATCCTACACATGAATGACAAACAAAAACACTAAAGAGCCCATATCGCCCCCTACACCTCCTGAGGAGTATTACCATCTGTCAGAACCACCATGTGGACCATATGAACATCATAGAACATGTTTTAAATGAAGCAATAGAGCCATATCGCCCCCTCCACTTCCTGAAGGGTATTACCATCTGTCAGAATGACTGAATGGACCATATGAACATTTTAGAGCACGCTTTAAATAAACCTGTAGATGCCATATCGCCCCCTACACTTCCTGAAGGGTATTACAATCTGTCAGAACCACCATGTGGATCATATGAACATCATAGAGCACGTTTTAAATGAAGCAATAGATGCCATATCGCCCCCTACATTTCCTGAAGGGTATTACAATCCGTCAGAACCACCATGTGGATCATATGAACATCATAGAGCACGTTTTAAATGAAGCAATAGAAGCCATATCGCCCCCTACATTTCCTGAAGGGTATTACAATCCGTCAGAACCACCATGTGGATCATATGAACATCATAGAGCATGTTTTACATGAAGCAATAGAAGCCATACAGGCCCCTATGATCCACACAGTAACAGATTGTAATACACTACTGGAAGTGTAGAGTGATGTGGTCTGTATAGCCTTTGAAAACTTGCTGCGGAATGATGGCCACAGCAAAACAGAGTAACTGAAGCTGCCAGAATAGTAAATTAATTGAACTAAATTAATTGAATCTTCCTATTCCTTACTTGTTTTCTAAGCCGAACGAATGACATAAAACTGAGCGTCTAGACGCTGAAACTGAAGGTTCTGTTGTGAAGTAAACAATCTTGTTTATTTCATCAAAAGCCCAATTTGGCCTCTGGTACCAAAGCAGACGGTTCACAACAGTAGGCAGCAGGAGGGGCAGCTTTTAATCCATTTCACAGCCAATTCAGTAGGATCCTGCTGGTCCTGATTTTCCATAGAGATTCAGAGATACTCTAAAATTCATGGTGTAGAGCCCAGAACGATAGTAAAGCCATCTTAGGGCAGTGTGGAAATCTGATCGTTACCCTGGCCAGCGTTCGGAACAGGCCCTTCCTCTTTGGCCATTAAAGAGCCTAATTACAGTGGCCAAATAGGTGAACGCACGAGTGCAGCCAGAATGAGGGAGCAGAGATCCGGCACAGATGGGATGAAAGCTGGCTGGAGGAACGCTAAGCGCATGGCGATGGTCGGGGATCATTTTTAAATCGTTTATACTGTCAATTTCATCCAATTATTTTCCCTCCACTCAGTAATCTGTTTGTTTAACCCTGAATTTCACGTGTTGAATGTTAAGTCTCCTGCACCTCACCTGTAAGCCCTGCTGCTACAGCCACTACAATATTTCAGAGCACTGACTATAAACCAGAGACAAATAGCCAGACAAAAAGCAATTAACACTTAAAACTGGACACATGGAATAATGATGTGCTGACAGCCAGTTAGCATAACTAGACAGTTATTAATTTAGCTTACTCATTCAGTTTCTTCTGACCTCACGTTAAAATATGATGTAATAACTCATATCAGAATATTACAATCACCCCTGGTTCGAAATTAACTCTGGGACATTGCAGATGCCACAACAGAGCTGTACGTACAAATGGGAGAGCACCATTGTAGCAGAGTGCTAAACCGACATCACGGGCAAAGGACGTGATGTGATCTGAATGATGTCCAAAAGGGATACCGGGCGAAGGGTGGTAGCATCGTTACGACGGTGGAATGATGTAGTGAAGGTGTACAGGGAAGGGGACTACCTCCCAACAGCATAACGACAGTGGTGCCCCACGGGCCATTGATGCCAGCGGTGGACAGCGACTCCAGCAAATGGTACAGAGCATTCAGTGGACCGGTTAATCTCTACAATGAACACAGAACCACCAAGCAAGGTATGAGGGAACACCAGTGAGCTTAAACCCTGTTACATCTGGACCCACAGAGTCTTCCCGGCAGGGTCTTGGACCTCTAATCCCCTGGCCTGAGTCTCAACAGGATAAGGCCCCACCTCACTGTGCAATGAGTGGTTTATTAGTATGACTTGTGTCCTTTCTGACCTGCTACTAACTGACTGACAAGCGCATTTAAATATCGATTAGGCTGGGACAGGACGGCTAAGGAGACCTCCTGGAGCAAGCCTCAGCACGGCATCAAACACCTAACACGCTTTGAACTCAGACACTGATGGGAGAGATGTATTGATTGGGTTTACTTCAAAGCTCAAAGATAGATGGGCTTTGTGTTGCTTTGGAGAATGAGAACTTTATCCAGTTTACAGCAGGTGAAGCTGATTGGGTTTTCGAATCCAGAGTACAGAAAAACCAGGTTGGGTCCAGTTTGGTCCATTATACGATCACTCGATCACATGAGCTGGGTGAAAATGTCATGATAAATGGACCAATAGAAATGGCCTAAAATTGCTAGGACAGTGTCCGTCTCTATTGACTTACATTATAAATGTAATTAAAATTGGGGATACTTGTTTATCTTTAGACAGCGACAGTGTAATATATACATAATATATAAATGTTAAATGCTGCAGTATCTCTCGGCGCTCATCGTTTCAGCGCGCCGCAGTGCAGGGTTGAACAAACTACTCAATTGTCATTCTACTGCTTTCCTCCAAGGAGAAAGAGAAAAGGGCTGTAGTGAAGTTACAGCTTGCGCCTGTGTGCTCCAGTATTAGCTTATCTAACTAATGCTAGCACTGACTGGCTAATGTATTCCATTACAGATTCCAGAGTACCTGACAAAAAAAAAAAAAAAACAATTTCTTTATATATTATACATAGATTTTTTTTTTTAACCTAAACCAAAGTATTATTAGATTAAATTGAGTAAACCTGATTATGTTTTGTTACTATTGGGGTACTTGTCTTTACATATAACTAAACAAAGTCAAAAAATAAAAAACTTTATCCAGTAAAAAGGTCTGTCTATCCTCTTAGTTTTATTATTGGTTTATTATTAGTTTCTCTTTCTGCTCACTATTAATACTTACATTTGAAAATCGGTTGTTCTGGAGCAACAGAGAAGGGGGTGGGGGACACTCATATCAGTTTCATTGCTTCTCACCTGTCAAACTCACCTCCAACTTCTATTAGCCAGTCGAGCTCAGAGCACGCTTTTCATAAACACGTAAAACCGCATCTCTCTAACTCTGCGTTTAATTAAAACCACATTATTGTGACATTTATATATTTGTGCTGTGTCTTTGACTCATTAAAAGTATAATTCCTGCTATTATTGATGTCAACTGTCAGTAAAACACACTGAGCTCCCAACGGAATGAAAAGCGCTCTATAAATAAAAATCCATTATTATTATTATAAAAAGGTTTAATAAAGACCTAAAACTGGAACTACCCAGTTCACCGAGTTCAGCTCGACGACCATGTGTTTATTACAGTAATAATCCAGACCCTCTTCTTTACAGACTCTTATCAACAATGATTAAACCAAAACCATCCTAAAAAGCTGAACGCTCTACACGAGCTTATTATACTTCACACAGGTGCGTCATGCTCTGACTTTATTAATGACATCACAAACAGCATCATTAGACACTCCCGTTTCACCTGTCCAGTAAGAGTACTGCGAGTTTAAAAAGCTAATTTCACAAAAACGGTTTGACTTCAGGACAAATCGTCATCACGGACACAATTTGAGCCATCATTTGAAGAACTACTCAAGGAAGTCACACGTGCTCATTAGGTGTGACACTGAAGCCAGATCTCTGCAGACCTCACTTCTGACAATTAAAATAAAATACTAAAACACATACAGGCTGAATAACAGAATGCAGACTACTGCTGGGGAGGGGTTTATTCGGGAACCTCTACTGGCAGCAGGACGACCTGTCCCCCCCCCCATAAACATTCTGATTGAGTTTACGTTCATGTGGTTTTGTAGTTTGTGGTCCTGCAGGTAGAACATGTTCCCTGTAACTGTGCCGGAACACGTCACGCTGTTCCCTGTATTCCACACCTACCCAACCCTGCTTTGTGGATGCCCTGGACTGTTTACAGGCCGTTTCTTGAACCCACATCTTCCTATTTCGGTTGTTAGCTGTGTTAGCCATATTTGCCTTCACTGTAAACACACCCCACAGACTTTACTCACGTTCATCAGTGAAGAGCCAGCTTGGCTTGGCCAGTGGGTGCTACACAGGTCTTACGAAGTGTATGGTTTCAGACTCTGCATAGAGCAGGAAAACACTGTAGAACATTAAATCTAATATACAGGCGTGCGGTAAAGTGTATTCCGGATGTGTAAAATGAAGGTATAGTTAACTAACACTATGACGAGGAGCGTTTCAATCCAGACCCCATCTGTGTTTATATATTTTACTATGACTTGATTTTGAAATTGTTAATTGTTTTTTTTTTGTTTTAGACATCATTTATGTAAATAAATATGCAACTAACTTTACAATTTTGAAGTTACATTTAAGTAATTATCTAAACCAAACAGGACAAACAGGCTCTAAGGGTTCCTAAAATGTTTCTGGACTTGGATGTACAGTTCTAGGAAAGATCTTTAAATAATCTATTTAACCATAAATTAATAAAGTACATTTATATATGGTATATTATAAAATTATATAATATGATCTTCAGGTTTATTTACAGATTAAGAATCACTCATTTAAAGGTTACTTTTTGACTTTTTTTTTTTTTTTTTTTTTTTTAAAAAGACCCTGCGTCCTACATTTCTCAGGAATGTATTCCTACACTTGAGGTCAACTTAGCCTGTTTAAAGTGCCTGTGGAAATAGGTCAACCTCACCAATGTCTGATTGGCTGGACCTCATTCAAAAAGCAATAGGCCCTTTTCACAAAAAAACGGAAATACGTCGACGCTGGGTAGTACAAGTTCCTGTACTCCAGGCTGACCATGAAACATTTCACTTCATCGCTGTCGAGACTGAAATTTGAGGATGTTTTCAGGATCGTTGGAAAATATTCCTCAGCGAAGGACCAAGATGAACAAAGGCTACAAATTCTTTGCTGAAGAGTTCCTTCACAGCTATCAGGGTTAGGAAGGAAACGCCAGCTAACGTTAGCTTTGTTTAAATCTGTGCTAGCTAGCTAACTAGCATTTAATGTATATGCATCACATACTAGCGTTTAATGTTAAATATGTCTAGTCTAAGGAAATAGTAAATATTATGAATGATACTGACTGCTTTAGTTAACGTGATCTACGAGGCTGAAGTTAGCTCCTTATTCGCAGCTCCCGATTAGGTTAGCTAGCAAACCAAGTAACGTCAGCTAACGTAAGCTTTGTTTACATCTATGCCTGCTAACACGCTAGCACAACAAGCTAATCCTCGTCACGGGAATGATAGGCTAAGTGTTATTGTTTATTCAGTGTCCAATATAGTCGACAACAAGGTGATAGTCAGAGCTAGGTGCTACCGATCGATGAGGAAGAACAGGGAGCCACACAAACTTAAGGTTATACATGGTCTGCCGGTTGGCTTCTACTCCTGTCTACTCACTGGCGAGCACTTGCTCTTTCAAACGCTGACGGCTTATGAGGGGGACGTGAAAATTGTTCCACTGAAACCGAGTGGGAACAGCACCCGGTTTCAGCCGCGAGCTTCCCTCTATGTAGTCCGCAGCAGTGAAGTGCCGGCTGCACACAAAGGTACTCCCGCGCCGAATCACAAAGTTTACCCCTTCATCTCTCCTTATCGCACGCACCATTTTTTCTTTTGCTCGCCGTCAGCCGTAAAACCATGGAAACTGAGATATGGCTGCTTTTGTTTTGAGTTCAAACACCTCGGTACACTGCAAAATCTCTTGTTCTTCGACTCTGCCATCACTGTTTACTGTTTAACGGAACTAGCGTTACCCATCCGCGCGTGTTTCCCGAAAAAAGAATGCGGAAGTGTGAAAAGGGCCAATCTAGGCGGAAACACTCCCTCTAACTGCAGAGTGAGTGGGCGGGGCTAAACAGCTGTAGGCTAAACTGTGCTGTGTTTGTGGCATCATAGAAACAAGTCATTCGAATCATGGATGTTGTGCACCTTACTGTCTGGACGGTGCGGACCGGAGAGTGGAAAAGCGTATGATCTAATGTAAACCGTCCTTAATTACTACACCAAACTGCGGATTCAGGTTCTCCTGACGGGGACCCTTTAAGAGTGCAGACATCTAAAACGCTAAATCACCCTCAGTATTAGCTCCCATTTGGGTGTGAATGATCACCTCCTGTTTCCCCTCAAAGTCTAGAGCGGTTCCAGACCGAGCGGCCGCTGCAGACTCACTTCAGGCATGGCTGCCTACAAATTATCTCTGATAACATTATCGTAGCTCATCACCGCAATTACAGCCGCGCTGCCTCTCCCACAGCGCCAGCACTTCAGCGCCAGTCTCCAACTATTAACAAGGTGGTGCTGGGCCACACACACAGTCTCAATTACACACTCACCGTTTCTCCGTCCACAGAAAGCCCGCAGTCCGGGTTCTGCTGCGTCTCATCCTGCGTCATCAGCGGCTACACCGTAACGGACCTGAACGTGACAGACAGAGACACGTATTTCAAATTTCATCTGGTGCTCATTCTAAACAGAGGCCTCTGCAGATGCGTGACAAACAAAAGGTCCAGCTCCTAATGAGCTACACCCATTTCATTTAGCTCCAGTTTCATGAAGACCAGAAGAGGAACTTCTCGTTATACCTCTCAGTGTGTCTTACACATTTGCTTTATGGCATGCTCACTCACACACACGGCTGGTCACCTGGTTGGTCACTAGGTGCTTTGAGCTCCTGTGAGTTTACCAGGCTCACAAAAAGAGTCCCCTGTGACTGAAACGTATCTGACAGCATGCAACACCTCCACCAGCACCGGTAACAGCATGGCATGGCCTGGACAAGTTTCCGGATGTAGGCCACATCAACGTTCAGACACTCTTCGATCAAAGAATTGGTCAGTTGGGCCAGATTTGGTGGATGCCTTCGGAATTCCCTGTAGACTGGGATTGTAGCCACTGCTGGTAGACCCGTATGACCGTACGCTGCTTCCATACACCTGCAGATTCAGCTACTTCCTTCACACTATGGTTTTTGGCCACGCCCACATGCAGTCACTCCTTTTAGCCAATCATTAACATCTGCTCTGGAGCGTTTACCACACATGGAACGAGACATTCCCTGCACTGTAGCACCTCTTCCCAATCTATGGATCCCGTCACTCACCCCCTGTAGGTATTTATAGCCCTATCCTCATGCTGCGCCATCTACAGGAGCCTGATAATACTACCACCTTAAACATGCAAGGTGACTACTTTTGTCCAGCGGGTGTTTTGACCATTTGTAAGTGAACTCCTTTACCATGTGGACGGGGCCTTTTTCAGGGGTCCTTACTATTACAACCATGTTTATCAAATTACTAAATCACCAATCTAGTCATATTTCCAGCACACTGATGCAGTTCATCCTAAATTTATTTATAATTTATTTATTCTTCTGGATGAACATGTCTCACAGAACATGTCCAGTTTTAAAAACCAAAAGTCATCATTCATTTCCACCTGAGCATGTGCTTAAAAACCCCACTTACCCCAAATCACAGGAGCCAGGAAAAGACAGACTCATCCTTAAATCTTACTGTGCTGCAATAATGAACATCATGTAAATGAAAGCACTGTTATTACAATTCACTATCAAATCAATAATCATTCAGGTTTATTTTCATTCCTCTACAGGCATCCCCGTTTGAAGTTTTCAAGGTTTGGTCTTCTTAACATTCCGGTATGTGTCATTAGGGAGAATAACCCATTTGCATTCAAAAAGTTAATGAAAGTAAGTCGTTTATACGCTGTATAAATCTAAACGTGGCCTTAATTTACGATGTGCTGGCAGCGTGCTGACCGTTACGAAGGCCTTGGCAGGAAGTGCCCATATATAATAAAGCTCTAAAGAGTTTTTATTAGCTCAGGATAGATGGACCGTCTTCTACTGCGGCCGTGACACCACATCATAAAGCACAGGTCACAGCAAAAATGGAGTCTCTAAAGCTTTTTATGGTCCATCAGACAACCGCACTGTCAGACAACAGCACAACCCAGTCAAACACATACACACACGGACAGACACAGAGACAGACAGACAGACAGAGACAGGCAGACAGAGACAGACACACACACACAGAGACAGGCAGACAGAGACAGACACACACACACAGAGACAGGCAGACAGAGACAGACAGACACACACAGAGACAGACAGACACACACAGAGACAGGCAGACAGAGACAGACAGACACACACAGAGACAGACAGACAGAGAGAGAGAGACAGACAGACAGACAGACAGAGAGAGACAGACAGACACAGAGACAGACAGACAGACAGACAGAGACAGACAGACAGGCAGACAGAGACGCACGCACGCACGCACGCACACACACACACACACACACACACACACACACACAAGACAGAGACAGGCAGAGAAACAGACAGACACACAGAGGCAGACAGACAGACACACAGAGGCAAAGAGACACAGACACACAGAGACACAGAGGCAGGCAGACAGACACAGAGACAGACAGACAGACAGTCATACACAGAGGCAGACAAACAAACACAGAGAGGCAGACAGACAGACACAGATCTTCACACCTTGTGGTCATTTGGACCCATTAATCAAGAAACTAAACTAAACAAGTACACAGGTTTCAAAACAAGTCCATGGAACTGACCGCAGATGTAACTTGGGTCCAATGCCATTTCTGATTTTTACCCCACCACTAGTTACAAGGGGTAGTGGATGAAATCTCCCCCTATGAAATGGGACAACCCTTCAGAGCTGAGTTTAGCTTTTTAATTACATGACTCGCATGATCGCGATTCCCCGTTCCACCTTAAATGGTGCAGCAACCTCATGTGCCAAAATGTAACTGCTGCACCATTTAAGGTGGAACGGGATATTGCTAGGTAGCGCAGAGACATCAGCGTATTACTAACGATTTTTACATGTGTTATGAAGTAAATGACCATAAAAGGCTTTCACAGTGGTCATCTTACAATACAGCTGCTTTTACACAGAGAAAATACATTTACGGGTCTCTAGGGTCGCTTGTGCAGCCATCTAGCCGATAAATCGTAAGGGCATTCTGGGAATTCTCTCATAACACTGTTTGGAGTGTGCCTCTGAAAAATCTCAGGGCCATTTAGTCCTGACACTTCACCCTACCCCTCCATCTCAACAACAGTCGGGAAACCCTACCGCTAGACGTGAACACACAAAATGGAGGAGGGTTAGGGGCAAGGGGTGAAATGGGACTGGGCCTTAGATGGCGAGTGATCTGCTGGGTGGGAATTCAGTTTGTGTGAATTTCTCCATATTTCAGTGTCTGAGCTGTAAACAAGGTCGTGCAGAGCGGTTAGGTGTTGAGGTCTGCGTGAGAGTGTTTTTTTTTTCTTTTTAAATCACACTCCCACTCAAATCCGTCCCACTCCTGCCCACTCCCACCAAAACAGTCAACATTTATCCGTCTCCTGCCAGTCACACAGGCGTATCGCCTTGTCCCAGCCTGTGCATGCCTGCATGAGGGTACATGACATCCAATATTTGACATACTCTATTCACGACTGAAAATACCAGCTGTATGCCAGCCTTGCCTTCAGCCGGCTTACCTGCGCTGTACTGCACTTTCCACCGTCCAGGCTGACTGACCATGTACAGGCTCTGTCTACTCTGTTCATGTGGTTGGCCACTTCGCAACTATTTAGAAAGAGTTGGGGATTTTATTGATCATTTAGCTTAGTTTTATTTTATGTTCAGAACAGATGCTAGTTCTTGTGTGATTATCATGTCTACAACAGAAATATAGCCATAATATTATATACACACACACATACATAAACACACATACATATATATATATATATATATATATATATATACATATATATATATATACACACATACATATGTATATATATATATATATATATATATATATATATATATATATATATATATATATATATATATATATATAAATAAAAAATATACACACATACATACATACACACACTTTCTCTCTATCACACAGAGTATAGAGACACACAAATAGCTCCGCTATTTTCTCAAAAATGTTATATTATTATATATAATAATTGTTGGGAAAATAGTGGGGTTATTTGGAGACACTCGCTCCACCATGAAGGAAACGGGCATCATATTCGCGACCACTTCGTGAGGGAGCTTTTTGGAGGTTCCTATCACTGTGAACTCTACAACTGAACATGCTCTACTAAATTTACACCAACTGACTTAAACAACTAACATCTCAACCATTTAGTTTTTTCAGAAATTTGAAAAAATTCTGTTTTTTGAGCGCAGCTTATGCGGGTAACTGCAAGATGTAAATATGGGCTGCCCTGTTTATTGCCACAATTACCACGTTCAAGTCTATGGAAGAACATGTTCAGTTTTGTGACTGGTTCTGAGCATAGACAGACAATATTAGACCAAAACCCAATCCCTAGTTAATACAGAGCCTGAGAGTCGGCGATACAGATGCAGCAGGTTGTGAGTGATATGACTGAGGTTTCTGAGCAAGACAGCAGGACTGAGATGATTTCCAGCTTTACCACATGAGCATGGCTCGTCCACACGTGGAGCACGGTTTGAAAAAAAAACAGCAGCAGAGAAAAAGCCTTTAGAGCGTCAACTGTCAGCACACTTAAGATAACCTTCACATGCAGGATGATGTCAACAGCCATTAATTCGCTGTCACAACTCGTTAGGCAATCAAGTTTTTGAATTAAAGCAGAGTGGAGCGCCTTTACTGTGAGCAGCGTCTCTTAGGCACCTCCGTGTCTTTAAATACGGCTCTTTAGACCGAGGGGGGGTGGGGGGGTGGGGGGTGGGGGGGGCAAGGCATGTCAAACGTAGGCCTGATATAAACATGCTGCATAGCCTGCAAGCTGAAAGCAAGGTCAGGCCATCCTGTTGAGAGCATGTCTGTTAATTCAGTGGCATTAGCAGATACCAACATCTCTACAACTAATATGAAATCACAGGTAATAAGATCAAAAATCTGTGGAATTCAAAATAACATTTTTTTCATGGCCCCAGGACATCAACCTTCCTTATGGCTGTTCACTGGTCTTCAGCCTACAGATGTGCAGTACCAGTCAAAAGTTTAGACACAGCTGCTCATAGAAGGTTCTCCATTTTATCTTAATGCTTTACTTTAGAATAAAAGCGAAGGCATCAAACTATGAAATAGCACCCATGGAATTATACAGCCCACATTAAACCTTCCAGAATGGAGCTTTACAGGAGGATGAACCAGCTTTCTTAACCTGGTTAATGTCTAAGCAGGTTTGGAGCGATTCTATTGGTGGGTCCATCATGAATATTCACTAACCTGAAAGGAGAACTAGAGCTTTTACACTGTGTAGAAAAAGAGATCAAAGTTTTTACACCACTAAATATATATTAGAGGTGGAGATATGGAGGAATATCATACTGTGTTCCATCAAGAGTATATCGTCACTGTCCAAAGAAACACAAGCATCTCCAAAACAGCAACTTGAAAATTGAATGAGGTTTTAGATCTCTCCTGTAATGTACGTCAATGGAACCAGACGTCTTTCCAAGCACTTTTGGGCCGTTTCTGTTGGTCCATTCATCATGCAGTTCTCACACAGTGTAAACGGCAGCTGCTGTTTTCAAATGATGCATAAAATTCAACGAAGACACATGTTTTTCATTGGTTGTTGACTTCAGAAAGACAAGGTGTGACCACTCTCCTCTACACATCGACGGCTCCACTGTGGAGATCGTCAAGAGCACCAAGTTTCTTGGAGTTCACCTGGCCCCTTAACACCAGCACCATAACCAAAGAAGCCCAGCATCGTCTCTACTTCCTGCGAAGGCTGAGGAAGGCACATCTCCCACCTCCCATCCTCACCACCTTCTACAGAGAAACCATCGAGAGCATCCTGAGCAGCTGCATCACTGCCTGGTTTGGGAACTGCACCGCATCGGATCGCAAGTCCCTGCAGCGAGTAGTGAGGACGGCTGAGAAGATCATCGGTGTCTCTCTTCCCACCATCATGGACATTTACACCACACGCTGCATCCGCAAAGCAACCAGCATCGTGGATGACTACACACACCCCTCACACACACTCTTCACCCTCCTACCATCTGAAAAAAGGTACAGGAGCATCCGGGCCCTCACATCCAGAATGTGCAACAGCTTCTTTCCCCAAGCCATCAGACTCCTTAACAATCAGAGTCTGGCCTGAACAAACAAACACATCAGTGACTGAACTGAACACACACACATACCACCAACTTCTACCAACTGGATAACCTTAGTACTGCTGCTAAATTCAAAGTACAGTGTTTACAGTGTCTGATGTTTACATTTATACCAAATACGCACAACTGCCCCTTACTGCTCCCACTACTAACGGGCCAACTGCACTGTCTCCCCTCCCCTGTATTTATTGTTTGGATGGACACCAGCTCATTCCTTAAAGTGGATTCTTAGGCTGCTATCAGTCTTCACATAGATATCACAATCTCCTTAAACCTGGACAGCAATTATCTTTACACAGGCTCCTTTGGACATCACCTCTTTCCAGCTGTTTCTACTGACATCAACTTATACACGTGTGTCTATGGACGCCAGCCTTCTTGAATAGCCTCCTTGTATATGTGACTCGCACAACCTGCAAGCTGAAAGGTCAAGTGTCCTGATTACTCAAATAGCTCACACAGAGCTAATGTTTCAATAACTTGAAATCACTGGTGATCAACATGACCATACCTAACCTGTGCTGTTTGGCTCAAATAAAGCAAAACAAATGTATTTTTAGGTTGTTCTGGCTGATGAAGCGCTACCCTTACAGCTACAGGCTTCATCCTCCTTCATGGCTGTTTCTATAGGTGCCTGCCTTCTACACAGCTGCTTCTATGAACACCAACCCCATCTGTTTCTAATGATGGACGTCCAAATTTCTTTACACCTGTTTTTACCGACACCAAGAGTCTTTACACCTGATTCTTTGGACACTCCATCTACAGAAGCCAAGTTTTAAAGGGTTATATCCACATCTGCCTTCTTTACACCCGCTTCTACTAGACATCAACACTTTGATGGCCTTGTCAATGAGCACCAACCTTCTTCAGGGACGTCAGTAGTAAAGCTGAATATTAATTTCCAAAACTGTTTATGGCCAATCTGGTCTTCTGGTCCTCTCTTTAGAACAGCTCGTCTGGGCACCAACATTGTATGGCCCACTTCACGGTGGACGTCTTTACACTTGCTTCGGTGGACACCAGTTTGTTCATGGCTGCTTACATGGGCACCAACTATCTGTATACCTAATCCAACGAATACTGACCACCTTTAGGGCTGTTTCTATGCCCACCAGCCTTCTTTGGGGCCAATTCTCCCAACATCTACATAGTTCTTCATGCTCTTACTACTTTTTCTTTTTGAGTCTTTGTTCTTCTCTCAGTTTTTCCTTCCTCATACTCCTAGTACATTTTTCCTGAGATGTTTTAGACCAGCACCATTATGCAGCTGTATCTGTTAGATGCTATATATAAAACAGAACCTCACAAAGCAGTTCCTACACCTTTTTTATTGCGCATCTCCTCCTGTTCTATGCCCGTGTTTGGTACAGAATGTAAAGAGAAAGCTATTTCTTCTCCTTCCTAGGTTTATGGTCTTTCGGTTCCTGTCATGAATTTCCAATCCTCACCGGCCAGTACACACAGCCAACACACAGTGATATACACAGTGAGCTTCTGCCTCCTAAAGTGACCAGCCTGGTAAGACTCTGCTGCTGGAGAGCTTGTTTACACAGCAGCGTTTTCTGCTCTACCTGCCAGACTTTCGTTCACCAAATTGAAGTGGTGTCCCAGAGAATAAAAGCTTGAGGGCCCACCGAATCCCTGCTGGTGTCATTTTTTTTTTTTTTTAACACCAAGTATTCCCACAGGCTGAGGCTGAGCTCTGGATGCATTCCATAGAGGCATCATCGCTGCTACACCAACAACCTGATGAAACACCGGTGCAAGAACAAGATGCTAAAAAAGGGGACGTCATTAAAGAGACAGTTTGGCCTGCAATCTAATGTACAAAATATTCCAGTTATCCTAAACACAGCCAAGGGGCCGAGACACGTTTGATGTACAAGGTGGGCTTCTTTCTCTTTTCCCTTGACTGACGAGGCTAATATAACAGGTGCTGATTAGCAATGAAGTAACTACAGAGGTTGGACAATGAAACTGAAACACCTGTCATTTTAGTGTGGGAGGTCTCATGGCTAAATTGGACCAGCCTGGTGGCCAATCTTCATTAATTGCACATTGCACCAGTAAGAGCAGAGTGTGAAGGTTCAGTTAGCAGGTAAGAGCACAGTTCTGCTCAAAATACTGCAATGCACACAACATTATGGGTGACATACCAGAGTTCAAAAGAGGACAAACTGTTGGTGCACGTCTTGCTGGCGCATCTGTGACCAAGACAGCAAGTCTTTGTGATGTATCAAGAGCCACGTTATCCAGGGTAATGTCAGCATACCACCAAGAAGGACGAACCTCCACCAGCATCACGTAGTGACCTGGCCACTATCCTGCAAGAAGAATGGCTTAAAATCCCTCTGACCACTGTGCAGGACGCAGTATATACAGTGCCTCCAAGTAGTATTCAACCCCCTGCAGATTTTGCAGGTTTACACATTTGGAGATAACTAAGCCTTGTGACATTTAGACTGTAGATCAGCCTGTATGTTTGAAATGCACTGCAGCAAAAAAATATTTAATTTCTTAGTTTATTATTTTTTTAAATTGTGAAAAGTTCAATCAGAGGGTCAATTATTATTCAACCCCTCAAACCACCAGAATTCTGTTGGGTTCCCTCAAGTATTTAGAAGTAATTTAGGCATAAAGAACAATGAGCTTCACCTGCTTGGATTCATTATCTGTTTTTTCCCGCCTTTTCTGACTATAAAAGCCCCTCCCCAAACTTGTGAACAGCACTCGTGCATGGTCAATATGGGAAAGACTAAGGAGCATTCCAAGGCCATCAGAGACAAAATTGTGGAGGGTCACAAGGCTGGCAAGGGGTACAAAACTCTTTCCAAGGAGTTGGGCCTACCTGTTCTACCTGTTGGCCCACCATTGGGAGCATCATCCAGAAGTGGAAGGCTTATGGAACTACTGTTAACCATCCACGGCCTGGACAGCCTTTCAAAGTTTCCTCCCGTGCCGAGGCCAGGCTTGTCCGAACGGTCAAGGCTGACCCAAGGATAACAAGGAGGGAGCTCCAGGAAGATCTCATGGCGGTGGGGACATTGGTTTCAATCAATACCATAAGTAACGTACTCCACCGCAATGGTCTCCGTTCCAGGCGAGGACTTGGAGGACTCTGAGGCAGACTGGTTCAAGGTTCTCTGGTCTGATGAGACCAAGGTTGAGGTCTTTGGTGTCAACCAAACCCAGAACATTTGGAGACAGGATGGCATTGCATACAACCCCAAGAATACCATCCCTACAGTCAAGCATGGTGGTGGCAGCATCATGCTGTGGGGCTGCTTCTCAGCCAAGGGGCCTGGCCATCTGGTCCGCATCCACGGGAAGATGGATAGCACAGCCTACCTGGAAATTTTAGCCAAGAACCTCCGCTCCTCTATCAAGGATCTTAAGATGGGCCGTCATTTCATCTTCCAACAGGACAACGACCCCAAGCACACGGCCAAGAAAACCAAGGCCTGGTTTGAGAGGGAAAAAATCAAGGTGTTGCAGTGGCCTAGTCAGTCTCCTGACCTTAACCCAATTGAAAACTTGTGGAAGGTGCTCAAGATCAAAGTCCACATGAGGTGCCCAAAGAACCTAGATGACTTGGAGAAGATCTGCATGGAGGAGTGGGCCAAGATTACTCCGGAGACCTGTGCTGGCCTGATCAGGTCATATAAAAAACGATTAATAGCTGTAATTGCAAATAAGGGGTTTTCCACAAAATATTAAACCGAGGGGTTGAATAATAATTGACCCTAATGTTTATGTTTAAAATGTATTATACTTTACCTGAGCAACTTATATGTTAGGTTTGTATTATTTAAGCATCTGTTAATAAATGCTGCTCTTGTTCAAAGTTTGAAGGCTCTAACTTATTTGCAACTTGTTAAATTCGCAAAATCTGCAGGGGGTTGAATACTACTTGGAGGCACTGTATCATTCCCAAGACGAACTGACGCTGTATTGGCCGCAAAAGGAGGCCCTACACCATACTAATAAATGATTGTGGTCTAAAACCAGGTGTTTCAGTTTCATTGTCCAACCCCTGTACATCCATGCTCTCCTCAACTGTGTGGAGATGTTCAGTAATCTGTGATGGACCTGATCATGTACCACACTTATCTACAGCCATGGACAGCTAAAACAGTATCAGCAGCCATCTTGAAACCTGATGTTTGTCTTCAGTGTAAAACTACAGAAGCAAATTAAGACAGAAAACATGTCTTGGTTGATTGACTACGTCTGGGGTAAAGGTGGGGGGTGATCATGCAGATGAGAACCCTCTCTGTGGGGTGAACAGGTGGAACATGGCTGTCCTCACACACATCAACAAGGTCTCGGCAGCTCAACTAATCTCTATACTCAATATTTGCAATGCAAATAGAAAGTTGAAATGCTCTCGACAAAATGACATCCTGTTTTCCCCTTTTGACGAGGTGCTAAGTGGGACCCCTCGTGTCAACAACGCTGGAGCTCCTCTAGTGCGTGTGCACGGTAGACGACCCCATGAACAAAGAAAACTGAGGTATGCCATATCGATACACATTCATCTCCTGAAACTCCAACACATTTAGAACGATAGTGAGGACATCAGAACTACAGGAACCATATGCTGTACCTGGGTGAGTTAAAAAGAGGGACAGGTAGTCTGGCATAAGAAGCTTTTTCATTTGAGTGACAGAAACCAATAAACTATAACCAACTGGAATAATTACCATGCCCTTCAGTTATGACTGCAACCGTCAACTAATCTGACAGCTGAATAACCTGTCAATTATTGAAAGATGTAATCAACTATTCCAATTATAAATCAATGCTCAAGTGATGTTTCTCTTTTAAACTCCAATAGTCTATTAATAAACATACATTCAAGTGAGGCAACAACACAACATCTCAGCATCGTTATCGCAACGCAGGAAATGCAATGTTAAGTGACAAATTGAAATGGGTTATTCTACATTTACGGCATTTAGCTGATGCTCTTATCCAGAGTGACTTACAAGGTTAATCATATTACAGTGAGGCCAGTGTAGTGTTAGGAGTCTTGCCCAAGGAGTCTTATTGGTATAGCACAGCATAGTCACTCAGACCGGGATTCGAACCCCAGTCTCCCACATGTGGTGGTGGCTCCCTGGTAGGTAATGGTGTTACCTGCTGAGCTACACCAACCACCAACAATTGTTTTGCCGCTTAGTACAAATAATAAAGTTGGAAGGTTCCTGGACTCTGATTTGAGGCTTCTCGGATACACAAAGAAGAGTAGTCGCAGCGCTCACCTGCTTTTCTGTGTGGTGCTTATAGAGCAAGTTATTATTTTAGAGAAAATAATGTTTTTAAATATCATTATGTGGTGAAAATTCATTGAAATTTTCATATCAATATAAATCGCAGGGTGAAAGATTGCAATGCCAGTTATTACCAATATCGTTCAGACCTACATTCTAGCCATACTGGTGGTCTTGCGAGTTTAGAGCCAGTTTTGCCAATTGTGCTTGTACACAGAAGAATGTGTGTTCCCATTTAACCCACCCATGAAGTCAAACACCCACAAACACGCATACACTAGGCGGCAGTGAGCACATGTGCTTGGAGAGGTGGGCACCCCATCCCGGGTTGCAGTTGGGGGTTAGGTGCCATAGGACACTTCGGTCACTACCGTCGGTTCAGAAGATTAAACCAGCAACACTCTGGTCACAAGGCTGGTTCCCTAACCTCAAGCCCGTGACTGCCCCCTACAGGCACTACAAGCCATTCTGAAATGCATTACAACTAAATGTTGTCCGGTTTCACAATGAATGGTGGGTTATTAGGGCTCTCAACGAAATCAGACAAACTCCTAAACTGTTCACATTATTTTAAATACAATAGACATTGGACACATGACAACGATGCAATGTTCAAGATTGTAATTTTAGGACTCATTTAGGCGCTCCTTTATCCATCATACAAAGGAAATAAAAATAAAAGTGCAGTTCGGAAGCTGAGAATGTTTTGCATTAAACTTTGAAAGATGGACTGATATGGGTATTTTATTATCACTGGAATTCAGAAAAGCTTATCCTTATTCCTGGAATATATATTTTTTACATTTCTCCCCATATTGATGTTACAACTATCCCTATCCCTGTTCGGCTCACTCGCCTGTTCGGTGCTATTAACTAAGCACAGATAAAAAGAAAATATACTTCAAAATAGAAAACGTAGCAGTTCATGACGTGAAGCAGCGTGGCTAGGTTTAACATTAACAGTATCTGGCTGCTGATAACGGCTTTGCCAGTATTGCTGTTCACAGCCTTTCTGGCAGAGTTAGGCATGAAGTGCCCGCACACGATGTTGCAATTCCACTTTCACTTCACTCCAGTAAGTGATCACGTTTTCCCTGCTAACTCAAAATGACGTTATGACCTCAGCGAATAACCCACAATTAAATTAGCTGGCCACTAATCTGTTCACTGATTTTAGTTCACTACACTAATTGATTGCTGAATTTCAGTATTAGGTTTCACTGGCCTGGCATCATCGTTCTGGGTCAAACACCAATAAACTCCAACTGCACAACAGTAAAGGAGGTAACTTTCACCCAACCAGCCAACTTACTACAAACCAAACAAATAAAGCCTGGGATTCATGCATCCACATTAAGACGAGACCAGAGACGTCCAAGACCGAGCTGCTTCTGAGCGGTCACAAACTCACAGCTTCAGCATACAGCTTCAGTAAACCGGAATTAATCGGTCCACTAGAAACTGTACCTGTGAGTAACATTACTAATCGATTAAGTCGACTAAAATCAATAACAAAATTAGTTTCATGTTTCTGGTGCTAACTACGAACGTTTTGACATCATCTCTTAATGGAGGGATAACCATGATGGCAGCTTTAAGAACAAAAACAGTGGGAGCACTTTACACCCAACTCTGAGGAACGGACTTCTGGTTGTACCATCTGAAGACGCTAAGGTCAGCTTTAGGCGTTTGTTAGCTAACGTTGCTAAAGCTACTAATCAACCTCAAGGGAAATTTAAAAGCTGATAGCTGCATAGGAGTTATTTGGCAACTGACTGATTCCTAACCTGAACAACAAGCCTTATACAGAGCGAGTCCTGGGAGTACGTTTAAGCTCCGAGCTCCTAAAACTACTGTTGAGCTCAGGTCAACATTAACGTTCATATGAGCAAGTGAAACACAAAGGGCAGTGGTTTCTGGAAACGACAGCCGGCAAAGAAGAACTTCATCCGTTTCTCCTGCTTCCCTGGCGTTCTGAACCAAGCCTCGCCCTACAGATGATCATCAGATGTCAGCAAACATCTGCTACTGCACCGACATCCAGCCACCATGTTCATCCACGAGCTGATCTCTGTTCATTCCTTCACTTACTTATTATTCTCTCTCCCACTCCAATCCACTCTTATCGAGTGTCTCTCGCCCACACAGCCGGCCTAATCATCCCTCAGCTAGCATTTCCATCCATAACACACACACACACACACACACACACACACACACACACACACACACACCCACCCACTGAACCTAAAGTCACCATGGTGTGCGTGTGTGCCCGCCCCGCTGTGCGTCTGGACAGTAAATATGGCCGAGTCCGATAAGATCCCTCTCGCTGGGAAAAGAGACAGCACACAGTATTAAACTCCAGCCGGGCAGGACCAGGGGTGAGGAGTAATGAAGCATTATGTTAGGAGGAAAAAATAAATAATGAAATAAAGCAAGAGGGATTGTGGGTAAATGTGTCTGCCAGAGACTGATAACATCCTGTTGTCCTTTGATGAGGACAATGAGGAGGACTGTAAAATGCGTCGCACAAATGGAAACCTACTGGGGAGGGGCCTGAGTGAGGGCTATGATGTGCTTTTTGACCTTCAGGTGCCAAAATGGGGGCGCCACACACACACACACACCCCCACACTCCCCTACCTATTCAAGCTGGAGATGAGCCAACGGTGAACAGAAGAGTGGCATGATGGTTCTGTAAGGACAGACTTCAGGTGCAACGGTTAAAAGTGAAGGTCAGAACAATTTGTGTCAACATCAAAACATAATTAGCATGCAAACTTGATGCGTCCAAAGATATAACCTTCATCAAACAAACCACCACAATCTCTCGTATGAGAATCATCAGCTGAAGGGACGCCGAGATGGATAACACTGCCTCGGTGAGTTTCAGACGCCTGTAAACACAGCTTTCCGTTTAGTTTAGGAGCTGTTCACTCCTCCTTTACGCTGTGTGAGATTCTTGCCCTCCTTTTAAGGAGTTCAGATGGTGTTTAGGTCAGAGCTGTGAGGACCATGGCACAACCTTCAGCTTGAGCACACCTTGGGTGGTCCCTGGTGATTTTCAGGTGTGTTTAGGATCGTTATCCTGCAGTTGAAGCCCTCCTCTCTTCAGCTGTGGTACAGAGTGTGCCAGTTTACTTCCAGAACTTGGTGGAATTTAATTGAATCCCTTCTTCTTCCTCCGCCAGTGAAATGTTCACGGTGCCACTGGCAGCAACACAAGCCCAAAGCATGATCAGTCCACTGAGCTGGAGAGTCTTTCATTTGTTTGTTCCTTCGTGGCTTCCTTCCTTTCTTCATCCCTTTAGTTATTTTTAATTCCTTTTTATTCCACCTTCCTGCCCTTCCTTCTTCCACATGTTCCTGCCTTTCCTCCCTCCATTTGTTCCTTCCTGCCCTTCTTTCCTCACTCCATTTGTTCCTTCCTTCCTGCCCTTCTTTCCTCCTTCCAGTTGTTCCTTCCTGCCCTTCTTTCCTCCCTCCATTTGTTCCTTCCTGCCCTTCTTTCCTCCCTCCATTTGTTCCTTCCTGCCCTTCTTTCCTCCCTCCATTTGTTCCTTCCTGCCCTTCTTTCCTCCCTCAATTTGTTCCTTCCTGCCCTTCTTTCCTCCCTCCATTTGTTCCTTTCTGCCCTTCTTTCCTCCCTCCATTTGTTCCTTTCTGCCCTTCTTTCCTCCCTCCATTTCTTCCTTCCAGCCCTTCTTTCCTCCCTCCATTTTTTCCTTCCTGCCCTTCTTTCCTCCCTCCATTTTTTCCTTCCTGCCCTTCTTTCCTCCCTCCATTTGTTCCTTCCTGCCCTTCTCTCCTCCCTCCATTTGTTCCTTTCTGCCCTTCTTTCCTCCCTTCATTTGTTCCTTCCTGCCCTTCTTTCTTCCCTCCATTTGTTCCTTTCTGCCCTTCTTTCCTCCCTCCATTTGTTCCGTCCTTCCGTCCCTTCCTTCCTACACTGGTTCCTTCCTTCCCACACGTTATCCTTCCTTCCTTCCTACACCTCTTCCTCCCTTCCCTTCTTTCTTTTCTCCATTTGTTCCTTCCTTCCCTCATTTGTTTGTTCCTTTCATTCTTCCTCTTCTAAGCTGCTTATCATTCTGGGACGCAGGGGGTGAGAAAGAATACCCAGCACTCACTGGGTAGATGGCAGAACTTGCGGGACAGGCCGCCAGTCCATCACTGGGCCGACACACAGACACACTCACACCCAGAGGACAGTTCAGCATCTCCAGTTCACCTGGCTGCATGTCTTCAGACTATGTGAGAGGAAACCGGAGAACCTAGAGGTTGTCTGCGGTCAAACAGGGGTTCTGATTTCCCTACAGTCAGTTCTCTCTGAAAGTCTAGACCGACATTTCTTGATTACACTATGAACCAAGGAACCCGAGACCACTTTGCTTTCTCCTTATGTATATTTACTATATGAGATTAATAGTCTCTACCCCAGAACTGGTCCACTGCAAGCTTGATATCACCTCAGAACATGACTGCATACGCCGAACAAGGCAAAGCAGGAGCAGGGAGGAAAGTTCCCATGAGCACGTCCACACTGTCTGTATACACGTTTAATCAAACGATGAAAACATTCAGAAACCACAGACTCCGAGCAGAAAATCAATAACAATAATGGAAGTCACTGAGCGTTCGCTGCAGTCAAGGACGCTGGATTTTGTGTCCCACTCGGTAGCTACATACAGTAATCGTTAAGCACCACATCTCATGTAAACAGTTCCGGCTGAATCAGCTGTGAATTTCAGGCAGAAGTCTTCAGCGACCAAGAAACCCGTCTTTAAGTATGTACCTGCACAGGAAGTGCAAAGACCAACACCAACACTAGAATGAACCCAACAGTCAGAATGCGTTGGTTTCAGTTCAGCAGTCAGAACGCATAGATTTCAGGTATGTTATGAATATGGAGGTTAGAATACCACAGGTTTGGTTCCTGGCTTCTCCATCCATTTCTCCAGCCATTATATAAATTGGTTTAATTCCAACAGTAGCACATGGTTTAATAATGGACTAACTGAATAACCCAAGTGTTGGATAGGAACTGCTAATACTGGACTTGATGATCAGAGCATTTATGTATTCATTCACATTATATTAATTTACAGCTCATTTTCTCATATGGCAGGGTACTGTATATTCCATATACCCAATACTCCAATAATCAAACAGACTTGGGCACTAAATTGAAAAATATGCAATATACAACATAAGCTGGACCCCCCCCCAGAGACACACAATGAGGTCGACCCACCAGAGTCTCAAAAGACGATTCCCTGTGGACACACTTTAAAGATATATGTATTGTGACAGCGGTCTGGGGTTGATTCGATAACGCTTCATCAAACTAAGATCTTATCTTCTACAACACTAATGTGGCCTGGATAGGAAGATTAGAACCGGTGCTATCCAATCAGAAAAGTCAGAAAGCATTTACATAAATTACAAGATGATCGTTATCGCTGGCCATAACAGAGGCTTTGAAGAAATCATGGTCCGCTGTGTTCCCCACACATGAATAGAGCTAATTAAAAAACACCCACCCTCTCCAGATTCTTCACCTGCATTTAGACGCATCGACTAACCTAGCAAACATTTCTACGACTGCTCAGCAGTGCGGCCTGAACTCACTGTGCGTGGACAGGAAATGCATTTTCTGCATGAATTACAAATTGCTGCATGATTTGATGTTGCAATGAGGAGCAACAATCCAGAGAAGTGCTGGAAATGGGACCGAGAGCCAATTAACCTTAGAGAGATGGGGTTAGGACGCAGTTACAAACGCAAGGCATGAATCACCCGTCGCAGACGAATGAAAAGGAAGAAATGCCTGAAGTAAAAATGGCAGAGCCTCATTTAAAATATTCATATTTCTTTTCTCTTCAAAGTAAATTGAAGGACATTACCGGATTTCGAGACGTTTTGTTTGGGCTGTGAAAGGACGTTCCTAGCCACGCGTCGGTTTGGGAAAACGCTCCCCTGCAAAATGTATACGCTCGTCCGGACAGCCTCCAGCATGCAATTGCGTACGTGTACATGTTGTCTTGGAGGGCAAAAACCATTCTGTTCTGAGGAGAAGCTGCTCATTTCCGGCACAGAACTACAAACACCATATACGGCGATGACTCTGACCACATCGCCTGTAGAGTCGACTGTCGCTTCTTTTACTCTCTAAACGAAGAAGGCTCCTAGGTGTTGGAGCATTGTGTCCATGATTGAGTGTTAGTGAAGTCAAAAACCAGTAGGAACACAACCTCCGAAAGTCTGCAGGCTCCAGTGTCGCTTCTTTACTCTTCTAAGAAGGCTTTACACTAGACATTGGAGCATTGCTGTGAGAATTGAGATTTGACCGGGGCCATGTATTGTGAGATTTTGGGGAACAACCTCCTTCCCTCAGTTAGAGCATTGAAGATGGATCGTACCTGGGTCTTCCAACATGACAATGACCCAAAGCACACAGCCAGGATAACCAAGGAGTGGCTCCGTAAGAAGCATATCAAGGTTCTGGAGTGGCCTAGCCAGTCTCCAGACCTAAACCCTATAGAAAATCTTTGGAGGGAGCTCAAACTCAGTGTTTCTCAGCGACAGCCCAGAAACCTGGCTGATCTGGAGGAGATCTGTGTGGAGGAATGGGCCAGAATCCCTGCTGCAGTGTGTGCAAACCTGGTGAAAAACTACAGGACCTCTGTAATTGCAAACAAAGGCTACTGTACCAAATATTAACACTGATTTTCACAGGAGTTCAAATACTTATTTGCAGCAGTAACACACAGATAAATTATTAAAAAATCATACATTGTGATTTTTGGATTTCTCTGTGATTTCTCTCACAGTGGACATGCACCTAAGATAAATTTCAGACCCCTCCATGATTTCTATGTGGGAGAACTTGGGGAGAACAGGGTGTTCAAATACTTACTTTCCTCACTGTAGCTCTGGATAGGAAACTCTGACAGGTGACAACAGCAGCTACCATGTGTACGTTAGGGGTACAGCATGTTAAGGTCAGCATTTTCTTTAAATAAATAAACGTGCGTTTTGCCAGACCACATGAAACCGGCAGGGAGTTCAAAACGACCTGGACACACGTAGGCAGGGCCTTACCCTGCGTTAACACCGGCAGCAGCTTTTCACCTGCTGTTTATTCATTGCCTGTGGGCCTTTCTGAACTCCAGCTGACCCCTGCCATGGTCTCAACGTTGCAAACCCGAAAATACAGATCCTGGAGAGAAATATGTTTGGTCGCTGCCATTCCTCCACCTCCAGTGGGAACAGACATGTAGGAATAGATGCATGCTGTTTCAGTGCGGAGGAGGTAGTAAAGTTTAACACTGCTTAACTTCGTGGCACCAATGTTCACACTTCCTCCCGTTCCTGGATCACCGGCCCTCGTTGACAATACCAGCAGCCTTGTGTTAACTGTTAGAAGCTGTACGAGGGAAACACACTGAGACGAATACTGTACTTTCTTTTTTAAGCAAAGTTTGGAGTTGTACTTTGTTGCTACCATGAATCAAAGCCCACCACATCCCCTAAAACATTAGCTAGCTATAAGCTGATTCCACAGGAGTCAAGCCAGTAAAGTACTGTATGTACAGTAATGTGGAACTGCAGATCTGTAGAATCTGTAGAAAATGGTAGAGTCATGGTAGGTATTCCTGCTTCTGCTGCCCTAAAGCCAAACGACTACACTCACTACAAACACACATCTCAAACACTTGATGATCCTCTACATGATATGACTACATGATCATTACAACAATCGAGCTGTCCAGAAAACACCATGTAACAGCTACTCTAATAAAACTGTACAGTGTCCGTGCTGGACCTAACTACCATACACGCTACACAGTAATACTTATGATACACCACCATCATCACTACCACTATCACCACCACCACCATCATCATCACTATCACCACCACCACCACCATCAATCATCATCATCATCACCACCACCATCACTATCACCACCACCATCAACACCACCACCACCATCATAATCATCATCATCATCACTACCACCATCATCACCACCACCATCATCA
The DNA here is from genome assembly GCA_024036415.1 of Prochilodus magdalenae. Taxonomy (NCBI): domain Eukaryota; kingdom Metazoa; phylum Chordata; class Actinopteri; order Characiformes; family Prochilodontidae; genus Prochilodus; species Prochilodus magdalenae. The sequence continues at coordinate 270,198 of JAMWET010002137.1, forward strand.
CTACCACCACCACCATTACCACCATCATCACTACCACCATCACCACCACCACCACCATTACCACCATCATCATCATCATCACCACCACCACCATCATCATCATCATCATCACCACCATCATCATCACTACCACCACCACCACCATCACTACCACCTTCACCACCACCACCACCATCACAAAACAGCGAGGCTGCATCCCAAACCACACACTCTGGAGCATCACCTAATGCACTACTGAGAGCCCTTGTAACAGAGGTCCACTGTTTTATACACACTGGTTAGTGAGGCAGTATACAGTTTGGGACGCGGCCAGAGACAATGTTACCGGGCAATTCAGAGGGCTTTCTGACAGCTCCACACAGTTACTGTTAGCTACCCAAAGCCTCCCGGCGTCTTACTATAACACAGCGCTTTCATAGCTGCTGTTGTGTTCGTTACTGACCCTGGTGAACACCAACTTCATTCTAGATGCTCTGTCGAGGTGAAAGCTGAGATGTGTGTAGCTGGTAATTAAACAGGCACCTCAACACAAACTTCAGCAAGGTTTAAAAGTGACGCAGCGCTTACTGCTGCCAGAACGATTTTACGTACCCTCCATGTAGTATACTCTCGCCCCCTGGGGGTATAACTTGGGTGACACAAACAAATGTTTCCAACCACCCCACCCACACCCAGAGAAAAACTATTGAGGAGCTGGAATGAGAGTGGAGAACCTTCAAAAACCTTGTATGACAGATCATTTACACAACAGTAGAACTCTCAGTTAAGCTTAACAGTAAAAGACAGACCGTTTCCACGTGACAGGAACTCGCAAATCTGGGACTAAACAGCTGTGTGGCCGTAAGAAACCCACTCACTGAGGAGGCCAATTGGAAATTTGCTAGGGAGCAGAAAGACTGGATAGGAGACGCTCATCTGGCCAGTGCAGATTGATCAGGTCAAGGCTCAGCAGCATTGGGGTAATAAGAAATCAGCTGTCTAGCTGAATGCACGGAATGACCCGGTTATCCCATCAATAGATTCACCGGGATCAGAAGTTCAGGTAGCATGAAGAATCATTTTCACCCATGAATTGGTCACCACAGTGTCCTGACCTTAACCCCATTGGAAGTCTATGGGATGCGCTGGAGAAGACCTTATCGAGCGGTTTGATGCTCCTGTGCTCAATAATTCCTAATGGAAATGCATGTTGTAACGTTGCACAAGGTTGCCAAGACAATACCAGGGCGAACGGGGCTGTAATCAGAGCTGAACGCGGCCTAACGTAATAGAGGGTGTGCCTTTTCGGCCACGCAGCGTCTCCGTCGTTAATGGCGTATCTGGATCCACTCATTAGAAAAGCTGTCTGGATACTTTTGGACAGCAGTAAAGGCTTCACTATCGTTTTGGTAGACAAATTCAGACCCCAGACAGCAGCTTCCCTTTGTGCGTGTCTGTGTGTGTTCGTCTCAGGGGCCAAACCAATGCGCATTCCTCTCATTCATTCATTCTCTTTTGTCCAACCCCTCAGCCCTCCTGCCTTCCTGCCAAACCGCCAGCTCCTTTTTCTGCTTCTCGAGGAACAAAAGGGCTGAACTCAATGGGCAAAAGCGTCAGCACGTTCAGGTGGGTGGCAAAAACATGCCTGAATACAACCCACCTGAAGAGGAGGAAGAGATTACCATAGAATACATATTAGAGAGCGCATGGTGTAGCATTCTGGACACAGACAGCAAGCGCAATGCACCAGGGCCCTGCTTCATTAAAGCCCTGTTCAGACTGGATCAGTCTCCTCAGGGGACACGTCTCCCCACACTCCCCACTACAGGAGACGCGAGTGGTAGGTTGAAAACTTGACCTGGATGCTTATGTCATACGTGGTGATAACACCCTAACTCGCATAACAGAAAACATTGTTATTATAAAGCTATTTCATCTTATAATGTAAATATGAAGTGCTGCACGCATGTAGCTGCCTCTTTAATCAGTAGGCAGGTTCTCACTTCTCTGACCGACTATCCTGCTTCTCCTCCTGCTAATGCTCCCAGTGTAAAGCACCTGACGTTCCCTGGGTCGAAAATGTTGGAGATGGATACATGAGACTAACTACGGAGCGATCTGGAAAACCCATCCAAATCAAAGATTAGCATCCGAGCTAAATTAGCGTGTTTGGCTGAGTCCAGTTAAAACAGTCGATCCAGAGGGAGCACCTCTAACGTAGGGTATTACCTCAGGACTCCAAAGACATACAATCCCACATAACCAGGGCTTTAAACAGCTTTCTGCTTCACTGAGCCCAACACACACAGCTAACAGTCAACATCTCCAGCCAGTAATGCTAACCACACACTAGAAGACTGAAAAGACATTTAATAGACTAAAGTCTGACACCCTCTCACATCTAAAGACCAGTCACAGACTTTCAGTCACAGACTAGTCACAGGCTATGATTTTGCCAAGACTGGGAATCTTGTAGAGTCACCATTTACAAGACTGCAACTAGACTAGATTTCCCATCATGCTCACTGGTAGGCTAAATGTAAACACTGTAGCCTCGTTCGACAGTGTTTTAGCTAATTAGCTTTAGCATAGCATAACTACCCTTCGTTACAAGATAGGATAATGTGCACATAGCTTTGAAACGTGCGTGATTTAGAACCGGACTGTGTACTGCACATCTCTGCGCCTTAATGAACTCTCGGATGTGCGCTCTGTTCACTCCACAGCTCCACCTGCTCCTCCTGCTTTTAAACAGTCCAGAAGAACCGCGGTTTCTGAGCCCTCACCAGACTCCCCTCCATGTCGAATCTCCGCCAGACGCTCCTGTACTTGGCTCGCGGCTTCTTCAGAGCTGAAAGGAGCTCTCCTATTGGTTGTGGACAACGTTCACGTCACTATTTGCGTGAGCCAAGGCCTACGACTTACGATAATATTAAACACGGCTGATTTAATCGGAACGCCAGGACGAGAAGCAGACTGACTTAAACCTGCAGTCCTGACCGCCTTAAACGATTGAGATGACGTGAGCGCGACACAACTCTAGCAAGACTCTGGTGATTTTGTTCCGACTTTGGAAATTTGTCTGCGACAGTAAAATCGCTTGGTGTGTGGTCAGCATGAGCCAGGTTTAGTTACTTGGTTTAGAAACTCTGGCTTTTGTTAAAACTGGTGCAGATGAATACAGACAGTTGAGTGGCTATTATAAAGACGGAAAAATAAAACGGTAGGTAAATATGCAGAAACAAAATACAATATACAATATAAAGCAACACAGTCTCTACAGACTCCACTTTAGGGCGAGCCAACTCTGTAGCAGCAGTGATTCATTTAATTTAACTGAATGAGTCTCCTGTGATGAAAAGTGACGTGGGCATACTGATGCAACAAAATGTGACGGGGAGGCGGGGGGGGTCAATAATAAAAAACACACAACAACAAAAGTTGCATAGTTTGTAATTATTTTGGAACACCAGCACAGTCGCAATTATACGCCACCTTCACTGCCCCACCTGCTAGATGGTTCCCATGATGTTGCCGTTGAGGTCGCAACTGACTGCTGTGTGAAATCTCAAACTGCCATGTGAAATACCAGTCATAGTTTTGGAGGAGGAGGTAACTGAGGTAAGTGCATGCACGAGTTAAACCTTAGCTGGTCTAACTCAAGGTACGAATACCTCTAGTAAAGGTTCAGCATGGCGCCGCACTGTCTGAAGCAACACAGAGGACGCATGCTGCCTAGCATCGCGCTAGCATCACTTTTACCACTGTGAGGAGGACGCCAGGCGCCTACAGCGGAGACTGTATACACTTTTTAACAGTGCAATTAAACCGTACAAACAGTACAAGGCCGCGCTGACAAGATGTTGCACCGCATTACAAGTAGTTCGCAGAGGACTGTGTTTTAGCTGTTAGCACTTCAGACGTTGTGATTCTTCTCGCCACAATTTCCGCGTGTTGTCCCATGTTTCTCCTGAGTAACGTTAGTCATTTTCACTTTACCAATCACCTACGCTTCCAAAATGCCAACAATAACAAATACCCACCCACAAAACAGGCCAACATACCAACTGCTCAGCCGTACCAGCAGGCTAACTACCCTGGTGAGTAACAACGAGCTCGTCCTTCTGCTCAGCGTTTGGTGTACATTCGTCATTCGGCCAAACTTCTGCTTTAGAAGACTTTCTAGACGTTAGTATAGTAAGTTAGTCACTTGTAGGAAGGCTCAGCAGAGCCGAAATCTTCTGAGCTCATTCATGGATTATCAGATGGCTCAGTTTATGCAACCAAACTCAAGAGAAAGGAGAATTACCAGAAGCTAGAAGCAACACTGTCCACACAACACACACCAAGTTGTTTTGAATGTGATGGTCCTTTTACAGCAGACGTGTTATACAGTAATACTGTTTCTACATCTTCATATAAATCTTTAAGCGCACCTATTACTGCATAGGAAAGTTTTACTTATGAATATAGAAAATTGTTACATTAATCCACATTAAAAACATTCTCCAATAAAGTTATTTATGATATATTTATTAGTAGGGCTGTGTGAGAAAAGAGTTACATCATATCAGCACTTTCTTCAATTCTTTAATTAACTTTAAAGAAAATAACAGGAAACATCCACAACATTGAGGTGATGGTGCTAGGATTTCCACTGTAACCCTAAATAAATGCTAATCCCGGTGGATCAGGTCTTAATGGCTGCAAATTAAAAATGTTTATCAGCATTGGTGTGAACAGATGTGTACAAGGACAACACTGGACATCGGAATCTGACTACATTCATACGGTCATCCCTCCAACAGTTATTTTTCGTTCACAGCAACTTACGCTGAACTAAAGCTCACAAAAATAAGACTATGAAAGGAACGGGTGAATGACAGCAGAAATATAAACGACAGGAAGGAAGGCAGGAATACACACAACATACACACGAATGTATGTGGCGTCTTCAAGGGGCCATCAGCACGCTGGGCCGCAGAATGGCGGAGCTGAAACAGTGCCATCAACACGCGGTTTGACATTTTCTGACCTTTAGCCGCATTATCAGCGGCCCTGCAGGACCCACAGTGCCACCAGGCGAAGGCTGTGCGAATCCCACTGCTGGGTTAGCACACGCCTGCCTGACAGAGACGCACACACGCAGACGCACCTGTGCGCGCACACACACACACGGCTGAAAACACTGTGTATTCATTTTGGCCAAAATATGCAGATCAGCTGTGGGTGTATTAATACAACATACAGTAACATCAGCTGATTAAACATTATTAATAAAGACTCTTAGGCAGAAAAAATGCAGAATAAAATATGGACTCCACTCCGATGACTAAAGTGCACCAAATTATTCAGTTTTATTGGGCTGTCACTGTGAACGCAACCAATCAGGTCACCGGTGTGGTAAGATGATTGACCCATGTGCCACAATCACTATTATTTAAGTGATCTGTTACGCTGCAGGAACGTCTGTAAGAAGCATGCTCTGATGCTCGTATCCCTCGTTTGGTGCAGACCATCAGAAGCGTGGAATGTTCACACCTGTCAAGACGGAACAAACTTGGTAGATTCGGGCCAAAAAAACAAAAGGTGTGGAAGTAAATATCACTAATAGTGTTACACTGCCAATCCAGAAGGAGAGGCAAAGTACACAAGAAGCGCATAATGCAGATCACGGATACATAAACACTGTAAAAATGATATATACTAATAACCGTGCTTCAAATGAGAGCACAGCTAAAGAAGCCAGCAACACCAACACCAGCAGCACCAACACCACCACCAACGCACTTTGTAGTTCTACAGTTACAGACTGTATTACATTGCTGCATGCTTTGTTAGACCCCGTCACCCTGTTCTTCCACCACCAGGACCTCCACAGAGCAGGTATTATTTGGGTGGTGGGTCATTCTCAGCACTGACGTAGTGGTGGTGGTGTTAGCCTGTGTTGTGAGAGGATCAGACACAGCAGTGCTACTCTAGCTCTAGCTGTAGACTACTACTGTGTATGGTCAGTGGAGCTGATAAAATTAACCATGAGCCTTGTTCTCTGCCAATCACTGGCCACTTTATTGGAAACATCTACACTGTGCTTCCACTCACTGGCCACTTTATTGGAAACACCTACCTTGTTCTTTTACTAACTGGCCACTGTGAGCTCTGCCTACCTGAACAGCTTCACGACATTTACAGTGACAGATTGTAGCCCATTTGTTACCAGCCCCTTCAAACTCCACTTCCCTATGAAAAGGGACCACCACCGGGCCGCTGTGCTTCAGAATTTTTTTTTAACACTGTTTTCACACACAGCAGGAGACCACCACCCAAAACCATCCGGACAAGAGTAGCTCTAGTCAGAATCCACCCATACAGGACTAGAGAACGGCTAACTAACAGTACAAGAAGAGATGGCTTAATACTGAACACATGAGGTCTTAGTGTGATTCTGGATGACCACTCATTGTTCTCCGCTCATATTACGAATCTGACCATCAACGCTTTCTCTCTCTCTAGAGCCGCAACCCAGGAGGTAGTAGAGTCTCACGGCTTGACAACAGCAACTCTCTTCTGGTTGGTCTTTCTGATCCCTCAGGCTGCTATAGCTGATCCAGAATGGAGAACCACGGCTCGTCTTCAGTCCTCCCTAGTTCACTCATGTCACTGCACTACTGCGTTCCCTTCATTGGTTCTTGTAGCTGCAGAAATCAGAATTAAAACTCTGATGCTGGTCTACAAAGCCAAGATCGAACCTACCATATGGCAATAGTCAAAAGTACCTCAAGCATGGAAGACGAGAATCAGGACTCCTCTCCGTCCTGGCACCCAGATGGTGGAAACAGAGGAGTCACTTGTCTTCAAATGCAGACAGAAGATCCACTCAAGTGAGAACGAAAACTTACACGTACTGGAACGCATCAGAAAGAGTGACTGAGACAGTCTGTGAAACGGTGTCTGTCGCTGGTGCTGATATAGATGAACGGACAACTTTACCACATCACCATTCCCGATCAGACCAAGCATTCCAAAGTCAGCACAGTGTTGATACCTCAAAACTGAGGGACCAATTAGCAGACTGTTGTGTGACTGCACTCAGTTCGTCTGGCCCGCTGTTTTGCCCTGTTCTGTCGCTCTCTCGCACTCGTCTGTCCCTATCTGAAAAGGTTGGCTGCCGCGTCAATCGTTCTGACACAAAAGTTCTGACAGCCAATCAGGAACCTTTTTCTTCCCACGTGAGAGGCGGGGCTTGTGTTTTAAAAAAGCCCGGGGATTCAGATTAGGAGGAGGCTGGGGGTGATTGGTTTGCTGTAGTGTTGTTGACTAGTGGGTGTGATTTAAGGAACTGAGGCGGATGCGTGTCGAGTTGTTGGTGCTGTACACGTTAGTAGTCTCATGCCGGGTCAGCTGCGTTGTGTTTGTTCTCCCTCTGCCTCCCGTAGCTAGCACCCAACCCTAGCCACGTTCTGTATCGGCTGGTCTTTGATAATTCATGTTGGCTCCGTCACTTTGGATTGTCTTTTTGGCTTGCGTGGATAGGTGGGGTTTCTGGACAGGTAAACGAGTGTTCATGCATCTCCACAGCACGCAGTAACTGATTGTATAGATACATTAGGTAAGGGGCGGGTGCCAACCTCTTTTTTTTTTATTGGTGCAGTTAGGAGAGCGGAGGTAATTAAACTTGAGCTTGATCAGTTTCTTATTTACTTTTTTTGTTTCTTTGGCGCCGTCCGTGTTCAGATTCCCCCTTTTGGCACGCAGCCATTTGTCACTTTGTATATCTTGGTATTTTGGAGGGCATTAAAAAAAAAACAAATAAATCTGAATATGGTGTTGTGTAGTTTTCTCTGGTTTGCAAGTCACACATCGCACACGTTACTGACCCCTATCTTTACCCCTTGACTACTAGAGGGGTCATAACACAGACCAAAAAATATCAATTATGATTATTATTATTATTAATTATTATTATTATTATTATTATTATTATTATTATTATCATCATCATCTCAACTGAGAAGATAGGAGGATGAGGAGGAGACGATGCTGATTCCAAAGAATAAAGGAGGAGATGATGCAGCAGAAGTAGGAAGCAGCAAGAAGGAGGAGGAAGAGGAGGTGGAGCAATAAAAGATGAGGCAGAAGCAAGAAGCAAAAAGAGGCAACAGAAGAAGGAGGGGGAAGAGGAGGTAGAGAAAGAAAAACAAAAGATGAAGAAGCAGAAGTAGATGAAGCAGCTTATGATCCAGAAGAATCTGAATTTTGCTCATTGCACAATCACGACTAGAGTGACCAGGGAACGAAGATACAAGCCTCTGAACATGAGCCGTCTTATTGGGTCTATCAGGTTATTAATTCCTCATGGGGCCACACCCTGCAGGATCGTTCAGTCATGCAGAAATAGACCAAACATTTCCAAGTCGAATCAACCAGTCCTCCAACAAGCGCACGTGCACACACACACACACCTCGAGCACTTCAGTAACAGAACGAACAACAGACTGCAATACACGATGACTAATAAATCGTGTTACACAAGCGCAGCAAACTGACTAAACACAGGCAGCGAAATATGATGAGCTAATAAACAAATATCAGTGCTCATCATTACCCATCCCTATTCCACCTCCATATAATTAGATTTTCCTTCAGCGGCGTCCAGCTTCCTCCAGACTAAAGCTCAGTCAGCACTTCAATCAAGCTGCAGTGTGGAGCTGATGAAGGGACTAGTTGAGCCCTCCCCCAGCTGAGCGTAAGCCGCTGCTTAATAACCAGGAAGGATCGCTAGCGCAGATGCTACAAAGCTCAGTTTTATCTGAAGCCTCCCGAGAGACCCGAAAGCTCAGACTGACAGGAACACAATATGGAGCAGGCTTTGCTCACATGGCAGCACAGTCACTCCTCCAGCCTTATGCTCTATTAATATGAAACAGGCAAATACGAAGCAGCTGATAACGGATCTGTACTAATACGGCATATGCTCACTGGAAAAGGCTTGTGACTTTCAGATGATGTAATAGACACGTTTCTACATCCATGTGGACAGATACACACAGCTGCCGGCTTCAGAAGATGTGCACGTCGGCAAACAATACGCAGCATCCCATACGACTCTTCTCATCCTGGTCATCACCTGTTTGAGTGTCTGCCCTCAGGTAAGTGGCACACACACGACTAAGAGTGGGTGTCCCTGTGATGATGCAAGGTCCCTTACACATCACTGAATAACTAGAGATCGTATATACTTACCTGGGAACTGGTCAACCTTGTAGGTAAAGGGTCAAAAGAGAATCCAGAGGTTCACCTTAGTTTTACTTACCTGGGAACTGGTCAACCTTGTAGGTAAAGGGTCAAAAGAGAATCCAGAGGTTCACCTTAGTTTTACTTACCTGGGAACTGGTCAACCTTGTAGGTAAAGGGTCAAAAGAGAATCCAGAGGTTCACCTTAGTTTTATTTACCTGGGTGAGTCCAGCCTCTGCAGAGGAGGAGGTAAAAACGGAACAGGTAAAAAAAGGCCAAACTAATATTGAGAACTCCAGTATTACCTCAGGCCAGTAAAGGTTTAGCCCAGGGGAGGGGCAGGCCGCTAATGTGTGGCGTTACTGGGGGTACAGGGGGTTCCTTCAGTGCAGCCAGGACTGAATGGACAGGAGTAGGATCCAGTCTTTGCAGTCGTTTGATCTTGCACGAAAACGCTACTCTCCACAGGCTAGAGATTTCATTTCTTCTCCGAGTGTGGGCTCACATGTAAATAACTGTATACGTTAGTGTGTAAATAAAGGTGAAGGGGAGAAGGACTCTTTTACAGAACAAACTTTAGCACCACTTGCCCAACACCACCCATAAAAAGCACCCCCTACTACAGGATATCGTCGGGTGAGGGATGTACGTTATCACAGTACCAAATCTGTTATGTTGAATGCTGCTTGAAATCAGACACCATTAAACCTTCACATCCTGTATTCATCTTTAAGATAATGGTGTTGAAATTGTGTTGTGTAAAACAAAGTAATCTAATTAATCGAATCTTATTTAACTTAATGGCAAAACAGCTGTTCGACAGTCATATGAGTGCGCCATGGAACATTGATTTGAGTTCTAAGGATGAGGACAAGCAATACTTCTGCTGATTTAACAGAGCATGGGGGAGAACCACTGAGAGGAACCAAGACTCAAATAGAGAAACTCTGTGAGCAAAACTAAGCAATAGGAACCAAGACTGAAACTGAAAACTACCAAGAACCACTGAGAGAAAGTCTTCTGGGAAGAACCACTGAGAGGAATCAAGACTCAAAAGGAGAACCTCCCTAAGAGTTTGAAGAGGAACCACTAAGAAACCAATAATAAAGGAGAGCCAAATGAAGAGCATGAAGAACCACTGAGAGGTTCCAATACTAAACAGGAGGAGAAGGAGTCAGGAATGGATTCAAGACTCAAAAGAAGAAAGGAGATGGATCAACAGGAACCAAGACTCAATCAGGAAACTACCTAAAAACATGAGGAGGAAAATTAAACACAGATGGACCAGGACCCAAAAGAACATACTCGCTAAGAGTATGAGGAAGAGCCACGCAAAGAAAGCCGTTAAACGGAGAACCTCACTACAAGAACCACTGAGAGGAACCAAGACGCAAAAGGAGAACCTCACTAAGAGTATAAGAAAGGACCACAGACAAGACCCTACGCTCAAAAGGAGAACCTCCCTAGAAGTTTGAAAGAGAGGAAGCGATGCTAAAAGGGAGAACCTCCTTAAGAGCATGAGAAAGACTTAGCAATAAGAACCGAAACAGGAGCGGAAACCACCCTACAATTTGAAAGAAGGAAAAACAGGAGAACCCTCTTTAAGAGCATTAGAAGATAACAGGGAGCCTACCTAAAAACCATGGAAGAACCACAGACAGGAGAACCTCCCAAAAGATGAGAGAAACCTCCCTACAAGTTTGAATTTAAGAGGAACCGATGGTAAAAGGAGAACCCTACGAAAGTTTAAGAAGCATGAGAAGAGAGACTTAAAAGCGACCCTTAGCGATAAGAACCGAAACAGGAGCCTACCTAAAAACCATAAGGAAGAACCACAGACAGGAACCTCAAAAGGAGAACCTCCCTACAAGTTTGACGATGAACCACAGAGAGATACCAATACTCAAAAGGAGAGCCTCCCAAAGAGCAAAGAGGAGACTTAGCAACAGGAGTAACTAAAACATGAGGAACCACAGAGGGGAACCAAGACTCAATAGGGAGAACCTGTAAGAGTATGAGGAAGAACCACAGAAAGAAATAAAACTCAACATGGTCCAAAGATCCAAGGAAGCACTTCAGATCATGTTTAAGAATGTATTTACTTTGTATGTGTGTAAATACATACATTATATACAGTCTGTTTTTTGTTTAAGCTCCAACCACCTGTAATTCCACCCTGGAGGTCAGCATTTCCCAGCCATCTGTCCATCTATCTGGAACTGATCAGGTTCCCGAGATTCACTTATGAGATATTTCATACAGGCTCCACATACGTGAAAAGACGAGGAGTGCTCCAGCTTCGCGCCAAAGCTATTCCGAAGCGACTCTCACTGGGCCCCAACATGAGCAACAAAATCCTCCTGGGCACTTCTGGCTTTCCTGTGATGTGGCACCTCATTACTGAAACTCGTAGGCAGCAGAATCTGATCTGCAACATCCCAGCGCTCTGTCAGGAGCAGCTCCGGGGCCCTCCCTTCATGCATCGGGATACAAGCCGTAACATAAAATCCTTCTGGGGTTCAGGAAGGAGCCACTGGTTGGGGATTGCTTGCAGACAGAAAAATGATCCATTGCTTTGCGGCGCTACATCATCATGGTTGGATGTAGAGCATATTTGTGGCTACAGTTATGTCATGAAGGCGGTCAGAAAGGTCAAGAGGAGAGCTCCGAACAGGAGAACCTAACTGCTTCTCAGGAAGGTCCAAACTTGTGCTCCGTGTTTTGGAAGTTGGAATGTGTCAACATGGTGACTGGTCTAAGAAGTTTGGATAAAGGAAGTGGAAGGCCTTTGATCACGTGTGTAGCGTGGTCTACAGAACCCTCAGGAACATAATTAATCGGTGAGGCCGGTCATTCTCTGAGTAGAGAGTCTCCGAGCCATTTTTATGCCAGTTGTGATTTCCACACAGAGGAATTGGTCTTCATTTAACCCACCTGTGAAGTGAAACACCCACATACACACTCACTAGTGAACACGCACACTAGGGGGCAGTGCGCACACTTACCCGGAACGGTGGGCAGCCCTATCCACGACGCCTGGTGAGCAGATGGGGGTTAGGTGCCTTGCTCAAGGGCACCTCAGTCGTTACTGTCAGCTCAGGGAATCGAACCAGCGTCCCTCTGGTCACAAGGCTGGTTCCCCAACCTCCAGCCCACAACTGCCCCGCGAATATACCTTGGTCACCTGCGCCTGCTGCTGTTGTGTCCACAGTGCCGGTGTGCTCACTGATTTCCAGGTTCTACTGGACCCGTTATAAACGGACCCCCTATTCCACTAGTTTCAGAGAGACGCTTAGTCCCCTAGCCCGGAAGCAGAAGACGGTGGAGCGCAATTTGGATTTTTCAGATATTAGATAGCCCTGCGGCTCATTAGAACACCGACGCCTCCTGTTGAGCGGGCTCTTCCATGAGCACACCCGCTGCGGGATAGGAGTGTTCCTGAGGACCTGCTTAGAATTTGAGTCTCACAGGATTCCTTTGATTACATGTGACAGTCTTAAAGCCTTAACTGGGGAAGAAGAAAACTACATGGTGATGGCAGCGCTACGCCCCTCTGCCGCTCGCGTCACGGGTTGGCATGGTGCCAGTTCCGAGAGTTAACACTGATGGAAGGTTTTTTGTTTTTTTAAGGTGGACTGTATAATTCCATGAGTGCTTCACTTTATTCTACAATAAAGCTTTTAGATAAACATAAGGAGAACCTTTAATGAGTGGCCGCACCTAAACTTTTGACTAGTGCTGTACATTCATCCGGACCAGAATTCCCACTCCGTCTATCCGCTGTTTTTTAACGTGGAATGCTCGTCTGTGGCACGAGAGAAAGGCGGACAATGGCAATCGAGAGGAATTGCATATTAGACGCCCGATTGAGGGGAGCTGCATGGAAAGAACTCGTTTCCTCAGCCCGGCGGTCCTGCCAGCATGGGGCGAGTGCACGTACGAGAGTCCTTTCCTTCACCTCCCCCCGTTTCAGTCTTCCTCATTACCATGTTCTCAGTAGCTCTTCTCCCGGTCTGTTCCTGACACTACAGCTCACAGTGGGGAATGTGCAGGCTTGGAGATTTCTCTTCTTCCAAAAGTGATGGCGAAAAAAAGAGAGCCTCCTGATGGGATGTCTGTACTATAAAGAATAACAACAGGACCTCGGGCGACTGCATAATGATACGGAAAGACACAGAACAGGCTGTACAAGGAGGGGAACCAAAGCAGTATTGCCATGCCTGCACATTTACATGGAGCCTTTATGGGTCCTCTCTATTACAGTATCCATCCCACTGCACCAAGGCCAGCACGCCTCTCCTCCACCCACAGTAACTCACTGAAGCCCCTCAACTACAAGCACTAATTAAAACAGCTTACCGTCCCTCCAAAACAAAGACCTGTTCAGGAAGACCCTGAGAGCCACGAACACAAACACCGACTGAGGCAGAGTCCTAGCTGTCAGGGATAAAATGTTACAGAACGTATTTCAGGCATTTAACACATAATATGAAGAATAAATTCCACTGCAGCCAGCACAGAGGTTATTAGACGTTTGACTGGTGTTAATTACTGAAAGAACTGCGCCTCCTAGTTTCCACAACCATCAGATACCTTTGCTTTCTGAAAGACACAAGGTTACAGCTGCCACTGTGCTGGAAGTAGTACTAGAAACCAGGTATTCAGATTTAAATGGACGTTCTGATAGCATGCATGATGTTATTGGTTATTTTATGTAATTTGCATACGGCCATGGGCTGCAGGTTTGGGAAACCGCCTTGTGACAGGAGGGTCACTGGTTCCTGATTCCTTGAACTGATAGGACACCCAGTTGCTGCCCGGGCATTTTAAATAGGGCTGCCCACCTCTCCGGGCAGGTGTGCTCACTGCCACCTACTCTGTGTGCACTAGTGTGTGTGTGTGTGGGTGTGTTCACTAGAGTGTGTGTGTTCACTAGAGTGTGTGTGGGTGTTTGCGCATGTTCACTAGTGTCTGTGTGTGTGTGTGTGGGTGTGTTCACTAGAGTGTGTGTGTACACTAGAGTGTGTGTGGGTGTTTGCGCATGTTCACTAGAGTGTGTGTGGGTGTGTTCACTAGAGTTTGTGCGGGTGTGTGCTCACTAGTGTCTGTGTGTGTGCACGCGCTCACACTAGTGTTTGTGTGTTCACTAGTGTCTGTGTGTGTGCGCGCGAGTGTTCACTAGTGGGTGTGCGGGTGTGTGCGTTCACTAGTGTCTGTGTGTGCACGCGCTCACTAGTGTTTGTGTGTTCACGCGTGTGTTCACTAGTGTCTGTGTGCGCGCGTTCACTAGTGTGTGTGTGTGTGTGTGTTCACTAGTGTGTGTGGGTGTGTGCGCGCGTGTGTTCACTAGTGTCTGTGTGTGTGTGTACACGTGTACGTGTTCACTAGTGTGTGTGTGCGCCTCGTTCACGTGTGCGTGTGTTTGGATGTTTCCCTTGACGGTTGAGCTAAATGTGGTATTCTTCCATGTGCAAGCACAATTGGCAAATGGTTCTAGATTCTGGTTCTATCATACGTACATACGTATGCATCACAGACTACACATAGACATCACAACCACTGGGAGTCCCTGTGGGCTTCAACAAACCATGCCTGCTGATGTACAGGCTTCAAAGAGCATGCCCCCAAGTATCCAGCCCGAGGCACTCTAAAATTCACCTCTAGCCTTAAAATGCACCATCAAAAGGTATGGGGGGGTGGGTTCCCCTACACTTTAAACCAAGAAAGTCTCACCCTACAGACTGCTGCAGCGTCGCTGTGGGATGGAAGTAGACATGTTTACAACAGAAGCAGAGATGGTTCCATTTGTCTTTTTCACCGGAGGGCCCCTTAAACTGTAATTTGTCCTCTGTGTTTATCTCGTTTGTCTTTGCCCCCTATATATGTGTAAATATGTACAGTATGTGACAGTGCATTTATTGCTACAGTCAGTGTGTGAAATACGCACTAGTGTTCAGGGGTCCTCGCTCAGCACAGCGGCACTGATGCTGTCTTCACTATTATCATTCCGGATCTTTTCCTTTCCCACATGTTAACTGAGACGTTAATGCATATGCATAGCGTAAAGTTTTTCAGACATACCCAGACACAGCTACAGTTGCTAGCTTATGAAGGACTAAGCAGCAGCGCCATCCTGAGGTTAATTAGTCTAAAGATCTATAGAGAGAAGTTGACAGATCGTGAGTGAAGCAGCTAAACAATGACAGTCTAACATATGTTTATTGTCAAGGTGCCTCATCCATCCATGCACAGGCTGTACATACACATGTGCATTCCTGTATGCATTCTTTGACTTCGCTCTTCCCTTCCATCAGGCAGTCAGTTTTTACTCTGCACATATTCTGCATTACTGAAAAAATACATTCGTTTCGTTTCTGGACGGTTAAATCATCAAGATTTAAACAAACAAATCTGTTAGGGATGTTAGGATGAGTAGTGTTCAGTCCGTTTGTTTAGCCGGCAGTTTGCTAATTGTTTTTTTCTTTGAAAACCAAGGAAAAAAAAAAAATAAAAAATAAAAAAAAAATAAAGTGTCCCAGTTTCGGCAGACGGGTTGATGGCACTTAGGTGGGCCGCTACCAGTAGCAAGATATGGGCCACAAATCTCTGGGATGCAAGCAAAGTCCGTCAGCAGGATGCGAGAAATGCCTCAGATAATTTTATACAAAGAGCTTCGAGATCTTGGGAACACACCACTGACATGGCAACATAAATAATAAATAATGACTTTTGCATTTAACCCACTGCAACTCATCATCTAAACGATCAAATCATTCATAGAATTCAAAAAACTCAGTGAACTTACCTGATTACTACGCAAAAACTATCCAGGTTACGTAAAAAATAAACAGAGCACTTTTGTCTTGTATTATATAGCACTGATGATGGCTGCAACAAATGTTGGACCAGTGTTGAGGGGTGGGGGAATAAATAAATAAAAACCCACCTTTAGTGGTCGGACAAATCAGCGTAAAGACAGAAACACGTTTCTAATGACGCTATTAGCTTTCTCTAGTTCCCGGATAGTTCACAGGACCAGAGTGTAACTCGGTTTCCAGCACTGGAGCCAAACGGAGCTCCAGATATTTAAGCTTGACTGTGCTGAGAAGCTGCTGTCTGTTGTTCTGTAACAGCTCCATTCTGTTATTTACTCAATATGGAATTCTGTATAGCTTGAACTTACTTTGGCTTCGTCTCTTCTTTTTTTTTTTTTTTTTTACTCTCTCACGTTTAGCCTTACTTGGTGAAACACAAACACAAATCCCAATTTTACAATGCGATAAAATCCCAGCCAGCGTGGAGCGAGGCATTCTTTGTGAATGCATGTTGGCTGCAATGGGCTTATTCAAGTCAAACTCGCTTTGTTGGTTTGTCCGCTGGGATGTTAGGATGAGTAGTGTTCAGTACGTTTGTTTAACCGGCAGTTTGCTAATTGTTTTTTTCTTTGAAAACCAAGGAAAAAAAAAAAAGAAAAAAAAATGTCCCAGTTTCGGGCAGACGGGTTGATGGCACTTAGGTGGGCCGCTACCAGTAGCAAGATATGGGCCACATATGCCCCACATTAGGGTCATGCCTCAGCCAAAAGTAGCCAACAAGTGGGCCAGATCGGTTTTGGCACAGGTGGGCCAAATGCATGTTGTAAATATGTGGGCCACCTTTGACTCACAGCAGATTGCCAGTACCAACAGTGAGCCAGCAGTGCCATATCTTTGCCAGATGTAGCCCACACCTGCTTGCTATCTGAGATTTAGCCTATAAAATTTATGGAATGATAAAAAAAAAAAAAAAAGGCAAAATTAAACAAACACCGGGATCAGTAAACACGTATTCGGTATCCGTGCTAAAAGGCTAAAAAAGAAACGGCCAAGAAACAGTCAGTCAAAGAGGTATGAAGACGATCTGAAGAACAAAGAGGCTGAAGTCAGCTACCTAGAACGGTTTCTCACTCCACCTTAAATAATTGGGCTGCAGTTACATTCTGGCACATGAGGTGCTCCACCTTAAATGATATAGCAGTTAAATGCCTTGGGGCACAATAGTGCAACTGCTGTCGAGTTCCTGCCAGAATCGTATAAAGCATTGAATGATTTTGTGGATAATCATGAAGGTTAAATCAAATTACATACTACTGCAGTCGTTTCAAAGCCACTCCTGGATCTGGAGAGCCACGGCACTTCACATAGTAGCAATTTCTCTGCTCCAGTGCACCTGATTGTCCTCATAAAGACTAAATAATTAGTTTTTATCCCCCTCTTCTCTTTCATTAACTCTTCGTCCCCGAGCATGCGTCCTCAGTTAGCTAACAAACAAGACGCACATCTTGCAAACTGAGGGCTGTAGCGCCCCAGAAATGTTCGAAGAGCACAAAAGGTTCGGAGTTAGGCCAGGAAGGACTCGAGAGAGGGAGGGAATAAAAGTTACATTTCAATTCCGGTGTGTTTGGTCAGCATATCACAGGGTCTTCTAGGACATAATGAGAGCTGCTCGTGAATGGCACTGCCCCAGACCAGAGGAATAAAGAGACAGGAAATTACTACCAAAGGCCGTCCCGCTCTGGTTCCCAACAGCTGCCCAGATTGATAGCCTCATTCAAACATGTTCACTGGATGCAAATTACTTTTTGTTGTTGTTGTGGTCCACCACAATGAACGTACAGGGTACACACACACACACACACACACACACACACACACACACACACACCTACACGTCTGTGGTCAACAACTTGCGCTTCTACAGGAGCGTAAACACTGACCTCTCCCACTCTGGCAAGTTTTCTGAGGGCTGAGCTGGAAAGGAATGCATTAATTCCATTTTTTCGGCAGGGGTGGGGCTCGTTTCTTAATTAGAGGCGGTTTTGTTCAGTCACTTTTTCACCAACACGGTCTCTGTGATGGTGATCTATCGTCACACAGCCCCACAGACACAATTAGATCCAGTGGGCCAAGAAAGATGGGAAACCAGGTGAAGAGAAGTGGAGGGAAGAAATCAATGGCAATTAAGCAAGGACTCCTTTGTTGAATTCTTGCTCGTCAGAGGTCACGCGAAAAGGGCACGACCTTTCTCTCAATAATTCATGAGACGGCCTGGCAAATGAAAATCAACCGGTAGCTTTGCAGGACTGCAAATTAAAGCATGCGTGTACAGCGCGGCGCTTTAATCAAGAGGGGTACCTCAGGGGTACGTTCTAGGGCCGATCAGGAAAGGAAGAATAGATGTAGCAGTGAGGAACACCTGCTGTGTGCAGACGGCCGTAAACAGGTTGGACTGTCAGGGATTTCTTCACCATGTTAACGTTGTCGGCTCGGTCTGCCGAGAGCAGCAACGAAAAGTGAAAAGGCAGCAGGGGTGTGAGAAAATACGGCAGCCAGGAGAAGCAGAGCACGCACAGACATAATGTAAAAATAACATGCACGATCACAGCGTTGGAGCCGGGTGTAGGCTCAGAGGAGTAACTGCTGACACAAAGTTAAAGTATACTTTAGGTGGAGGTCAAACGATCGAATCCATTCTGCCAAGAGTCTATTGTGGAATCAGGTGCTAGGCTAGGCTAGGCTAAGATAAACCCCAGAGTCTTTTTTTTAAGAAAAATCAAAGAGTGCAGTGTGAGGTCATTCCTAGTCACAGCCATTACTCTCTATAATGAGACGACCTATAGCCTGTGGGTGAGCCTTCATTTAGACTGTATGGTTCTGAAAGGTGAACAGTCTTAATAATAGACTACAGTTACTTTAACACTTCAGTTATATTAATAACATCCTACCATTACATGTAGAAGCTCAGCAAAACATACACCTGGGTAATAACTACATCCACACTCACCAAGGTGTCACAGAATGGAGAGTTCAGTACATAGAACCAAGACACCAAGAACCTTGAACGCGTTCTATCGCAGCTTTACTGACTAATTTAAGTCGCATACCCTCATCAAAAGAACAGCTGCACAAAAAGCTGCACCCAGAAGAACCCAACCGCCAGGAACGAAACTGGGTGGGTAATTCAAGTTTCACACTCGGCTCGGATGGGCCTGACCGCTGTACCTGACTGACCCAACAGCCACGATACTGGACGTTCAGCAAGCAGTGACTCCTCCATGAGTCATCCTGTTAGCGACATAAGGGGACAGCTGCACGACACAGGACCACATGCACACAGACCGTTACGAGGACTGCCCTGAACACCACGTCAACATCACCAAAGACTGGAACGGTGCCGTGCCAGACCGTCATGGAGTGAGTCAGAATAGGAGCGGGTCGTCTTCAGTGACGAGTCCCGCTTTAGTCTTAGTGGAGACGCCCAGCGAATCCGTGTGTGGAGGCACCGTGGTCAGCACCAAGATCAACGGACATGCGTTACACGTCCAGACAGCCTGGTGTCACTCCACCTCCACCCGCACCGCACCATCTGTAGGAACTGTGTGAGATATTGAAGCTGTATAAAATGGATTACCACAGGACACCAATAGGAACCTCTGTAACTCCAAAACCTTCATCTCCCTTCCCCACAGAATCGCAATCCTAGGCTTCCTTCTAGTGCAACAGTTCTTTCGATGAGTGCATTATGAAGATATTCGGGCCTGGCTGATAGACCAGTTGGTCAGTAGTGTTGGGTGATTAGTGGCCTGTGGCATTTTCACTCACTTGACTCATCCATGAAATGCCGAGCTGCTATAGTGTCCACTGCTATAACTAAATCCTATCTAAACTCAACGCGCAGTGTCCGTCTCGCTGCTGATGACCTAAACTGCTCACATGCGACTCAGATGTTTCACTTTCCCAAGTGTTTGAGACAGATGAGGAGCCTCTCCCAACATCCTGGCAGCCTGAGTTTATGTCTCGGCAGAAAACCCGTTAGCTCTGCTAGTAGGTCATGTTCATAACACTACTGCCTGAGTTGCCTGGCAGGTTCGAGCCGTGGTAATGAAAGGTTTCTGCAGATGTACGCACTCCAGCAGAGCACAAAGCAGAATCGTCACTCAACACTGTAAAAGAAACTCCTGCTGCTCATTCTCCACACCTGTTTATTTATTAATTTTAAATTTTTTTATTTAGATGTAAACATATTTCGGTTTGTTGGGGCATTACGCGTCATGCCACCCTTGGTCATACTACAGAGTCTACCCCCTGGGAACTTCATTTCCCAGGACACCTCGGGTGATCACGTGACCTCCTGTATGCAGCCGGCATCCTGTATAATACTGACTGTTCTCACCTGTGGTCTTTGTTGTATAACCGGCCTGGTCTGTTTGCCGTGTTGCAAAGTACGGTCGCACTGCGTAGTGACTTTTGTTCTTTGTCCTCTTTAACTCTGTCCCCTGTTTGATTTTTTTGGCTTTTTGACTTTTGGCTTATCCCTTTGACGTTGCCTCTGGATTCTCTTCATGGACACGTTTGCCCTGCAATTGCCCTCCTGCCTGCCTTTGATGTTCTTACATCGTCCTCCTGTGATAAACCTAGTAACCCATAGCTGCACGCGTCCGACCATAAATCAACCCTCAATGCTGTAAATTGTCATGGTGAAAAGTTTTGTCTTCCCAAGCTAACAACGTTTAAGGAACAATCAGTGCAACCAGTTCTACTGCCAGTGCTCGTCTCTAGAGACGGTTGGTGGTTGGTGTAGCCCAGCGGATAACACCGCTACCCACCGGAGAGCCACCACCACATGTGGGAGACTGGGGTTTGAATCCCGGTCTGGGTGACTATGCTGTGCTACATCAATAAGAGTCCCTGGGCAAGTCTCCTAACAATACACTGGCCCACCTGTAATATGAATAACCTTGTAAGTCGCTCTGGATAAGAGCCTCAGCTAAATGCGGTAAATGTAAAATGTATTGACTGCATGACCATCTTGATCTTCTACACCTGTTAGCAGCAGGTGTGACAAACACCTGAACTAACTAGCAGAGGTGCCCACATGCTTTTGGATATACAGGCCCAAACCCATTTCACCCCTTGCCCTTAACACTTAGCCCTACTCCTCTGTTCTGTGCTATCATGTCTAGGGGTAGGGTTGTCCCGACTGTTGTTGAGATGGAGGGGGTTACATAGAGATTTTTCAGAGGCATTCTCCAAACCGAGTGTTATGAGAAAATTCCCAGAATGCCCTGCAAATCATCGGCAAGACGGCTGCACAAGCAACCAAAGAGACCCACAGATTTTGTAAAAGTATTTATTAAGTAAACATGAGTAACATGGTACCTGGGGTCGCAACGCCATTTAAGGTGGAACTGGGAAACGCGATCAGTCTGGTGAGAAGCCAAGTTCAGCTTCTTATCACTGCAGAAATCTGGGTGACAATAATAAATAGTCATCCCCCTCTTTAAACGAATTAAAGCAGTGAGGAGCTGAACATCACCCTCCTCTGCAGTCACTACAGACCAGCAGGGTCGCCTACAGACCACCACTAGCAGCCTGTTCATGAAGTCATGTAGTTTTTGTTTGTGCTTCTGTATTTGATGACTCGTCAGATTGACTGATGTGTAAAACTCAAGTTGTGAATGAATGAATCCCGATCGCCTCTGCTTTTCATGTGTCTACACAAAAGCGGCTGAGACAACTGATAGATCCGGTTCTTGAACCACTACCTCTTCTCACTCAGTTTCAAGAAGGAGGGTTACACATGGGAACAAGGGGCAGGGGCCAAAGTGTCTTTCTGCAACAGCGAGTCACAAAACGTTGGCATGCAATAGAGGGTTACTGGCACATCCAGAGGAATTACAGAGGCTGCTAGATTTCAAAGGACACTTTGATGGGGCTTGGATCAGATCAGATCGTGTACGGCTCTTACAGAGCTACGGCAAGTGAGAAAACAGGGCGAGCTACACACACACACACACACCCACACACACACACACACACACACACACACACACACACACACACACACAGAGAGAACCATTTCACTGCAGTCTGGAAGTGTCCTTGCATATCCATTTTCATTTCACCCAGAAGCTGCAGCACCACAGGGTCCAAATGCAATGAGTAAACCAAAGAGTGCAGCAGGAGCGAGATTCTCTCTGTTCCCATAACTACAGCTCCTGCCACGAGCAGCACTGACATTTAGGTCATTTCCTAAAGGAGAAATCAACGAAGAACAGCTAGACACAAAAAAAAAAAAAAAAACACAACTTCAGACTTATACTTTAGTAAAGCCATTTACAACCATGACTTCTATACAGAACCATTTGCTCAAAAGACTCTTGGTGAAACGGTTCTGTAGACTGATGGAGAATGTTGTATATGGGTCTATACGGACCCTCTGCTGAAAACTGTCCTACATAGCACCAAAAAGATTCCTCTACTGTGACTAACAATAACAGAGCCGGCGCTTTTCTATTGGTCCGTTCAGCATGAAATACTCACACGACGTAGGGGGTAACTACGGCGCTCAAATGGTCTAGAGAAACACAGATGGCAGGATCGGGCTGGAAAAAAAAAAAAAAAAAAAACACAACAAGAGACCATTTCCCCCAGATAGCAAAGACATGGACATCTGACTCCCCACAGAAGAAGCAAACGTGCTGATGTGGATTCTGACTCTGAAGTAGAACAGCAACTGGACCTCCCTGAGTACGCAGAGTTCACACTGTACGTGGCTTGACAGAACGAGCCTGATGTTCCATTACTAGTGCTGGAAGCTTCCATACAGTACCATCGATGTTCAGCAACCCAACTGAACGCCATTCAGCAGCTCATCTACATAAAGCCATGCAAAAACACTTCTTAAATAAAAACTGCAGGTGCAACTAGGAGGTAACACTCAAGTTACACAAACGTTAAAGTGGTGCTGCTACCAGACGAGCGCTAACGCTAATCCACAGATCATCATTTCATTCATTCGCGTTTTCACACATGGTTTAACACAAGTGTCCCCCACCCACCCATGATGGTACCTGTAGCTCTTGGTGAACAGAATTTCAGTGCCAAGAATTTTATTGTTACAGCTCTTCAAATTTACAGCCCACATTTAAAGCTGCTAACTGATTATAGGACCATTAACGCATGTTAATCAATGTCCATTAAAAAAAGCCCTCATTGACACTGTTCAGTTGGTAGCCCTGTTTATACTGCTGCAGTTCAGCACAAGCAAACAGTCCTGACTGATTAAAATCCCCCCACCCCACAAACTTGCACTCAACTACAACAACGGAGCCACAGCTACGTAACGGGTGGACTATGTGGAGGAACTCACCAACCCAGGCTGTAAAGGGGACGTGACCGTTTGTCACAAGCAAACAGGAAACGGTCAGAGGCGTCCAAACCCATCAAGGCAAAACACAAGATCTGTGAAAACAGAAAATCAGTAAATGCATCACATTAAAACTGTTAAGTCGCCCTTCTGATTGGTGCAACCATCTGTATGACATCATAGCTAGTAAAATCATAACTCTAGTAGATGTGTCTTATTTACACTATTAGACAGTTACAAGAAAATAATAAGATTAACTTATTTTCAGTCTTATTTACTCATGTAATTTATCACCATTAGTCTTATTTTAGGAAACACAGATAATTAGAAAACAGATAATTATATTATCTAATTATTAGATGAAAAATCACATTCAATTAAAACAATTACACAATAGATAAACCCAAGATACAACATTATTCTTCTTTACTTGACATTCATGTTATTCCGTGCGAAATTCAAGAGATTCTGGGAATTAACCACCAGATTCTGAGAAATTGGTTATTCATAATGGATTAATGTTTCATTGGAGCCATCTATACGAAAACCGTACAGTCGGCTGAGTCTGTCCAGTGCTCGGTTCTGACCGGCAGCTTTAAGTGTAGAAACGATATGGCTAAAAGATAATATTAATATACATGAGCATTTCAAGTTCAGTGATTCCCAAAAGTTGAAGGTAAAAGACCAGAGGCAGACTGGTGGTTCATTCTGTGTTGTCTTTAAAAAAAACATTTTAAAAAAATTAAAAAATTAAAAAAATAAATAAAAAAATTAAAAAAAACCACACACCAACCATGAGATATCAGGGTTGTAATCCATCAGCCATTAAACTTTTCCACTCCAGCATTAACAAGCAGCAGAACGGAGCAACCGCTCATGTTAGCATTAGCTAATTTTTGCATATGGTGGTGCATTTAAACTACGACTGAATAAAATTAGATTTGAAAATGATTCATCATCATCTTTACAACTTGAGCCATAACCCCTGTATCACGATGTGCATCATGTCGCCAGGTTCAACTTTACTTTTCCCCTCGGAACTGAAGAACCTCCCTCCCCAAAACGTCGCTAATCCTATAACCGCCTTGATCATGCCAGTGTGTCGTCACATAGCTGTAATCACCCGGCATGACCATAACCTTTACACTGACCAGCGTCTGGCTCTGATCATATTCTTTCTATGGGTCGACTCCATCTTGCAGTTACTCCCTCCTGGACTAATCAGACTGGATCTAATCAGACTGGATCTAATCAGAATGGATCTAATCAGACTGGATCTAATAGATGTTCTTCTCCTGTTAGTTCTGTCTTTGTCGTCTCTGGGTTCGACCTGAGGAGGTTGGGTTCCGCCCTTGAGCCTGGTTCCTCTCAAGGTTTCTTCCTTACTCAAGGGAGTTTGTCCTTGCTACTGTTGCCTCTGGCTTGCTCAAGGGGGGCTTGGACCCGGTTTTCCCCCCAACCCCCCCATCCTCAAATGTCTGTACATTAACTTTGTGGTTCTTTTCTTTTATATAGCAAATTGATTTTCTGTGAAGCTGCTTTGAGACAACGTTGGTTTGAAAAAAAGCTCTATACAAATAAACATTGATTGTGTCATCAGGTAACAAGACGGAATAGTCCATTATAACCATGACGAGGGGGTGTGGCTGCCTTGAAATGAGGAACAGCTACAATAACAGATATACAGGATATCCAGTTTGTATATTAAAGAGGGCAGACATATTAGACAGACATTCAAACAGCCTAGCAAAATGACAGTAATAACTCAATTTAGAAGCTGGGGGGAAAGAAAAGAGGAGCAGAATGAGAAAGTGTAAGGAGAGAAAGCACCAGGCAGTCTCCAGTTCAGAAGCTCCTTATCCAACTACGCATGTGAGCGATTGCAGGGCTGTCCTGGTTTTTGGGACATGGGTCCCAGAGGAGCATCCGCCAGCCCTCCCTGGACACCTGGGTGGTGATTAATGCGTGACTGGGCACAAGTGTCAAACTCGCGCCCTTGTTCTGCGGCCCCAATGTCACCCGGCCCACCGCAGGCGCCAAGGGTCGCAGCAGGAAGCCGCCATATGCCACCAGTGATGCCACGTGAATTCGGGTCAACTCTCCGGACGTGTTAGTGGATGTTTCTAATCATTCATGTCAGCCAGCCGGCCGGATAAAAAGTCGGTCTGTGCCTATTATGGAAAGCCGAGCTGCTTGATTACAGCAATTTCTGGCAGTTTAGCGGAACTGGGAGCAGGTGCCACAGCCAAGGTAAGGGCACTTTCATGCCAATTAGATCAGCTTTATAAAAGCCGCAGGGTCCTCAGCGATAATCATCCCTCGACTCTATGGCAACGAGGTGGTCTGAGGAGGGATTCTGAGCGCTTATAGATTAACCCTTAGCTGCAGTCTTCCCTAGTAACGCATGTAGGAATATTACAGTAAGCAGTAGGACTGAAACAAAGGCTGTAACCCAGTAACCCGCCGCCAGGAGGCCAGTCTAGCCACCTGCGCTGCTTGTTGGCACTGGTTTGTAGCGTAATGCCAATGATGAGGGCGGTATTTACCTACATCCATTTATACACCCTGACAGACTGCAGCATTATATGAACCTCAGTGGCCGAGAGCGCAGCCTGGCTGTTACATTTATAAATCAATCTTCCCAATAACTTCACGGTATTTGATATAATGATACAAGACTGCTAACTTTAACTGGATTATACAACAACAACAACAACAACAACAACAACAATTTCCTTCCATCCATCCATCTCAACATCAACATTTTACAATATTGTTCTTATTGTTATTATTAATATCATCGCTAAAGTTCCTTTAGGATTGATCTATCATCCATCTTCATCAACAGCATTACTTCACAATATTGTTGCTATCATCATCATCATCATCATCATCATCATCTCCTCTTACTCCAATAGAGAACGTTACTTTGCTATTGTTCTGTTGAACTGTAAAATCCTAACGTTAGCTAGTTCAATCTGCCTTTCTCTATTCTCTCCTCCTCGTCTTCATTTCTCTCTCCCTCAGGTCGGGTGACACATTGCAGTCATCTGAATGTAGGTGTCTCGATGTCTCCAAGTTCCCCACCCACACTTGACCGTGACCAGCTGTACCAGATGCCTGGTTTTAGTCACTGTGAGTGGTAAGAGGTGCTGAGAAGACCCTGCGGGGCACCTGCTATAGTTTTACATTTCCATTCACTCGTTTTACTGTCGATGGTGTATCAGACCTGTTACAGAACTCATCTGTAGTTGGTTGTGAATTTGTACAGAAAAAAAAAAAAGTATAAAATTAAATAACTTCTTGATGACTTTGGCACTCTATTGACCAGATAGAACCGTCTCTAAAACTCCTTACCTGTATCTATACGCTCCTCTGCCCATGCTTCCACCTTTAAAGCCCAGTTCAAAACATCTCTTTTCTCAGAATACTTTCATTCACTATGATATTTTTTCTTTCCACAAATTGTAAAGTGTGCTTGGGTATGTGAAAGGTGCTATGAGGTGTTGGTTGGTGGTGTTGGTTGGTGCTGGTAGCATTAAACCAAAACCAGTTTGGCCAACTGTTTCGTTTCGTCAACTGTCTAAACCCATCAGTGTTGGCTGAAAAGGTTTGACTCGTCTTTCTGTTGAAGACTATCTGCAAGTTTGACCCATAAGATTTTACAAAATTAAATAATAATAAAAAAATTAAACTTAAGGGAAAGCTTCCCATACCAACTTATCTATCTATCTGTTTAATGATTTGTTGTTTAAAGAATTTTGAACTTTATGTTCTGCCATTTTGAGCTTGGCCTGATTTTAATTTTGCCATGGGAGCATAGATCTACCAGAGTCTAACCCCTTAGTCCATAAAGCTTGCATTCATCCCAGCACTAGCATCAACAGTGTACAGGATCAACTGATTACCACCAGATAGTTTGCTAAGAATCTAGACTATCTATAGATCCTGAAACCATCCATAAAGAACAAAAAGGAAACCAAATAATGTGACTGAATTGAAATATTATTTTAAAATGACAATAACAGACACGGAGGGTAGAGTATAAGATAAGCTGAAGATGGGACCAGTTACCCAGAAAAAAAGTTTCTTGAATTGTTTGAAGTTGGCTGACTGATCTGAAAGAACAGTCTGTGTGCGCTCCAGCTTTCTTTGCGTCTTACTCCATGACTCAAATCCCCTCACTCCTGACACAGACGTGCTTCCTGACATGGATATGGCTCATGGCTCTTTCCACTGCAAGCTATGAATGCATTCATAAGGCCAGTCGTAGCTTGAAAAGCATTCTGCCGCAACACATCAAACTCCAACACACTGGTCTCAAACAAGGCCGTGCTGGATGGACAAAATTTACACGAGGACTCAGTTATCTGAAGATCAGTTAACGAGAGGGAAATGAGGTACAGCTACATTCAGATACATCTGCCAGATAAACACATTACCCAAGACACAGCGCTAAAGATTCAACGCTAAAAATCAAAGCAGGGATATTAGATCTGCGTGAAGACACTGAAGATTATCACGACTGTGTGTTCATCTCTACTCATATATTTGATAAGCTGAAGTAATCATCATGGAAGATGGTCAATAACAGGTGATCTAATCTCACCATACAAAAAATTCCCCTGTGACTGAAACATACCTAATATGCATACCCATCCAACACCTCCACCGGCACCTCCACCAGTACCAGCTGTGACTGGATTTGGCCTGTACTGGACAAGTTTCTGGATGTAGCCACATTAGTATTCAGACACCGTTACATCGAAGAATTGCATAGTTGGGGCAGATTTGGTGGATGCCGTCCCTGGCACAATTCCGAGGAGAATTCCCTGTAGACTGGGATTGTAGCCACTGCTGGTAGACCCGTATGACCGTACGCTTCCATACACCTGCAGATTCAGCTACTTCCTTCACACTATGGTCTTTGGCCACGCCCACATGCTCAGTCACTCCTTTTAGCCAATCAGTAACATCTGCTCTGGAGCGTTTACCTCACATGGAACATTTACATTTAAGGCATTTAGCAGACGCTCTTATCCAGAGCAACTTACAACCGTGCTTAGTGCTCCGTTGGATAATATTCCAGCTAGTAGGAAGTTTAGAGCCTAAAACTCACCATGAGCTCAGACACTGCCCAAACAGGGGGCCAGTGCTGGTACCTAGAGATTAATACACAGACAGAGAGCAAGTAAAGAATTACCTGGCAACCCCAGTCCAGTGCTCATTCACCACACTGTACCACCTCTTTTCAATCTATGGAGGCCGTCACTCGCACACCACAGGTATTTACGGCCTCATGATCCTCGTGCAGCTCCATCTGCAGGAGCCTGAAGTTACTACCACCAACAGGTGACTCATTTACCTCACACTATGTGGTCTGCACAACAGGGCTACTCCAGTTTAATCTGCATAGAAGCAAAAACACAAACGCATAAAAGGAATAAAGTATGAATCTGAAATCGTCTGGCACAACACCATTGTATTGTCTTTGTCCCTGGCGTGACGTTAAGGGCAGCAGTGGAAAGCGTCAGCGTGCATGTAGTGTAGGTGTTGGGGTTAACTAAGCAGTCAGTTGGGGAAAACAGTACTTGGCTATTGTGTGTGTTAATTAGACTGGAGAAATATAATCGTCTTGATTTGTTAATGGCAGTGTTGTACATTGAGAACTGCTCCAGAAGAAAGCCATCACGTGCCGACAAATGTGTTCAGCTATCACACAGCTTAGCTTCATTTGTCCAAGGGGTTTCTGAAGCACGCATGTTTTTCTTCCATAGCACTGGGGCTCCCGTATCAGAGGCCTCCCCAAGCTGAACGCTCGGAAAGTGAGCGAGGTCGTTGCAGCAGGGAGATGGTCCTGTGCATGGTATATGATTAAAACCATCTTTGATCTTCACAAACGGTTTCTGAGTTTATACATGGACTGGGATGAACCTACACTAGAGATCCTGATTAAACTGTTCTAGTCCTTCTGGGAGTCTACTGAACACTGCCTGTTATTTGATGTGGCCTTCAGAGCATCTTTCATTGCAGACCGCTTACTATCAGATGAACAGTGTATTCAGTGATGTGTCCTTAGAGAGTAGACTCTGACATCTTTTGATGAATTGCTGCATAAGGGGCAAAGAACGAACCTGAAGCCTGGAGTCGGTTTCCCAAAAAGGCTCATAATGGAACAACTGTGTCCCTTTAGACGGTCAGAACTTCGGGGAATGGCAGGCAGGTCGGGTTTGTTTACTTTGAACTGAACCCTGGTGCTACGGCTCTATTAGCGCTGGTATGAATGCGGCCTGGGCAGGATGAAACAAGGGTCGATCTTCTGAAGCATGCGAAGCATCGCCTTGCAGCGACATCTGGTGGACAAATCAGTGCTCAGGACCACCCTACAACCTTCCGTAGACTTAGAGATGGCGTGGCAACGCATGTTTATGATGTCGAGCCTGTAACAGCTGATCTATATTATAGTAATTGGCAGAAGTACAATAAATATATACACCCATCACCAAAAATAAATAAATAAATAAATAAATACTTGGACCCAGAAGGAGGTGTGGGGTTGCAGTGCTGTTGGGCAGGAAGATAAAGGTGACCAGGATCAATAACTGATGATAAATTTACACTGATATGATCAATATTTATTGAGCTACACATACAGAAGTCTGTCTCTCAGTACGGAGTCGAGCCGCCATGTTTTCTAACCCCACAATGCCAGACGTCTCGCCATGAATCTGTAGAGGTTCCTAATGGTGTCCAGTGATAATCCATCCCATGCAGCTCGAATATCCTCACACAGTTCCTGCAGATGGTGCGGTAGAGGTGGAGGTGGAGTGACACCAGGCTCAACTGGACATGCGACAACAAACTGTTCATCTTGGTGCTGACCACGGTGCCTCCACACATGCATTTGTTGGTCATGCCCACCAAGACTAAAGCGGGACTCGTCACTGAAGATGACCCGCTGCCATTCCGAGTCACTCCATGACAGTCTGGCACGACACCACTGCAGCTTTTGGCAAGTTGACGTGGTGTTAATGGCCGTAGTAACGGTCTACAATTCGGCATGTGTCTCATGTGGTTCATGTAGGTCTCCTACATCCTTCATGTCATCGGTCTGTGTTGCCTTCTATCCACAACAGTGTGCTATGGTAGCATCCACATGACTGGTATGGCACAGAATACGTCAATAAGACCATCCTGCTTCCTGGAGCCCTTTGATGTGCCTCTTCCACTTGCTCAAATTGCACCAATCACTGCTTCTGGACAAGCTGCCCGCAGCCCCTCACCCTCAGGAATAACACCCACATAATATGAATCAACCAGAGCAGGTACAAACCGCCCATCCCTCCTTTACCAGCAGCAGCGTACAAAACAAGGACGCGTAAACAGAGGATGACAAATGTAGGAAAGCAGCTTAAGAGAATGAACCAGATAAAGCCAGAGATAAAACAAGGGCAAACATCTGAGCCAGCTTTTCAGAGCTGGGGACGCTACGGGACCTGCAGGGGTTCAAACACTACACAGTTACTGACACGTCCTCCTGACGCATCATTAACCATGCTTTTTAATTTATTTATTTATCCTAATAAAAAAATGCCACCGCGACACGTGCGGGAGACAGGGGTTCGGATCTATGAGTGACTATGCTGTGCTACACCAATAAGAGTCCTTGGGTGAGACTCCTAACACTACACTGCCCTACCTGTAATATGATTAGCCTTGTAGGTCGCTCTGGATAAGAGCGTCAGCGTCTCCGTAAATGTAAATCTCAGGTTACCGTGATGTTACAGTCAGGCACACGTTACCCTCTGCCCCATGCTGAGGTTCACGGTTAGCGCTGCTTTATTGGAACGCTGCTGAAGAGTCTCACAGGGGAATTGTCCATACGGTCGTAGGGGTTTGCCGTTTGTCCTGATCTGCCTGTTTGCCAATTACAGTTGTTTACTGCTTATGTAGCCCCAAGTCTGCCAGCTTTTCTGTTATCAGACAAACATCTAAGCACTAAAATAACTGGGTGCCATGGTTGCTAGCCTGCACATGTATGACAGTCTCCACTATGGAGAGGAGTGTTAGCAGGCAAATCCAGCCAAAAAAAATAGAAATGAAAACGAAAACAAAAAAACGTAAAACACAAACCTTTTTTCCAAACATCTGTGCAATTATCCTGCATTTGACTAATTTGCAAGAGCTATTTGTCATTTCATTTTGGTTGTTATTTTGGTATTTCATGGCCAAATCTTGGCCAAAAAAAAAAAAAAAAAAAAAACCATAAAAGAAAATCCCAACTTCATATTGGCCTTGGCCTTTCTTCATGAAATCCAGAGTACATGTAGAAAGTAAAACCAAAATGCAGTGTTTACATT
The DNA here is from genome assembly GCA_024036415.1 of Prochilodus magdalenae. Classification (NCBI taxonomy): domain Eukaryota; kingdom Metazoa; phylum Chordata; class Actinopteri; order Characiformes; family Prochilodontidae; genus Prochilodus; species Prochilodus magdalenae. Next base: position 301,959 of record JAMWET010002137.1, read on the forward strand.
ATTATTTTTTTAAAGCTTTAGGCTGCATATCTGCCAAAATTCAAATAAAACTGATACATCAGCAAAGTGAGGATTTGTGGTTCGGGATGAAAAGGTAAATGCAGACGAATATTAACGCCACCTGCTGGAGATTCACTTCACATGTTCCACTTTATTATCAACTTGAACAACATGCAAATATATGTTAATTAGCACTGGGCGGAGCTAAAACTTCAGATCTGCCTGTGAAACTATGAAACTCGATCTAAAGTCTCTACATGTCTAGGCAAAATGGTGAAGTCGTTTGCAGAGCTACTATAGCAGGCCGCAGCGGCACTGGAGCGGGGGACAAGGCCCTGGGTTACAACAGACGACCTCAACCAGTGAACCGAAGGTCGTTAGTGAATCACAACCTCAGCTACATCCGGGGACTTCTACTCTCCAAGAATCACGAGCCACTTCCATGGCAAGAGAGACCGTTTAAAAGTAGCTACCTAGCGTCGTCCTGACATTTAGCCAACCTCATCAACACGTTTACAGTTTCAAACAACATGTCCGCCTTATTGCTGTAAGCAGCCTTCGCAGGCAATTGTCATTTTAGCTCCGCCCAGTGCTAATTAACATATTTGCATGTTGCTCAATTTAAAAAAATGAAAACTGGAAAACTCCAGCAGGTGGCGTTAATGTTCGTTTGCATTTGCCTTTTCATCCCAACACTTAAAGCGCATCCGCACGGAAAACTGCACCACTAACCCTCACTTTGTTGATGTATCCATTTTGTATTTTCATTTTAATTTTGGCAGATATGCAGCCGATTGCTATAAAATGAAAATGTAAACACTGGATTTTGATTTTACTTTTGACACGCATTCTGCCTTTAATGAAGAAAGACCAAGTCAAATATGAAGTTTGGATTATCTTTTCTGTTCGCCTTTTCATATTAGATTTGTTCTTGAAATACCACAACAACAACAACAACAACAACAACTTTAAATTTTCTTTAAATTTTGTCACAAATGTGCTCATGTGAAAAATTAAACAGCAAAATCAAGGTATTTTGTCATTTTTAATTGTGGCCTGATATTTGCACAGATATTTGGAAAAAGAAATGGCAAAGAGAGGTTTGCATTTACATTTATTTCATTTTAATTTCAATTTTTGGCCAAATTAGCCAACCATACAGGAAACAATCCAACATGAGATTCTCATTTTGTCTATATTGAACATGAAATGATGATTGCTGCAATTTAAGATGCAGATGCAAGATATTTAAAGCTGCTTATAATTAAGTAAATTTAGCTATGGAAGCTCTGCACCACTTTGCAGTGAAAGATGGTTTACCATTTTTAATACCTCATCAGAGCACCAGTATTCTCCATAAAACCAGGAGGTAACGATCTAACCGCTTCAAAACAGTGTGACTGAAACCATGTTTGGGCTGACTGGTCCACTTTGATATGGACTATGAAGCAAGGTATAGGCTCACCGGACAAAAGACGAGTCGCCTTGTGGGTTTAAGGTGGCAGTATCTGCACAAGGATGCTGGAGCAATACCTACGGGGTGTGAGGGACAGGATCCATAGATTGGGAAGAGGTGCTACAGTGCAGGGTATGTCTCGTTCCATGTGTGGTAAACGCTCCAGAGCAGATGTTAATGATTGGCTAAATGGAGGGACTGCATGTGGGCGTGGCCAAAGACCATAGTGTGAAGGAGGTAGCTGAATCTGCAGGTGCACAGAAGCGTATGGTCATGTGTTTACATTTAAGGTACAGCGACTTAGAATCTACATTTACACAGGCAGGCAATGGCAGTGTTGGGAGACTGGCCCAAGGACTACTGGCATAGCATAGGTCGGTTGCCCAGGTGGGGAACTGAACCCCAGTCTACAGACTGGTGGACAGCACTACACCATACCAACCACATACGGGTCTACCAGCAGTGGCAAAAATCCCAGTCTACAACAAATTTCTGCCCACCAAATCTGGACCAACTGACCAATTCTTTGATTCAGGAGTGTCTGAACACTGATGTGGCCTACATCCAGAAACTTGTCCAGTCCATGTCACAGGAGTTTGGCCAAGTGAAGCCATTTATAAACCCAGCTGAGGGTCCAGGGAACCGTCCCGGTTAATAAACGTACTTCCGAAAGCCAGCCCGGCTAACAGTTCGAGAGCAGATACTAAAAGGAACAGCAATTAGACCACCACAGTTCTGAAGAATACCTGGGTAAGCATGAAAACAAGGACAGGCTTTTGTTTCCCAAAAAGCATTACAGAAGAACAGCTGCAGACCACCAGCCATGCAATTATAATCGCGCTGGTGCATTCATACTTTGAGTCGTCAGAGTTTGGCACAATAGATTTCAGATCACAAATAAAAAATACGCCCCTGATTTTATGTTTTTGTGGCTTTAAGGCCAGACTCTTGCTTTAAAGTCATATACGGGATTATTACAAACAAAACATGACAAAATATCACAAAACAAACGAGGAACAAAAACATTGCATCAGGTTTACCATTATACTAGGCCTAATACAACATTCCAGGTCCTATTACTAAGAGGTTTTAATGGAGCGCTGGCTGATTTATACACGTACAGAAGAAAACTAATGATAAACAGTAAGAAAGGAAGAAGAGAGTCACCAACTGAAAAGCCATTTTAAAAGTTTACAATGTATTCACAATAACTAGCCCATATTTATATCAAACAAAAACACAGCAACTACTACAGACCTCAACACTAATGAAGCCATCATTATAATCTATTAATACCACACACACACACACACACACACACACACACACACACACACTTAAAACTGATAGTGTAGATACAAGGAGGTGGTTTTATCAGCTCCACTGACCATGGTCAGGACCCCCACGGTTCAGGTACTATGTGGGTGGTGGATCATTCTCAGCACTGCAGTGACACTGATGTGGTGGAGGTGTGTTAGTGTGTGTTGGGCTGGTGTGAGTGCATGAGACACAGCAGTGCTGCTGGACACCTCAGTGTCACTATGGACTAAGAATCAAACTATGCAGCAACGCAGCGTCCTGTGGGCAGCGTCCTGTGGGCACTGATGAAGGACTAGAGGATGACCACCACTGCACTGTGCAGCAGCAGATGAGCTATCGTCTCTGACTGTACATCTACAAGGTGGACCAGCAAGGTAGGAGTGTCTAATAGCGTGGACAGTGTTCCCCTCTTCTTTCCCTCCCTTGATATTATGGCTGGCCATACAGGAAATATTTAATAAACTTTGATATATACGAAATGAACACATTTTATACACATTGGTCATGAACTAACCCAAGTTCATATAAACATAATATATTTAGAACTGAACCGAACAGGATCAGTTAACCAGAGACGGGGGAAAAGGCTCTGCTGACGTTTCTGGGCTCGGTTCTGGTATGTGTTCATATTAGACTTGGTGTTTTCATTTGCTCATGCTTGTGTTGTGTTGCTGCTGTTCAGGATGCTTCAGCTCTAAGTGATTCAGCATTGAGCCGGCTGAAGTGCTGTAGGCGAGTTTAGTCTGGCATAACAATGTTGCTGTCTGCGTCAAAGAATTGCCAGACGTGATTTCTCTCCAAGCGGCATATTTTCTCTCTGATCTCGCGTGCTTTTAATAAAGAGCGGGGGGGGGGGGACGTGTATTCAAGGGGTCCTCAGTGAAGCCAATGACCACATTAAGAACACACACATGAAGACTTTCTATTCAAAAGGCTGTTAAACAACAACAACAACAACAACAACAACAACAACAACAACGACGGAGCTTCTGAACAGAATAACAGCCGATGATGGAAAACCTACGACTGTACTGCTCTAGTGAGTGTGGTAGACCTGCTAATGGCACAGAGACAATGACTCTGGAGTGGTGTTACCTCAGGGGGCGGCTTGGGAGCGTCCACGCCTGTATACGCTGGTGAGGTTAAAGACTGGCTAACGTGCTAATGGTAGGCGACGTGAATGGCGCACAAGTATGGGTGTATAATACACTGCTGATCTTGTTTGCTCATAAAAACCATCACAAAGAAAAACAGCTATTTTAGAATTAAAGCCTTGATAATTTAACGTATACATGTTTTGCATTCCCTCCCCTATTAAATCCACAGTTAGCCAGTGAGCGCTAACGTTTCAGCTGATGCCGAGTCTGTAGGTTGTCTCGTGTGTGCATTTTTGGGTTGTGCGTTTATGTAAAATATGAAGCTCCTGGAAGGAAGTGTTGGATGGCGATGCTATTGGGAAGGAACATAAAGGCTACCAGGATCACTGCTCACCGAATATCCACATTCGCGGCTGTTGGGACACTCCACGCATGTCGGACAATCCACCGGTTCCCTCCCTCTGTGGTTCGCGTAGGCGTCCCAGATCCTTCATGTCCCTGGTGTGTGCCTGTTTCAATCCACTGCCACAGACAGCATGTTACGGTAGAATGTGCAGGATTGCACAACTTGTCGAAAAGACCATAGTCCTTCCCGGATCTCCAACTCTGCCAACTTCGCCAACTACTTTGGAACTCTTCTCTGAGGCATACTTCACTTGGAAGGGATGCTAGCAGTGGTTGGTGTGGCTCAGTGGATAAGACCTCTACCCACCAGGGAGCTACCACACCATCTGGGAGATTGGGGTTCGATTCCTGTCTTGTTGCTATGCTGTGCTACACCAAGCCCTTGGGCAAGACTCCCAACACTACATTGGCCTCCCTGTAATATGATTACCCCTGTAAGTCGCTCTGTATAAGAGCCTCAGCTAACTGCCATAAATGTACCAACAGAAGTCTGAATGGGAAGCACAGGCAACAGGACGACCTTGCTCAGTCAGTCAGGTACAGCAATAAGACCAATCATTGCTCATGTCACATGCGTGAACCAAGCGTGAAACTTGAATCAATGGGTCAGGCCCACCCACCAGGTTTAATTCGTGTTGCTTGATTCCTTCTGGGCGGAGCTATTGGTTTGATGATGAGCGTATTAATGGTGATGGACTGTAGTGGTTAGCCACAGGCATCTGCCTAAGGTTTCAGATGCAACCCATCAGAACCTCGAGCACCAAAATCATCTACATTATTATATTTGTCTGATAAAACCAGGTTACATATCAAAACAAAAACGCTCCCCTGTGCCTGCTTTAACAGCTCGCCGCCTCTATTCTTATTCTGCTTTTTAATCCCTCATCAGTAAAGGCTACTATAGTTAACTAACTGCTGTCATGCCAACGCTTTGGGGTCCATATTTATTCTACTCATCAGGTACTAATATTAGCTGAGCATATTATTAAAACATAAATAATAAAAAGTGGACCGGCTTGTGCAGGTATGACGGTCATACGCGCAGAATCCTGCTCCAAAATGATGCTCTGGATGAATCTTACATTCTGTGCTAATGGGAAATGCTGTGTCACACGTGCTAGCATGACTAAAATCCTTAATGAAAACTCCGATCTGAGTGATTAGCCGAGTGCAGCTGGCAGAGCAAAGGGATCACGCTTTAGGGAGCATATTAATCGTATTCATCATGCATCTCCTCCACGGTGATAACAGGGAAATGATGAAAGCTCTGATTAATGTTCTGACCACAGGGCAGTACCTGGTCCTGCATGATAACTGTTAATTCGACGAACGTGTTAGACGAGCGAGCATGAAGAAAATTATTCAGCAGATTCAATGACGGCGAAAATAAACAGACACAGTTATGTAATTAGGAGGGAATGAAATGAATTCGGCCTCATGACTGGCATGAATAAAATCAACATGGTAATCAGGTTTCCAAGCTCACAACTGCCGGACTAAGCTCTTGGTCTGAAGACGTTTGTCTAGCGGGCAGCGTGGTTACTAATCACTCCACTCAAAGTCCTCTCCAGGCTTTCGATTTCTCTCTGCTCATGCTGTTCCACATGAATCATTCTTATGATGCTTATTCAACAACCCTCAATTCCGTAAACGCTGGGCCGGTTTGTAAAACGCAAATAAAACCAGAAAGAAGTCATTAGTAGATCCACTGTGAGCAAATGATAGAGTTGAGTCACATTATTATGACCACTTCCTACTTCTGACAGTGATACTAGGTAGCTCATGAAGGCAGTTTCTGTGAGATTCTCTGGGCCCACTCATCCATGTGGGAGGCTCTCCCAACCCCTTTGGGTACGACTCCAAACTTGCAGATTATGTTGATCCTCTTCCCTGGGGCGGATGGGATCTTCCAGCAAGACAACGTGCAACGTCACACGGCTAGTAATGTACAACATGTCCAAGACATCCAAGAACTACTCTGGCCCCCTAATTCCCCAGATTTGAACCCACCTGAGCATCTGTGGAACCACCTCGATTGTTGTGTTCGCTCATCGGATACGCCTCCATACACCTTCCAGCAGCGGGGGGATGCACTGCAGTCAGCATGGATCTAGATACCTGTGGCAACCTACCAGGCCTTACTGAGTCACTCTCACCCCGTCTAGCTGCCGTCCAAACTGCACGTGGCAGTTCCTCTGGATATCAGCTGGTGGTCTTAATGACGTGACTCAAATGAAACCATATGGAAGTCTATGGTTCACAAACAACTACAACAGTTACATACGTGTGTGAGTGATCCTAACAGCTTCTCATACACTGTATGATTACAATGGGCTTTCATGTCCCTGGGCTGCAATGCTGAACTGGTTTAATATGACCAAGAGGAGGTCAACAAGGAGAGACGATCAGCTTAAGGTCAAGCAAAGAGTGAGCCGTTTAATCTGAAAAACTATCAATCATCAAACTACCAATCCATCCTCAATGTAGTGACCGATTCAAACTATCCAACCATCAATCCCTCTCTCAATCCATCCTCAATGTAGTGACCGATTCAAACTATCCAACCATCAATCCTTCTCTCAATCCATCCTCAATGTAGTGACCGATTCAAACTATCCAACCATCAATCCTTCTCTCAATCCATCCTTAAATGTAGTGACCGATTCAAACTATCCAACCATCAATCCTTCTCTCAGTCTATCCTCAATGTAGTAACCGATTCAAACTATCCAACCATCAATCCCTCTCTCAATCCATCCTTAAATGTAGTGACCAATTCATTCAACTATCCAACCATCAATCCTTCTCTCAATCCATCCTCCATTCAGTGACCGATTCATTCAAACTATCCAACCATCAATCCTTCTCTCAATCCATCCTCAAACTATCCAACCACCAATCTATCCTCAATGTAGTGACAGATTCATTCAACTATCCAACCATCAATCCTTCTCTCAATCCATCCTCAATGTAGTAACCGATTCAAACTATCCAACCATCAATCCCTCTCTCAATCCATCCTTAAATGTAGTGACCAATTCATTCAACTATCCAACCATCAATCCTTCTCTCAATCCATCCTCCATCCAGTGACCGATTCATTCAAACTATCCAACCATCAATCCTTCTCTCAATCCATCCTCAAACTATCCAACCACCAATCCATCCTCAATGTAGTGACCAATTAATTCAAACTATCCAACCATCAATCCTTCTCTCAATCCATCCTCAATGTAGTGACCGATTCATTCAACTATCCAACCATCAATCCTTCTCTCAATCTATCCTCAATGTAGTGACAGATTCATTCAAACAATACAACCATCAATCCCTCTCTCAATCCATCCTCAAATGTAGTAACCGATTCAAACTATCCAACCATCAATCCCTCTCTCAATCCATCCTCAATGTAGTGACCGATTCAAACTATCCAACCATCAATCCCTCTCTCAATCCATCCTTAAATGTAGTGACCAATTCATTCAACTACCCAACCATCAATCCTTCTCTCAATCCATCCTTAATGTAGTGACCGATTCATTCAACTATCCAACCATCAATCCTTCTCTCAATCCATCCTTAATGTAGTGACCGATTCATTCAAACTATCCAACCATCAATCCTTCTCTCAATGTAGTGACCAATTCATTCAAACTATCCAACAATCAATCCTTCTCTCAATCCATCCTCAATGTAGTGACCGATTCATTCAAACTATCCAACCAATCCATCCTCAATGTAGTGACCAATTCAAACTATCCAACCATCAATCCTTCTCTCAATCCATCCTCAAATGTAGTGACCGATTCATTCAAACTATCCAACCATCAATCCACCTCTCAATCCATCCTTAATCCAGTGACTGATTCATTCAATAAAATACCAATCCATCCATCCATCCTCGATTCAGTGACTGATTTATTAATCAAACTATCCAACTACCAATCTCTCAATTCAGTGACTGATTCATTCATCCACCCATCCAAGTATATGTCCATCCATTGGCTGATCCACTCATTTCACCGTCACACTGTCCATTGTCCATCCATCCAAGCCTCAATCCAGTTATCAATCCATCCATCAAACCATCCAACTAGCAATCTCTCAATCCAGTGACCGATTCATTCATCCACCCATCCAAGTATATGTCCATCCATTGGCTGATCCACTCATTTCACCATCGCACCTTCCATTGTCCATCCTTCCATCCATCAATCGAAGCCTCAATCCAGTTATCAATCCATCCATCAAATGATCAATACACCCATCCACTCACTTTTCTCCTCATCAGTCTATTCATCCATTTAACCATCAAAACTATCCATCCATCGCTCAGTACATCCTCAATCCAATGACTGATTCATCCATTAAAGTGTCAATCCACCCACCCATCAATTTATCCATTTATCCATCCTTCTATCCAGCCTACCTAACCATCCACCGACTGATTAAAACAAGGATATCGGTAAATGTATCATAAATAAATAACAAATGAGAACAAAGTCCGACCATAATGGCTGTGGCCCAGTCCATCGACCCACCCTCCCCCGAAAACACACAATTTAAACGCCCTTGCTGAACAAATACCCCTCCAAAACCCCATAAACCCATTCACCAACACATTTCCATTCAAATCTTAAAAGCAAACAGCAAAATATCCTTCAAACACTGTGTGTGATAGTAATCACAAATAAACCCATTGATTTACATGCTCAAACAAACGGTGGGCTAACAGATCAAACGCATTTGCATGGCTTACTGGAGCGAGTCAACTGGCCGCCTTCCAGAGAAGCAAATACGAGGCTTCAGACACTGAAATGAACAGGACTTTTCAGCCTCCAGGCAATATTAGGGGACAATCACGAGGGCAAGCGGGCAACTGCACTGCTGGAGAGCACTGTAATAAGAGCACGGGGGTGCTTTTTATTTTGTATTGCTCATCTTCAAAGACTGCAATGCTTTTACACCCTCCCCCAACAAAAAGAAAAGCTGAAATTGACATGGAGGAAGACGAGAAAAGGGCAAAGGAAGAGAAGGTGGGTGAAGGCTGAAAATGTAGAGGAAAATCAAGAAATTTGATGAAGGTCACACAATGGTAACCTGAAGATACTAGACTGAAGAGCTCGCACCAATGCATCACCGTTTATCTCCTGAAATTAAAACCATAGCGTAATAAAAAGGGCCCTTATGCTTCATTCGCTTGAGTGCATCATTATGAAAACAGTCATAATCAATTTTCCACGGCTGTTTGCCAAATTCTGTTTAAGAGCTACGGTTAAAAATGTGGTTTTAATAATGCTACTTTAACACACATATGCAGAAATGGTTTAATGTTGTAGAATCTAGAACGTTTAAAGTTTCACGCTCGGCCACACGTGGCGTAAGCACGGACGGACCCAACAGCCACGACTGCAGACAACTGCCCTCCAGGAGTCATTCTGTTTGACTCCTGGACAATGCATGAAATACATAGATGCAGACTGTCATGACGACTGTCCTTAGCACCACGTCAGCGTCACCAAAGATTGCAACGGTGTCGCACTAGATCATCACGGAGAATGGTAGCGGGTCATCTTCAGTGACGAGTCCCGCTTTAGTCTTGGCGAAAACAAAGGGCCAAGATAAAAGGATTGTCCAGAGGACCTGGTGTCACTACACCTTCACCCCCACCACACCATCTGCAGGAACTGTGTGAGGATATTCAAGCAGCATGGGTTGGATTATCACCTGACACCATTAGGAACCTCTACAACTCCATGCAGAGACGTCTGGCATGCTGTGTTAGCAACGTGGCGGCCCCTCGCCATACTGAGAGACAGACTTCTGTATGTGTAGCTCAATAAATATTGTCCATATCAGTCTAAATTCATCGTCACTTATTGTTCCTGGTAGCCTTTATCAAAAGGGCCTACGGAATAGTACAAAAACCCCAGTGACATTCTGAAGAAACGTCTGAAAGCAAACCTAACGTGTACTAGATCCACCTGATCCATGCCATCACCATCCAGAAGAAGTTTTTCCAGTGCCACTGCACCTCACCAAACCACTTTTAGGTAGGCATGAAAGGGTGGGGACGAAGTACTGAGCTAGAATCACTCAAGTTGGGCGATGAATGGCCGTGTTCATATGACCTAATCCGTCTGCTGTAAAACGCACCTGTTCACACCAAAAAAATGCCATCACTGGTCACAATTCATCAGATTCCTGTACGAAACCTTGTTTGTTACCAGCAAACCCGACTAAATATCATTGTCCTGCATGCTGCTGCTTTTCAATTCAGAGCCAATCAGGTAGAAAATGAAAATCTCACCAGGCTGTTATTTATAACCCCAAACCACGCATCCTTCACTCGCATGCTCCACGCCACGGCCAATATCCCGCTTCAGCCTGAGAGAAGTGGAGCTATAGAGAATACTTAGATAGCGAGAGCAAGTGAGCGAGAGAGAGAGGGGTTCAGGAAATTACTATTGTTTTACGAATGCAAATGAGATCAAGATTCATTGAGATTAATTGCCCTGAACACATCGATCATCGTGTCATTGAAAAGGTGAACGGAGAGATGTGTTGGCATAGTTGGCGGCTGCAGTACATTACAGGGACGTGAAATATGACCGGCTCTTAACGGTACGCAGTTTTAAATGGACGGAAGCCAACGGGCCGATAATCAAACTGATCAATCATGGTCGTATCTTCGGGAAATACTTTCAATCGCTGCTGCCCCGAATTCAAGGACGAAGAGTGTTCACAGCGTGGTCTAGCCAATACAAATGAAACTTCTAGCTGAAGGACGAGCCCTAGCTGATAAAACTGAGCTACACATATCTAACCTATAACACTGCATACCATCACTGTCCAAGGCCAAACGAGCATCTCCCAAACGTTAAGTGTGCAGGAGAGTCCAAAAACCTTACCACTCAGTTGTGGTACTCCTTTAAAGGAAGGAAGAAAAATCATCATGGAGCTCATATTGACGGTGACGAAGGATTAAAGAACTGAAAACAGCGCTGCGGTGATGTTTGCAGTGTTTTACAGAACTAGGGCCTTTCACTAGACTTCGGCTGCTAATTCACAGCAACTGGACTGCATATGGGACGAGGCCGGCCACGCTGAAAACACGAACGCGGGAATAAACGTACAAGGCAATTACACAGCAGTCAATTTGGGCCAACGAGCGGCCCAATCAATCACTTTCCCACCACCATGCTAGCGCAATCCAGACGGCTGACAGCACGTGCAGAGTTCCCTCGGCACCCAGTTAGAGCCGTCAGAGAGAGAGAGAGAGAGAGAGAGAGAGAGAGAGAGAGAGAGAGACAGACACAGAGAGACACAGAGACACAGAGAGACACGACACACAGAGAAAGAGAGAGACAACTGCAATGACAGACAGACAGACAGAGAAAGAGAGAGAGAGAGAGAGAGAGAGAGGGGCGCAGAAAGAGACACAGAGAGAGAGAGAGAGAGAGAGACACAGAGAGAGAGAGAGAGAGAGAGAGAGAGAGAGAGAGAGAGAGACACAGAGAGAGAGAGAGAGAGAGAGAGAGAGAGAGAGAGAGAGAGAGAGAGAGAGAGAGAGAGAGAGAGAGAGAGAGAGAGAGGGGCGCAGAAAGACACAGAGAGAGAGGCGCAGAAAGAGACACAGAGAGAGAGAGAGGCAGAGAGAGAGAGACAGAGAGAGAGAGAGAGACAACTGCAATGATAGACAGACAGACAGACAGAGAGAGAGACACAGAGAGAGACAGAGAGAGAGAGAGACAACTGCAATGATAGACAGACAGACAGACAGAGAGAGAGACAGAGAGACAGACAGAGAGAGAGACAGACTGTGTGGTTTCTGATTCTGTATTACACAGGACCATCTATAAACACGGACATGTGCCAACACCAGTAGCTGCTGTCCTGAAGACTGAACAGTTCCTGTACTTGTCTCAGTCCTACTCCTATCCTACTGAAATGTGTGAGCTTTAAAAGTCATTATATAAGCTTGGCGAGTGGGCAGAGTTTAAATCTGAAACGTCGTCTTACATAACTCCATTTACACAGTTAAAAGGTTGAAAGGAAAATTATTCCTGGCCAGATCCTACAGATCCTTCCGAGCTAAACGCTGTACGCGTGGGTAACTACCAAAATACTCTTCAGACCTCGGCATCATTTTTATAGCATAGTCTGTAACCACCAAATAGGTACGAGTGGGTTAGACCCCTCCAGTGAGGGCCCTGGAAAAGACCCATTTGGGTACCTGTTGGGTTCCACTGCTGACCCACACACGTACACCGATCAGCCATGATATTAAAATCTACACTCACCGTTTATTTCGTCAGCTCAACTTACCATGTAGGAGCACTGTGTAGTTCTACAATTACAGACTGTAGCTCCTAATAAGATCAGGACCCCCACAGGCCCACCAGAGAGCAGATATTTGGGTGGTGGATCATTCTGCTGTGACACTGATGTGGTGTTGGTGTTCGTGTGTGCTGTGCTGGTATAAGTGAACCAAACATAGCAGAGCTGCTGGAGATGTTAGACATTACACTCATCATCAAAAAATAGCTGTACCCAGAATGAAGCGCCAGACCTCAACGCTATATAGGAACTAGGGTTGTCACGATACCAGAATTTTGACTTCGATACCGATACCAACTGTAGTATCACGATTCTCGATACCAAAACGATACTTGGAAGAAAAAAGCACAACATTAAAAATGTTTATCTTTGATTGAACTGGATTGAACACTGAACAATCTGATTGCAAAAGTTTTTATTCTAAAACATTTTAACAAAAATCAAGTTACATCATTATAACGTTAACTATAATATAATTAACTAAATACTTCTTAAAAACTAGAACCTCTTCTTTGTTCTGAAACTACCCAGTGGGAAGTTTCTTTGCCTGTTTAAGGTTCTTTGCCAGGAAAACCAGTGTGTCAACATGATCTTCTGTAACACCGTTTGCAAACTGCGTTTGTGGTGTTAGTTGGGTTCCCGTTTTCATCAGCGACATAAGCAAAATATGTGAAACTTTGGGTGAAACTTTTGTGTAACTATTCTTCAGATGAAGAGTGCAGTAATACTAGCCTTGCTTTAGTGATAATCAGGTCACTAAATAATAAAAGGTTTTCAATTAGAGGCAAAAAGACAATACGCCTGATTATGTGTTTACTCTGGGAACTGCTGGGCCATGCACACTGGGAGACAGGAAAGGGAAACCTATACTCATATGTAAGTATAGTACACTGCTTTAAACAGAACCTTTAAAACACGCTGGTGACCTGTGTTACAAGCGTTACAGGGAGGCAGACAGCAGCTTCTCAGGGGACGAGCGCACACACGCGCACACGCGCGCACAGGGTTGACTGCATTTGGGTAGACCCAAATTTTAGTAGGCAAAAAGTAGGCAACTCTGCTGTATGAAGCAGACAAGATGGGTTTTGGGACAGGTGGGCCAAATGCATGTTGTAAATATTTTCACCATTTTTGGCTCACAGCAGATTGCTAGTGCCGACAGTGGGCCAGCAGTGGCGTATCTTTGCCAGATGTGGCCGATATCTGCTTGCTATCTGAGACATGGCCTATATAATTTATGAAATGGTGAAAAAGTGGCAAAATTATTGAAACACAGGAGGGAAATTTTTTTTTTTTAAATATAATAAAAATATACCTGCTTGGTCAAATGTTTCCTTTTGTTTGGTTTCGGCCAAAAATTTTCATTTTGGTTTATCCTTACCATTAACTCCTACTCAAGAATTGCTACCAAGTACACACGGCAGTAACTGCACTGATCACTCAAGATAAGGAGGAAGAAGTCTAACCACTCACTCAAGACAACAGACCATTAGAACAGCTGGCAGATCTGGAACGTGCAGGCCAGTGCAGACCTTACACATCTTCCATTGCTAAACTGGAATGGTTTTCTTTACATATCATTACAATAAACCTTTTTTCTTCCTGATTCCTTCAGGGAGATATTTGTTATATATATATATATATAAATATAAATAAAAAAACTCAGACCCAAGACTGAGCATTAATAAACACAAACCGAAAGCAATTACAGACAAAGAGTGACACATAGTGTTTTTCCTTTGGACAGTATGGTATAACGGTACTATACAGAACTTTATTTTATTAACCCCGTCAGCTTTTGTAACTAAAGGTAGTCATCTAGCACTTGAAGCAGTTTAGTTTTATCCACACACGTCCAACTTCAGGTCCTCCTTCACCTCTGAAACCAAAACTACGCCCCATGGACATCTACCCATGTAAGGCTCCTGACCAGATCACCCAGCTCTAGCTACCTGTACTGCATGGTGTACTGCCCAGGGTGGGCTTCCTCTACATCTCTCTCAGCAGACACAGACGGTCTCATGGGAGATTCATGGTGCATCTCAGCAGAAGATGAGCAACCGCAAAAAAAAAAAAAAAATCCAAACTGTTCTTCAGACTAGGACATCTGTATTCCTCCTGCTCTGCCTGTGCACGCTGCTCCGCTCCGTTCATTATTCAACACAAGAGGCCTTGTTACTTCCAGAGAGATGAAGGGTGGGAAAAGAAACAGCACAAAACACGCCATCTCAATCGATTTCTCCCCCTGCCAAACAGGCCTCAATAAAGGGCAGAGAGAAAGGCTAAATCACACAGAGGGCTTCAAAGAGCAAGTCCAGCCGACACTCACACACAGCCGGTTCCGGGTAAGCACATCCTACCACACTCCGTCTCCCTGCCTGGAACTGCACTTGTGCAACCCAGCGTGAAGCAGGACTGCATGTGTGCTTGAACGTGTGCACACGTGTGTGTTGCACACACAAAATATCCAACACCCAACAGAACCTGGCTACGCGCAGGAACCATACAGTACCAAGTTACGCACACTAAACACGGGTGGCCGTCAGGGTACCGCTGGGTTCTGGGAGGAATCTGTCAGAGTACAGTAGTGTTCACCATCGGCTACAGTCAACAGAATTTACAGTCCAGTTCAGACCAAATACTGTAGGGCTACAGGTTCAGGTGGAACCGTGTAGGGTTACAGTCGGGTCCAGATGGAATTGTGTTGGGCTATAGACGTGTTCAGGTGGAACTGGAACCATGTAGGGCTACAGTCGGGTTCCGGTGGAACTGTGTAGGGCTACAGTCGGGTTCAGGTGGAACTGTGTAGGGCTACAGTCGGGTTCCGGTGGAATTCTGTTGGGCTATAGACGTGTTCGGGTGGAACTGTGTAGGGCTACAGTCGGGTTTCCGGTGGAACTGTGTAGGGCTACAGTCGGGTTTCCGGTGGAACTGTGTAGGGCTACAGTCGGGTTTCCGGTGGAACTGTGTAGGGCTACAGTCGGGTTTCCGGTGGAACGGTGTAGGGCTACAGTCGGGTTTCCGGTGGAACTGTGTAGGGCTACAGTCGGGTTTCCGGTGGAACTGTGTAGGGCTACAGTCGGGTTTCCGGTGGAACTGTGTAGGGCTACAGTCGGGTTCAGGTGGAACTGTGTAGGGCTACAGTCGGGTTTCCGGTGGAACTGTGTAGGGCTACAGTCGGGTTCAGGTGGAACTGTGTAGGGCTACAGTCGGGTTCAGGTGGAACTGTGTAGGGCTACAGTCGGGTTCAGGTGGAACTGTGTTGGGCTACAGTCGGGTCCAGACGGAATTCTGTTGGGCTATAGACGTGTTTAGATGGACTTTTCTGGGTATTCTTGGCCGCGGTTCGTCAGGCTGGGACAGAATTTGGGTTCAGTAAATTTCAGGTACAACCTTGTTTGGCCCTCAGCAAGTTCAGATTGCAAATATGCCACTGAGGTCATGTTAGGTGTGGGGTGTATTTGGATACTCTAGAGACTGCATGGCTCTGTGCTGTGTTTCAACAACCCAGTAGACAGAATGGCATGTCACTTCAGAACAACGGCAAGCCATAAGCTTCTCTGTTCTCAACACAGGAGCACCTGGATGGCGACACGGCTTTTCCTCTAAACAAGGGGGTGGGGGGGTTCAGAGGGTGGAGGCAGACAGAACACACCGCTGGCAGCAACAAACTGAACTCAACATCAAGATCAGAAAGACAATAAAGGTCAAGAGCAGCAACGCATTGGTGAGGAATACCTGGAGCCAGACCCCTGAAACTACACAGACTTAACTACAGTACCCTGGCAGCACTATCTGTCACTATGATGAAACCAGCAGGGACACATTCTACAGTACAAGGTTAACGCTTTATAAAGGCTGGCCGAGGTCAAGATCTACTGAAGCCGTGTACCGTCAGCACTGGTGCTCTGTACAGTACTAGTCAAACCAGTCTTAGACATGTTCAATAGTCCTAAAGATAGATTTACATAGGAAAGCTTGAAATTAAATGATTTTTGAAGAAATAAAACTGTCAATTAAGTTAGTTTACACATACACACAAAATAAAACATTTTAAATGTAGCTTAAATGTAGTCAGGTTTTCAGTAACCGGTGGGTGTTCAGTTTCTAAAATGATAAAAACTTTTCTTTTTGGTTACACGCTTTAAGAGGACTTAACACAATAATGCTAGTAGGACAACAACAACAACAACAACAACAAGTTTCTAAATCCAGATTCCAGAGTTTGTCTTATGCATAGAGAAACAAGCAGTTTCACTGTGCAATGAAATCCATGCTTATGCACCAAAACCTCCCAGACGACAACTACAACATGAATACCAAGAAACACAAAAGAGTAGAGAACAATAAATATACATGTACGCATATAAATTAGGAAAATGGAAAATATATAGTCTCTGTCCTCCATTTTGGTCAAATTTTACTTTTATGTATTATTTGAACATAGCAGATCCACAGCAGCTACACTGTGAGACAATTTGATTAAAAAACCAACAGAAACAACCCAAAACTGCTCGGAACGACATTTGGTTCCATTGGTCTACATTACATTAGGACTTTGCCATCTCCATTTTGGAGTTATCCGTTTAGCTTTGGATGAGGACGATATGCCATGTACTATGGAGTGTGCGTGTGTCTGTCTGTGTAATATCATTTTGAAAGGCTTTGGAGCAGAACATATGTACAGAATGCAACATTGCACAGTACTTTCATTTGTGACAATGTCAGCCAATCATTGCCACAATGAAAGGCTGAATGAAGGGCAAAACAATAATACAAAATAAAAAATAACTTTATGAATTAAGAGACAGCCCTTTTACAGTCTATGAAGACTAACAGCCAGTTAACGTGCCGGACTGACTGCCTGTTAATTAGGGTTGCATTGATGAACACTACATTGATTATTTTGATGCATCTAAAAGTCATCTAGTTGGTTTACAAGCTCCACGCTACTCCTACGTTTGAGAGCAGATGACTGATAATATGGCTACCGCATCCAGAGATATGAAAAATGCACTCTTTCAAATTGAGATGACGATGATTCTTTTAGCCCTACAGTCAATATTAGACTTGGGTACCCGCCACACATGGAACGGCAAGATTTCAAAACCTACAAATTATTCATCATCAAGATAAAAATAAATAAATAAATAAATGAATAAATAAAACAAAACAAGAAAAGCCCTTTCCTGGGGCTAAGGACCGTCGTTACAACGGTCTGCGTGCATGTAGTCCTGCGTCATGCAGCCACCTGCAAATGGTGCTAGCACTAACAGGACGACTGAATGTCTGCAATGGTGGCTGTTGGGTCAGCCAGGTACACAGACCAGGGCCGTCTTTGCTTACGTCACATGCTCGGCCGAGCATGAAACTTGAAGGAAACTTGATGGGTAGGTTTAACATCGTGAGACATGCAAATGACTCCAGTCGGTTGATTATTCCATCTGGGTGCAGCTACTTTTCTGACACTGGGTGTAAGTTTACTAAAAATAAATAAATAAATTTAAAAAATTAAGTAATCAGTTTTAAACTGACTTCTGTTTACTTAGAAATTAACCTTTCAGATGTACTTGACAGGAATTTGTTGACTTATTGTTAAATAAAGGCTGGTTAGTCCAAATTATAAAGCTTCCAGACTAAAAATGAGAAAAGAATGAGAAAGAATTCATGAAATGTTGATTTATGCACAGTGTACAGCACCACAAACCTGTACTCATAAACCAGACTGCCTCTAGAGTAGGCGTGTCTAAACTTAACAGCACTGAATAAGGTACAAATGCATTTAAGGTGGTAAATGGTATTTCCCAATCTTCCCAAATCCAGTGTCCCCACTGCTCAGAAACCTGAAACGGCATCTGTAAAAGGTGCTTAGTCATTCCCCTATCAATCACAATTAATCACAATCAAACAGAATCAGTGTGAGGTCACATTTACACCCCAGGGCTTAAGACCACCGTGAAAATCACCAAGACAACCCTGAAAAGAAGCTGGTGGAGATCAACAAGCTCAGAGGAAGGAAACAATCTCATGTTCCACAGTCACTCTCTGCTGGACACCAGAGAAGAAGTGCAGCGAGCATGGTCAAAAACAACACGGCACGAGGCGATCGAAGAGCAGACCAGCAGAGACCCACTCACCCCAACCAATGAATTTCACCATAAAGAAAGAAAGAAAGAAAGAAAGAAAGAGAGAGAGAGAGAGAGAGAGAGAGAGAGAGAGAGAGAGAGAGAGACACAGACAGACAGAGACAGAGAGAGACAGAGAGAGAGAGAGAGACAGAGAGACAATGAGAGACAGAGAGACAGACAGAGACTGACTGTCAACCAACCAACCAACCAATCAGAATCTCAACATCCAGGGCGAGACAGGTCTTTCTAATTAAATAAAATGTTAGCATTAAAATGATGGTGAGGCCTAAAATCAATCAATCAATCAAAGAGGGACCTAATGTAACAGTGACAGAACTCAACCTCAGCCTTTAAACCAGCCTGTGCCGTGAAACACCCACACACTACTGAAAGCACACTGAGGGGGCAGGGAACACAGATGCTGGGAGTACTGGGCAGCCCTATCCACGACCTGGGCTCAAGGGCACGTCAGTTTCTACCCTCGGTTCAGGAAACCTAACCAGAGACTTCCCGATCACAAGGCTGGCTCCCTAACCTCCAGCCCATAACTGAACCCTAACCGTGGTCACCAATCCAGGCAGTCGCCAGGGACAGCCGGCTCAGGTTCAGAGACCCATAGATCCATTAGCAAAGTAGGGAGTGTGGTCCGTGTTTCTGCCCATACTCCTACACTGCCAATGACCCCATGGGCAACACATAAGAAAGCAGATTGTGAGACGAAGGAGTACTTCAGTGCATCTATGCATTTTCACTTATTGATCATTGATCGATCATAACATACGACGACACTACCATTAGTCAGCCCAAGCCAGTATGATTCTCACATGGTTATCGGGGGGCGAGGAGAGCTCGGACTCTCTGAGCCCGGCAGACATGTTGGTCATATCTGTGCCGGGTTTTCCAGCCTTCCGTCCTCCTCCTGCCGGTTCTGCGCATTAGACCTCTGGTTTAAAATGCACATAAGGCACATTTCCACCTTTGTTTTTGCTGGGGTTGCAAAACAAACCCCGTCCACCGAGGAGCGCATTTATATGAACTACACAATAGGAGAAGGCCAGAGCGCATGCTGTGTGCGGGCCTGTCAGCAGAAATGATGAACAGACGCGGAGAAAGTGCAAGACCTGCTGAGGAGGGACAAACCTGTCTTTAGGATCCTGCTGCCCACCTATGGAGTATGGAGAAAATGAGGATGCTTCACTTTCAACAGACTCTTCAAGAAAGAGAGGAGCTGCTGAGGCTGCTGACCTGCTCTCTAAAGAAGGGGGGTGTTTGTAAGGAGTCCTGCGGAGATGACCTTCTGTCAGTCAACGACAAGGACGTATGGACAACCCCACAAAAGTGGGGCTTGGGGAAGAACATCAGGGCTCCAGATAAACGATTGGAGCATCTCTTGAGAAGAGATAGAAGAAGGGAACGCCAAGAACCTGGGCTCGAGTTCTGGGCCTCTGCTTTACAACACCAGAGATCTCCACAACGAAACAGAAAGCGGCAAGTTGACTCGTCCATGATTCGGACATGCTCATCGGCTCCACACAGCTGGACAACTGTTCAAGTTTCATGATGTAAGCAAGGATGGGTCTTATCGCTGTAGCTGACTATATACAGCTCTGGAAAAATTTAAGAGACCACCTCAAAGTGAGCTGGTCCCCTAGCTGTACAGTTTGAGTTTGTGTTGGAGCAGAATTCCTCAGTTCTGTTTGATTCTCTACACTACTGGAAACATGTCTCTCAAACTCCAGATCAGATATCGTATTAGATCTGTTTATTTAGAAACTCACTGATGGAAGTCAATGATTCGAATCGTCAGTCGGAGACCCTTTAAGTCGACTGAGACCCTTCAAGTTGACTGACAGCAGTGACTTTTTTTTTTTCTCCCCTGTAAAACAGACTAAAGCTTACAGAAATGCACAAGAACATTTTAATTATTATTAAAAGGGGAATAATAAATATATATTAAAGGTTCTAGCTGGGCTATGAGCATGCATGACGTGCGCTGGCGGTTCACCGCTAAGGAAGCTGTGAAGCTGAGAAACACGGAGGGAGCGATGTCTCTGAGAAAGTCTGGAGAAGCTTCTGAAGAAGAGAATCCGAACAAATGAAACAGAGTTCTGCTCGTCATTCAGTCAGACATCCAACATTGCTCCAAACGAGTGAGCTGAATACTGAAGAAGCTGTTAGAAGTGATATTAAAAGACTATAAGCTATAAGCGCTAATGTTTAGCATAAATACGCGCTGCTGCCCGACGCTGTATCCTGTAATTAAAGGCTCCAGTCCAGATCGATCATCATAAGCCCCGCCTCTTTTAGCTCAGAAATATGTTCCTGTGATTCTGCTGACTTTCTAAATGAGGAGGATCAGATCTGAACCGTATGCAGATTGATTTACTGATTATTAGATAACGTAGATGGAGAAAAACAGATGAAGGACTAGTCGAATCGTCCACCAGGACAGGCGAATCCGATTCGACTGACAAAATTCTGAGTCGGGTACAGCCCTACTAATGACCTCCAGAAGCCTGTTTTTAGAACCATGCCCGCTGTGCATGTCACCCCAGCCACCGCTCGCCCGTCTCTCTGTGGTCTAAAACACTGACTCCGAACAGGAAAGGTGCAGGCGTCAGTAAAGCAGTCCAGGAGCTGAGCTAATGCCACAGAATGATAAACCCCTGCCCCAAAAAAAAAAAAAAAAAAAATTCAGGAACTAAACGTTCATGACTGAAAAGGAACCGAGAGAAAACGTGGAAGCAGTATTCGTACTCGAAACCGCACCAATCTATCAAAATTGCACTTGAGTACACATTATAGTAAATGGAGCCAGTTACTACCCACCTCTGCTAATGGCAGTGTCTGAAATGATCTGGAGCAGGAGGTGAATGTTAATGCTCACTCCAGTATTGCTCTGAAAATGTCAGAAGAGTAAAAGAGCGAGCTGAGAAAAGGCAGAGCGAGATTGCGCTCGAGCTACCGTTAGCTCTGAGGGCTCTCAGCACGAGAATGTGCATTATCTGTAGTGATAACAGCACGTGGAGGACAGAGGCAGGAGAGGCCGTGTTTGTTTCCATCTCTTTCCAGGAAGGAAAACACAAGACCAAAAAACTACACAGCCAGCAGAAAGCTCCTAACTTAAAACAGACTGTCCTGGCAGCTTAGCTTCCATAGGAGTCTGTATGAACTGGGGAGAGAAGAACTCGTGTTGGTGACATGCTGCTCCAGACTCAGGATATGGGTCCTTTAAAAGAGGGAAGGTTGGGGAAGAGATCAGCGATCCAAAGCCAACCATGCTAATATCTATTTGGAATAAGGCCATGCCATCAGTTGCGCTCCCAATCCGCTAAACTTCACACCCACAGTGACTTTAGTAAACCAGGAAAACAGACGTGATGCTGGAACACCCTGATCACACAGTCACGGTAAACTGGTTTACAAATAAACTCCATTACCGTGAGTTTTTGAAGTTTAGGACCAAGACGTACATTACTCCAAGTGAGAGCCCAGCTAGTTTTAAACACACAAGATACCTTGTATATCGTCGCTGTCCAAAGAAAAACAAGTATCTCCAAAATGGCAACTTTACAGGAGAGGCCAAAAACCTCATTTAACTTTAATGTAAGTCAATGGAGCCAGACATCTTTCCTAACAGTCTTGGGCCATTTCTGTTGGTCCATTCATCATATTTTTTTTTTAAGTCTAGCTTTTAGTATTAGTCTTTTCTTTCTGATAGATAAAAGGTGCAGGTCTAGGGGTCCACTGACAGAGCGTTTGGTAAGCTGGGAATGTTGGTGCTGTCGTCCCGCTGCTCTTCGCGTTCACTCAGGTTTGTTGACGGTGGAGCAGAGGGGCTGACTTCTCAGGGAGCCCTCATGTCTGTGTGACCTTCTGGCTCTCCCTTTTTAGTTATGCTGTAATAGCCAGGCCTGCCGGAGTCACTGCTGCACTCTGTTAACATCGTATAGTGTGTTCAGGTCTTCTGTCAGAGCTAACAGTTTCCTTTGTCTGAGTTGAACTGCTGCCTACCTGTGTGGCCTGATGCTGTTGCTACACCTGCTCCGTCTGGGAGCCACTGGGAGCTTTTACCATCACGGAGCTCCTGGCTGTCCTGCACTGTGGAGGCTTGGCCTGCGTTCTGCTGACCCATCTCATGAACCACCAACATAATTACAGACTAATCAGACACTATACTCTCCTTTCTAGTGCTGTCTTGTATCTGGTGTTGACCCAAGGAGGACAGGTTCCCCTTTGAGTCTTGGTTCCTCTCGAGGTTTCTTCCTTCCTAACTAAGGGAGTGTCTCCTTGCCTCTGTCGCCCTTGGCTTGCTCACTGGGGGCTCGAACACCAGATTCTTTGTAAAGCTGCTTTGTGACATCATCTGTTGTAAAAAGCGCTATAAAAATAAATGTTGATTGATTGATGATATTCTAACTCTGTGTAAACAGCAGCTGGTGTATTCAAATGATGCATAAAAGTAAAAATGGACAAAAGTGGAGATACATGTTTTTCATCGGACAGCGACGATATAATATACTGTTGCTGCGCTATGGACAAAACCAGCCAGGGTCTCTCGCAGTGTTGGAGGACCAGTCTAAGAGAGAGAGTCAAAGGAAAGTGAAATGCTGAAATGGACCGAAACTCGGTTCTTAAAATGACCTGAGCACTTAGAGAGAGCAAGCAAGAAAAATGAGATCAACGAGCCAGCGAGAGCCAGCGAGAGCCAGCGAGAGCCAACGAGAGCCAACGAGAGCCAACGAGAGCCAGCGAGAGCGCGCATTGGGTGCAAGAGTGCACTTGGCACAAAATTTACCAAGCTCTCAGTTCCACATTCATTCATTTCCATCTCTCACTTTTCACCCACTAACGCCAATCCTCAAATTGGGTAATCGCTCTCAGCTTCTTAAACAGATGATAATGAAGTTCTCCGGACTGCATATACGGCACACATTACATGCAGGGTTTAGATAGTTTAGCCGCTACCATTCATCTGACAGCATGTTTTTGGAATGATGGAGGAGGAACGCCACTCAGACACGGGAGAGAAACATGGGAATCCACATAAAAAGGAACGGGATGCCTGTCAGTGGGAATCAAAAACCCAGGATCCTTGTTGCTGTGAGCTGACAGCATTACCCACTCCTCCACCACAGTGCACAACCCCAGTAATAAAGAATACATACATTATTTTATTAGCATCAGTACAGTTCCAATTCAAGTTACATTTGGCAGCCCAGCTAGTGGTTGTGGATTCGAGTGGTTGTTGAATGATCCGATGCACATTGGTAAGGCGTGGCTATAGAGCTGAGCCTCTAGTTCTGGTCGTAATGTAAATGATCAAAAAAATATGAGGGGGGGGACGAAATACAATATCACTAATTCCTGGTGCTTCCCTATGGAGCACTGTTCTAATAGTATGTTAGTTATTAGATAGTATACAGTACATTATCTTGCAATGAAAGAGCAGTAGTATGTATATGTAGAGTTACTGCCACAACTGACTAAACAAATAGTTTTATTTCCACAGTAATGGATTATTGAAAAAAGGTGACACATGAAATGGTCCTAACATGTTGTATTTAAAATGTGAATGATTGATTAACAGTTGTACACAATCCCTATTACATACCAACTGAATAACTGGTAAATGCATAAATAAAATTTATATACGATAGTGGGGTGCGAAAGTTTGAGGCAGGGTTGTTAACTGTCCTGATTTACACTTTAAAAGTCTTGCATTGTTTGGATAAACAAATTGCGTAAATATATCCTAAGGGACAAACACAGTGCATATTTGAGAAAGTGAAAGTTAAGTTATATGATTACAGAAAGTTGCAACTAAATGGTCTAACCAAAATTAGGCAGGTGCATAAATTGGCACTTATGTTAAGAGAAAGAGGGTCAAATAGTGGTCACTGAACTCCCCATACAAACCAAATGTGGAGTTCAGTAATGAGTTCTAAAGGTTTTGAAATCAATAAAATGACAACAGTGCCAAAATTTATGCACCTGCCTACTTTTGTTTAACCAATTATTGCATGCACACCAACTCTAGTAAATCATATAAAACACCTTTCCATTTCACTGTCTCAGTAAAATTATCACTGTGCTTTGTTCCCCTATAGTATATTATTTAACGCACATGTTGTTATCCAAACAATCAATGACTTTATAAAGGTTAAATCAGTGACAATAAACACAACACCTGCCTCAAACGTTCGCACCCAACTGTATCCGGTGGCGCAGGGGGCGCTCGATTGCTGGCATAGGCATCCAAGTTGAACATCTAGCCCAAAATAGTTTAGCTTTACTAGTAAAATATATGGAAAATGTTGAGAACATTTGATTCAGGGATCATTAGTACCAATTGAAATGTCCATATGATTTAACAGATTTGAATCTAACTTAGCTAGAGGCATTTTAGTCTTATATCTGAAGGACCCCGCTAAACCTATGATGAGGGCCAATTGGCTGTATCGACGTAGATTAGATGCAAAAAGCTTGATCAGATCTTTTCAAGACAATTACATTCTTTCCAACCAATTTAACAACTACTAAATTAGGGTACGCTATAGCAGGAATTATTCTACATTGAATTTCACAATCAGAGCGTTCATTAGAAGCAGGCCTGCCATCTGTAAGTGCTAGAGGAAGAAAACATTGAATGAGGAAGTGATTTGACCAGCCATGCAAGCAGCCTTTAAATGTAGGTGGAGACGTTACAGGTTACAGCCGCCTACACCATGCAAGGGCTTAAAAAGCTGTCCACGGTATGTGCAGCAGAACTACAGCTCCAGTATATTGGTCTGAAATTGTATTTTGACGGGTCTGGACTACTAGTACCTTGGAACATCCTGGAATGTGGATGATTTTACCTCCCAAAAGGAAGAGTGTCTGCTGCATCTCAATCTTGAATACTACTGCGCTGGAGTTATCACCTTCATATCGTGTTGCAGTATGTCATGGCCACAGCACCAAAGCCAGCCCACAGGTTCCAGAAAGCCAGGGCAATGCTCTGCCACCAGCTGGCCTCTGACTGTCGGTCAGTGGCACGTGCAGACGGCTTTGCCAGCACAGATCCTTGAAGTCCTTTAACAAAAGGGAATTTCTCACCAGATATTAGTTGCAGTTAGTGGGTGCTTGATGTTTTATCAAAATTGTCACACTTATGTTCACGCGTCAGCGTAGGGTTTGTAAATAAAAATGCCTGTGTCATTGCTGGAGAAGGGATGTGGCACACACAGAAGCTTTTCATCGTCACCAGCATTAGAACGAAATCAGAGGGATAAACTGACGGCTTGCTAACTACTCAGCAAGTGAATTTATGCAGAAAACATCGGGGGGTTTTTTTATGGAATATAAAAAAAATTTCTCTAGGTAAGTGGTTCTAGAACTGGGATGTGAATGTTTACTGAATGCTCCATATAGGGCAAACTTGTGCCGCAAACTCCAACAACTTTCAGTTGGGCGAGGAAACACACATGGATGTTTTGGATGAGGTTCTAGTCATCAAGGTGCTGTTGAGTTTCCCAGCAGGTTCCTCTTGTCTCAGAGGTGACTACGATTAGTTTACCGATTGAGCTTCATGGTTTACTGTTGTCTGGAATTACTCTCGCTGTTTGCCATGAGAACACATTTGACGACGTTGTGTTAGGGCAAAGCTGAACAAATCAGTCCAAACCACAACCAGAGATGACCTGCCACAATTATCACATTCTAGACCATAAAAAACGCTCTGATGAATAACTGCCATGACATGGAAAAGAAAAAATCTCAAGCACATGGAACTCTTGAATCTAGTCAGTATTTGTAGACAGTTTTAAATGCTTACACGAACACTGTTCTGTTTTAAACTTGACATTCAATGTTACATTTTGATTCAAACCCACTCTTTGATGGCAGCTGTTTTGTCTTCTGAGCCTTTAAGCCTAATAAATCAGCTGTCCTCTATATGTATACTGTGATTTTAAAAAAGCAAGTCAACGCTGAAACACTGGCTTAGTATATCTGCTGTTGGCTTTAAAACAGTGGATATTCTATAAATTTTATATAAAATAAATATATATAATAGGTTTCTTTATGTATCTTCATTCTGTGATTATTTACCCTTGGCATGTGCATTATTTGAAAAATGTTATGATGAATGGGACCAACGAGGAAAGGGAGGCGGCGGGGAAGCCCCCAAAACTGCTTGAAAAAGTCAGGGTATATTGACTTACATTTAAAATATACTAGGGTTTGGCCTTCCTGTGAAGTTGCCCTATGTGATGATATGTATATACAGTGGCCTCCTATAATTATTGGCACCCCTGGTTAAGATGTATGTTCTTTAGCTTCTCATAAATGTGAGTGTTTTTTCAAAATGAATATAGGACCACGATGGAAAAAAAGAGTAAGTGTAAAATCCAAACTTTAACTCAAGTGAATTTTAAGGGGAAATAAAATCCTGACTAAGAGAAAATAAATTATTCTTCATAAAATCAACCTGTTCCACAATTATGGCACCCCAACATTCTAGGAAATAAATGTTTAGTAATAAGTATTTCTGTGCACATTCTACAGTAGTTTACGAAGCTTTGATATAGGAGTATGTTAGGAACATTTAATTAAGTAATTCACAAAACTCCTGTTCCCGGGGGTTATAAATATGGACGTGACACAGAAGGCCATTTCTCTTAACATGGGAAAGACAAAGGAAACATAACCATTCAAGTTAAGGCAGATGTGTGGGACCTTCAACGCAGGCAATGGCTACAAGAAAATAGCCACTCACCTACACCTTGTCCACTATTCTATGTCAAAGGAATTATTAGAAGTATTAAAACAACTGGAACAGTGGTGGTAACAAGCCTGGGCGAGGACGAAACGCATTTATTTTGCCACTACGCACAGTGAGGAGGATGTAAGAGAAATAAAAAGTTCTCCAGAGCTCACCTGTTACAGAATTGCAACACATGGTAGTTCTTGGGGTCACAAAGTATCCAAAACAACATCAGGCGTAATCTACATGCCACCCAAGCTGTTGGAGGCATGCATGGAAAAACCTATTACTACACGACCACTATGTAAACGCAAACGTTTGGAGTTTGCTACAGCGGCCCAC